>JAWWLV010000061.1:5772666-5793430 GCA_035041135.1 Platyrinchus mystaceus | reverse complement strand
TCGCGTTCCCCCTCCCATCCCATCCGATCCGATCCCATAGCGTTCCCCATCCCATCCCATCCCATCCCATTCCCTACCCCATCCCATCCCATTCCCTACCCCATCCCATTCCCCACCTCCCCCCCTCCAGAATCCCTCATCCCAGCTGGATGCGCCAGGGAAGGAGGGAAGGGTAAGGAATTTCAGCTCTTTCTCAGAAATGCAAACTCAGGGGCTTTCAGGCTGGAATGTCACCACGGGCTGGTGCCAAATATTGGTGTTTTGCAACCCGAGGTGTTTTCTTAGGCACTATGCTGCCCGGTGAGGGGCAACAACGTGCTGTCATTGGATCACAGGATGGTTTAGGTTGGAAGGGACCTTAAAGCTCATCTTGTTCCATCCCCTGCCACGGGCAGGGACACCTTCCACTAGCCCAGGTTGCTCCAAGCTCCATCCAACCTGGCCTTGAACACTCCCAGGGATGGGGCGTTCCTGGGTAACTTGTTCCAGTGCTTCACAGGGAAGATTTTCTTCCTGTTATTTAGTCCAAACCTCCCAATCTATGATTCTGTGACTGATCTGTGAATCTGCCTAAGCAGGGCTGCCTGAAACCGGCCTTTCCCAGGTGTGTGATGCTCCGGGACGGTGGGTGACCCTCCTGCCGCTGGTCCGCTCCATCCCGCGGGGCTCTCCCGGGATCCTCCGGGATCCTCGGGGCTGCCGCGGGCCGCTCGTGCCCCCTGCCGGTCCCTTCCCGGTGTTTCCCGGCGTTTCCCGGCGTTTCCCGGTGTTTCCCGGCGGAGCGGCACCGCTGTTCGCTCCTCCCCGGGGGCGCAGGGATCGCCCCCATCGCCCCGCGTTCATCTGTGGCACCCTGATTTATTAAAGAACCCCCATCATGGTTTATAACAAACACGCCGTGGCTCGGCCCTGCCCGTGCTCCGGTGTTGGGGTGCTCTGCAGGAGCCCCGGGAGGTGAGGGATGGTGCTGAGTGGGGTCTGTGCTGGAGAGCAGAGCAGACAGCACACACCTGCCTGCTGACATGGGAAAGCCGAGTTTTAGGATTAGAGAATCACAGAAGCATGGAATGGTTTGGGTTGGAAGGGACCTAAAAGCTCAGCTCGTTCCAACCCCCCTGCCGTGGGTAGGGACATCTTCCACTAGCCCAGGTTGCTCCAAGCTCCATCCAGCCTGGCCTTGGACACTCCCAGGGATGGGGCATTCCTGGGTAACCTGTTCCAGTGCTTCACAGGGAAGATTTTCTTCCTGTTATTTAGTCCAAACCTCCCAATCTATGATTGTGTGACTGTTCTGCGAATCTGCCTAAGCAGGGCTGCCTGAAACTGGCCTTTCCCAGGTGTGTTCCTGAAGCTTCCCCTCTTGCCAGGCAGCCAGAGTGGGCATCGATGGGCACTGAGGGTGATGCACAGCTCAGGCTGGGCACCGTGGCGTGCCCAATTTTCCCTGCTCACACCCTCTTTGGCCCCTGATGGCACGGCCTCTGTTCTGTCACTTCAGAGCACGGTGCCAGCCCTGGGGGCACCTCTGCTGCTCCTGAGGGTGCGGGCTGTGCTCTGTGCTCCCTGGGCTCGCGGTGCACCGCAGCTTTCATCCACGAGAGGCCACTTTCCTCCTGAGTTTGCTGCTGCAGAGCCAGGGAAAGGCTCTCACACCCTGGCGTGGGTCCGGCTGTCTCTTCCAGGATGGGGCTGGCTGTGCTTTTCTGCCCGAGCCCAGCTCCTTCCCAGCTTTTCTTCACTGCTTCATGCAAGGAAGAGAGCAATTGGGACGAAACTTCACTGGCATTTTTCTCCAGATTCTACCTCCTGCCTGGCTTGATTAAGTAACTCCTTCGGCACTGCAGGGCAGCAGAGGGAGCCACGTGGGACCAGAGGAGCACAGATTGGGGGTTGCATCCCACCTCCGACGCCAGCAACGCCGTGGGAAAACCCCATAACAGAGTCACAGAATGGTTTGGGTTGGAAAGGGACCTTAAAGCTCATCCCATTCCAACCCCCTGCCACGGCCATGGCCACCTTCCACTCCACGCTTCAGGAGCCACCGGGATGCAATCCCATGCCACGTCCTCTAGGATGACCCTGCACGAGCAGGGAGGTCACACCAGGTCCACTGTGGTCCCTTCCAAACTTCCCCATTCTGTGATTCCCACCGGGATAAACCCCCAGGAAGGAGAACAGCTCGCCCTGTCAAGGCCAGAGACAACGTGGCTTTGTGCTGAGGGGGTGACAAGGTGAAACAGAGGGGACCAAAACTTGGAGTGGCAACACTCCAAAAGCCTCGGGGGCCACCCATGGCATGGGCTGCCTGGCAGGCTGCAGGGTCAGCTCTTGGCAAGGAGACAGGCTGGTTAATTGGGAAGGCAAAGGGCCCCGAGAGCCTCAGCTCTCTGACAAAGGGACGCTCTGCTCTGTCCCTCTCTGCCAGCCACGCAGCTGGAGGGCAGCCCAGACAGGCTCATCCCAGCACCGGCCACCAGAGCTGGAAAAGCCACCTCCTGCCTGCAGGGAGGGAGCAGGACTGGGTGCTGTGTGAGGGGCTGTGCCCTCTCTGCCAGCAGCCAGAGGGACAAGTGCAGCACCAGCCTTGCTGTGGTGCCTGAGTCCTGTCAGCCCAAAGCAAGGCCAGGACAAGGGTTCCTCAGCCACCTCTGTGCATGTTCTCTCATCTGTCCCTGAGAACCCCGTCCTGCAGTGCTGGAGAGAGATCTGAGCCTCATGCTTGCTCTCAGGACAGCCTGAGACTCTCTTGGATGTCTTTTGCCGTCGTGTGTGGCTCTGTGGTGACAATGGGGGTTTGTTTGGTTGTGGAGGAGGATCTGGGCAGTCCTGGTGGGCAACCAGCTCTCCCTGAGCCAGCAGTGTGCCCTGGGGGCCAAGAAGCCTGGAATGCTGTGTCCAGGACAAGAGAGACATGAAGGTCCAGGAGCAGGTCCAGCAGAGGGTGATAAGATGCTGAAGGGATGGAGCATCTCTGGGACAAGGAAAAGCTGAGGGAGCTGAGGCTGTTCAGCCTCCAGAGCAGACATTGAGAAGGGACCACCCCAGTGTGTGTCAGGGCCTGCAGGGAGGGGACAGGGGATGGACCAGGCTCTGCTTGGGGGGGCCCAGAAATGGCACAAGAGGAACAGGAAGGAACTGATGCCCAGGAAGCTCCTCCTGGACATGAGGAAGAACTTCTTCACTGTGCAGTGACCCAGCCCTGAACAGAGACCAGAGAGGAGTTGAGTCTTCTTCACTGGGGACATTCCAGAACCCTCTGGACACACCCCTGTGCCATGACCCTGGGAGCAGATGACCCACTGTGGTCCCCCCCAACCCAACCCATTCTGTGAAACCCTGCTCTGGGTTTGGGCTGGTGCTGGTGCTGTGGTAGAGAGCAACACTACCATCCTCCTGAGCCCTGCCTTCTCCTCTCCTGAGTTTCTCCCCATGCCAGTACATTCATTACTTAGGACCTGATTCCCTTTTTTCCACCACTGCACTGCAGTGGCCAGTCAATATCTCAATCAGTGTGAGTAATATCAGAGTACCTTTTGGCTCTATTACTGTTCCCCAAGTGGTAAGGTTTTATGGCATTTCATTCCATAGCAGCTTTCCTGCTGCCAGAGCCTCCAGCCAGCCCTTTACTTTAGCTGTATTAATTCTCCTGGCTCAGCCCTGCTTTTAATTGAACATTCCTTTCCTGTCTCACTTCTGCATATTCAGCCTTGATTTGCTTCCAGTTCTGCAAGGAAGGAAAAGAATGAATATGGCACTGGCTGCCCCAGGGACAGCACTCGTGAGAGGGACCCACCTTTGGTGGAAACAGCTGAAGGAGAGAATGAAGGTCCCAATGGAAACTGAAACTGGTTCCAGTTCCTGATGGCCCTGGCACAGGTTATCCAGAGAAGCCCCATCCCGCTTGACTAGACTGGGAACAAGCTCTGGTCCCAGGAGCAGCTCCACCAGGAGCAGCAGGACAGATTTGCTTCCCTAACCTCCCTGCCACCAAAGCCTCTGGATTAAAACTTCTGCCTCTGGTCCATTTTGGTACATTCTACTTTAGTTTTGCCTTATTGATCATCCATTTAATTAGATGGGGTCACTCCCAGATCTGACAGCGCTGCAACATAGAATCTTATCCCTAATCAGGGAATCCCAGAATGGTTTGGGTTGGAAGGGACCTTAAAGATCATCTCATTCCAACCCCCTGCCACGGGCAGGGACACCTTCCACCAGACCAAATTGCTCCAACCTGGCTTTGGACACTTCCAGGGATGGGCAGCCACAGGTTCTCTGGGAAATCTATCCCAGTGCCTCAGCACCCTCCCCTAACACTCCTTACAGCCCTGGAAGGGGGAGAGGAGAGCTGGGATCCCTCCTGTGAGTGGGAGCAGGGCTCCAGGGGGGCAGTCAGCTCATCCAGCCCCAGCTCAGCTCAGTCTCCAGGGTCTCCTTCCTGCCCAAATCCTCATCCTTGCCACTCTGCCATTGCTGGCAGAGGCTGCTGCCTTCCCTGCAGTGCTGGTGCCAGGTCAGGGGTGCCCCAGCCCCAGCTGCCTGCCAGGGACCCCCGGGCTGCCTGGCTGTGAATGCACACCCTGTCTGGGCTGCCTTGGCACGGGCACAGTGACACAGCCAGGCCATGAGGAGCTGCTCAGCTCCGAGATCCCAGCACAGAGCTGTTCTCCCTGGTGAATGGCCTGGCTCCTCAGCCAGGATTATGTGTCTGAACAAGCCCTCAGCTCGGGAGCAGCTGTTTTCCAGCTATTGCCTAACAAAGAAAACTTTTATGGCCACAGAAAACGAAGAGGACTGGCTTTTTCTGTACCAGCCATCTGATCTGAGGGCAGCAGGGCTTTAGGAACCCACTGAGGGGCCGAGCTGCTCCTCGTGTGTGTGGTCACTCACACCCTGCCACCATCCTGGGCCGGGACCTGCGGGCTCAGCACCACCCACGCCGCAGGATCACACCCACGGAGCAGGGACCCACAGGCATGAACAGGCAATGCCTTCCCCTTGGCATCGGGTGCATCTCTCTCCCTGCCTGCCTTGAAACCCTTCCAGGCTTCCCCACTGACCTGGACACTGCACCATGAGCTGCCTCTGCTGTCAGAGCACCACGAGCCCGGCCCGCCTGGGGCTCCGAGATCTGGTTCCTCACGGTGGGCTCGCGTCCTTCCCCTCGCACACTTCATCCTCTCCTCCTCCCTCTGCCTCTTCCCCATTTCCCAGATGAAGCACCACAGAGAACAGACAGTCTGCAAGTGCCTGAGTCAGAGGAGCCTAATGGATGAGGCGGCAATTCACCGAGAGAGAGCACTTTGCTTAATTGAAAGGCTCCTGCCCGTCGCTGCCAAAGGGAGCCAGAATGTGGTTCCCCTGACAGGTCCTAAGTAGCTGACACGATAGATGGAGGCTCAGGTCCCAGCCCTGCTGTGTTCAGCTCCTTGGCTCTCCTCCTGCTCCCTGCAGCAAGCTGAGTCGCCCTGGCAGCACGGTGGCACCTTGGCAAGGAGGTGACACCTTGCCAGGTGTCTCTTAGCACGGTTGTGCAATCAGGAGGCAGATCTGTGCCCTCCCAAAGAGGATTTGACTTCTCCCCCCGGGGTGCAGCAGCTTATGGGGTGTGAAGGAGGATGTATCCCACTCTCACCTGCTCTCTGCACCTCAGGCTGGATTAGCAAAGGCAGTGGGAGGGAAAAGCATCTTCACAGAATCATGGGATGGTCTGGGTTGGAAGGGACCTCTAGAGGTCGTGTAGTGTCACCTCCCTGCAATCAGATTTATCCCTCTGATTTTTCCTCTCTCTCTTTGTCCTTTATTGTTGACACCAGGCTTTTTCTTTGGACTCAGCACTTTGCAGGGCATCCAGCTGACAGATCCAGGGAAAGGAGGGTTCTGCAGAGTCCATTTGGGCAGGGGCACTCAGAGGGCAGGCTGTCCTCCTCCATCCATCCCCTTTAACCACAAACCTGGGCACAGCTGGGCCTTCAGCTGGCAATTCCTTGGCAGTGCACTCCAGGTGCTTTGCCTCAGGACTCAAAGCCTGGGCTGCTCCATCCCTGGAGAGGGATTCCTACCAACACTCCACTCGTCCCCTGGCCAGGAGGCAAAGAGCAGCCTCAGCTCCTGCTCTCCTGGCCCCTCTCCCTGCACCACCTGAGCTGAGTCAGGAGGTGTCAAGCTGGGAATGTGTTCCCACATCTTCAGTGCCCTCCTGCCAGCCCTGATGGACCACCAGGACTCCCACAAAGCTCCAGCCTGTCTGGGACAGCGTTCCCTGCAGTTTGCACCAGGAAAAAGGTGGGATGAAGCAGGGCACTGACTGCCCCAGGGGTTGGGTGTCCAGCTCTGCCTCAGCAGCATCCCTTTGCTGTGCTGTGCTGGGGAAGAGCAGGCAGGAAGAGGTTAACTCAGCCTGGTCCCTGCTCTGTGTGTGTGTGCAGAATAATGAATGCAGAGGAGAGCTTTGGGGAGGTTCAGTGAGAAGCAGCTTCTCCCCAGTGCTGGCTTCTCTCAGCTTGGCACCAGGAGGATGAAATATTTCCTGGTCACTCTGTGTGTGTGTGTGACTCAGAAATTGACTTTCAAATAGAAGAAATCTTTTAAGAGCCGATAGTTTCAGTGTCTTTTTTTTAATTTTTTTTTTCTCCCTCTTTTTTTTTTTTTTTTTGTGTGCCCACAGTAATGGCAAGAGCAGCAGCTGCATTAAGTGTTTTGGATAAAATTCAACACAAAAGCCTCTATCTCCTGCAGAGTTTGGTCCAATAAATCCTGCTTTAAGTATGAAATGGGTTTAGGGGAGTGTGAAACCACAATTTGGGTCCCTCTGTGCCCGCTGCCTCACCGGGCACCACACAGCCCTTTTTGGCACAGCAGCTCAGGGAAGAGGAGCTGGGCAGAGGCTTCAGCAGCTTTGCAAGGGGTTGCCAAGGGCCCTCAGAGGGACTGTTAAAACCTTGGCTCCTTCCTTCTCCAAAAAAAAAAAAAGAAGGAGAAAGGAAAAAGCTGGATCCCTGCATGCCCTGAATCTTAATCTCTTCCCTTTCAGCTCGAGTCCTGCTTCCCAGCACCATCCACGTTTTCCATTAGGGAGGGCTCCTGAAAGCTGGGTGTCCTTGTGGCATTTATCAGTGCCAGGGATGGTGGCTCAAAGCTTGTGCAGCAGGATGGCTCCTGCCCATCTCTCCTGCAGCCCCTGCCCCCTTGGGACCCCCAAATTCCGAGGGCAGTGTGTTCCACAGGGCAGGGGATGCCACTGGTAGGAAGTGGCACAGCCCTGGCTGTGGGAGCTCACAAGTTCCTATGTATTTTAAAGAGCTTGGGAAATGGGATATAAGTTGCTCAGAGAGGCTGTGGATGCCCTTGGATCCCTGGAAGTGTCCAAGGCCAGGTTGGACAGGGCTTGGAGCAACCTGGGTTGGTGGAAGGTGTCCCTGCTTGTGGCAGGGGGTGGAACAAGATGAACTTTTAGGTCCCTTCCAAACCATTCCATGATTCTATATTTCTCTCTGACAAGATTCTGTGGGAGAACAGGGACGAGTCATCAGCACTGTGTGTTCCCTGTAATAGAGTTTGAACCAAATTTGATGTGGAGAGACCTCTGATCTCAGAGACAGCAACATCCTCCCAGTTGCCTTGACACAGAGGGGCCATCTGGGGAAAAACAGGCCTTTCCAGGTAGGAAATCTTAACCTAAATAGCTGAGGACAAACTGGGGCAGCCCAGGGAACCCCGTGATGGGAGGTGGTGAGATGAGAGCAGTGCCTGGGTGTGTCCAGCTCGAGCTGGGCAAAAACCCCCAGCACCCCTTACCTAAGCACATGTGTCTCTGGGGCCCAAAATGACCTGGTATCTAAAGCAGAAAAGGCTCTCTGTGTCCTACTCAGAACATTCTTCAGCCCCACATGGCTCTCTCTGTGCCTTTCATGTCAAATCCCACCCCAGGCATCACCAGTGTCCAGGGGCCTGGCTGCCCTCTCCTGTCACCAGCCAAGCACTGGAGAGCTGAAATTTTTTGCTGTATGGGAATGAAAAAAATTGCTTTGGTTGCACTTTCTCTCCAGCTAATCCAATTTGTCTCCTTACTGCTTTCAAATGCCTTTTAAGGATTCCCAGCAATGTATTATAGAAATCCATTTGCTGAGATGCAGCGAAAGGGGGGCATTTTTATTTTACAGTTATTAGTGGGTGACAAGGTAAGTAACTGGGGGAAGATTGATCACCCAGCTAAGCATTTTTACTTTCTCAATTAATCCTGGCATGATTGTAATAAATCCAGGAGTGGGAGTAATTAGATGTGAACGGACCTCACTTCCTTTTGCTGCTGCGTGTCAGGGGTAATGGATAGAGACATCTTTCTCTTGGAAGTGGCCTAGGGAGACGTCCAGTTAGATGGGATTTCTGGAAAGAAAGATAGATGTCAGGGGCCAGTGTTCACTTTTTCCTCAATGGAGAACAGATTTATGCTATCAATCCACATTAAGGAGCCTTCATGGCTACACAGAAATCCAGCAAGAGTAATTCAATTAGCCCCATGCACTTTTTCAGATGGGATTTGATAATGGAGGATCATTTGCCCCGAAGTTCACGCTGAATTTTCTTTCTGCTTCTTTCCTTTTTTTTTTTCTTTTTTTTTTGATTAAGAGAGTCATTGTGGTTCACTGGATGCTTTTGTCCCCAAGCTGAGGGGTTGCTAGGTTAAGTCCTAAACCATGCTGTGGAGGTTCATGGCCACTAAAACACAGTGAGATGGCACCTGTACGAGTGTGTGTCACTCTGATCTGCTGTATATGGACACAAAAAACCCTCTTTTCCCTGCCTGACTGCAGCCCTTCATCTCATGCCATCACAGACCAGGCTGAATTCCTCCTACCCTGTTATTACAGCACATAACACTCAGTGGTTTGGGGTTTTTTATGCTCAGACTCCTGGAGTCACGTGAATATGTGCAAATTCAGCATAATTTCCTGCTTTTAAAGCTGAGGGGTTTAGGATCACGCCGTGGAGAAGGGCTTAGATCCCAGTAGCTCCTAAATCTTGGGGCAAAACTGACATTTCAGAGGATTAGCTTTAAATTTGTCAGGCTGATCTGGGGAGGAAGAGACTCCCTTCTTGAATTTGTGTGCGGAGGATGTGACAGATCCCCACGTGCTCTTTGTTTTCCCCCCTTAACCAAGGGGAAAGGGGCTTGCAGGTCACTGCCACACACCAGCCACTGATCCAAGTGGTCCTGGGACAGCAGCTCCCTGTGACTCCCCTTGGATGCTGCAGAGCCCATCGTGGCCAAAGTGGAGCTGCAGTGGGATGAAGCCCCTCCGTGTGGGTCCTCTGACAGGGAGCTGCTCCCACTGAGATCTCATTAATAGATTTACTTATTTGAAAGTCATTATACAGGCAGACAGCCTCATAGATGGAGGATCCCAGGGGCAACTTGTTAGCAGCTGCTCTGCAGCTACATCAAGAGGTTTTCTAACAGTACACAAAAGACATTTGACAATGTCAGAAACCACCGAGAGGGATTAACTTAAAAGAGAAAGGAAGGAGGGGGGGGGGAGAAAAGCACATTAAAACATGTCTTGGAGCTTATCAGAGATGGAGCAGAAAAACCAGCCAGTAGGGTGTAGAGGCAACCAGTGAGGGAACCAGGGCCCAGCCCAAGCAGGAATGGGGACAACGTTTGTCACCCCTGGGGAAGCATTTCCGACCAGCAGCGGGGCCGGGTTTTGCATTGCCAGGGTATTCACACAGGGCTTTTATTTGCTTTAAAGGCTTGGCTTCAGATCCTGTGGGTTTCCTGCTCTGACGTGTGTGCCACAGCAGTGTGAGGGATGGGCTCTGCTCTGGGCCCTGTGCTGGGCCTGGAATCACGGAATAAGGAGTGGTTTGGGATTGGAAGGGAACTTAAAGCTCATCCAGTCTCACCCCCCGCCACGGGCAGGGATATGTTCCACTCGACCAGGTTGCTCCAAACCCCGTCCAACCTGGCCTTGGACACTTTCAGTGCACCCACAGCTTCTCTGGGCAACCTACATCCCACTTTCCTCAAGTTCCAACCCCTCAAAGACGGAGGGATTTACTCCACGGTCACTGATACACCTTGAAGGATCTGCTCTCAGCAAGTGCCCCCAGACACCAAACCCCCACCAGGAGAAGCTGGAGGATGAAGGTGTGATCCTTGTGACAGCCCTGGCTGAGAGCTGTGATAACAGATACCATGAAAGGGAAGTGCTTCGGGGTCAAACGCTGGAGAGATGCTGCAGCAAAACTGCTGAGAACAGCAGGAGTGTCCGTGCAGTCGCTCTGGAGAGGCAATAACTCCCAGTAAATGAGAGACCTCCACAGAGTTGCTCAGCCCAGCCTGAAAGGAGTTCATCTGCCCGTGCCACGAGCTGTTCAAATTAGAGAAAAAAAAACCTCTTCAAAAGGAGGTGAGAAAAAAGAATAAAATTGCAGTCCTGCCCAAAACGTGACAGCTGCTACTGCTGGAGGGGGAAGCCCCGATGAGGGTGAGCCTGGCCCAGGCAGTCGAGTTCAGATGTGTGAGAAACACCCCTGGACATCACCAGAGCTGGGAGACAAACCTGTCTAAAGGTCAGGGTGGCTCAGCTGAGCAGTGCCAGGGAGGGTCCCACAGCCCTGGAGGGGTTTGTGAAGCCACCAGTGCAGGAGTCACCCGATGGGGATGATCACATCCCCTCGGCTCTCCCGAAATTTTAGCCCTCCCTTCCCACCCCCCCTTAAAAAAAATCCTGGAATTCCTGTCCGAATTCCACGAGGCAGCAGGAGAAAGCAAACACTGGGTAACTCCTTGTAGGTTTTGCAAGAGGTTTGGATGTTTTTTGAGCTGTCTCAACGCAAGTTTGGGGGAGTTTTTGCGAGGCCCAGGTTTGCCGTGAGGAGCCGGCACGAAGCCCGGGGTTCTGGCTATGGTTGCCAGTTAAAATGTTTATTTGTTTTGTGGCCTGATTTGCCAAAGAGTTTGTCCCACTTTTCCCACAGAACCATCAGTTTCTGGGCCTGTTTCTCCTTATCAGGGTGAGGTTTTATCAATACTGTGTGGGAATGTGCAGGTTGTCCCTAAAAAGGTGCTCGGTGTGGCTGCTCTCCCTCTCCTGCTTTCCTTTGGAAAACCCTTCTCTTTTCTGAACTCCATTAAACCTGCAGGAGGAGAGTGAGATCCCAGGCTGCTCATGTCTCACCTCCCCCAAAAAGCCTACGAGGCTGAGTAAATCCACTCAAAGAACCCATCAGATTGGGGCAAATACATCAAAAAAAAAGAGGAAAAAAGAGCCTGTGAAATCCATTTTCTCTTCACAGCTTTGAAAGCAGATGGTGGGGTGGGGCTAAAAGGAGAGAACTAACAAACAGAAAATAGTACAAACACAGTGTAAATAATTCTTCCCCTTCTCCTCTCCTCAGAGTGCTGGAGCAGAGTGGTGTCACAGCTGGTTTCTTCCACCCCGAGCTGAGGTTGTTCCTGTGATTTACAGTTGAGCAGAGCTCGAGGAATACAATAAAAATTAATAATTAAAGTAGGGGAAAAAAAAATAATCTGCCAGGCACTGTGGAATATTTTTAGCTGGTTGCTGGAGTTTACAGTGGCAGTGATGTAGTAATGGAGCCCTTTGTGAGGAAGCTCCACAGGGGTGATTGCAGGGCTCGGCCTGCGATGGATGGAGTCTTCCCGCTGCGGCTCATCCAGAAATCAGGCTTTTTTGGGGAAGTTTTTTGGGAAGAAAACGTGATGTTGTGTATCCTGCTTCAGGTCTACTTTTCCCCGTGGCACCTTCTTGGCACAGGATGGTCCCTGTGGTTTTACAGGCAGCTTTGGGAGAGTTACACCCTGCCAGGTGAAGGCAGGTTTCCTGCAGACCTGAGTACTCCGTGGGCCACTTTCATTCTGAAAACCATCTCCCTGAAAGCCCTCACTGAGGTGATAAAATAATACATGCTCTGGAATAGGCAGCCTTCCTTCAGTGCTGAGCTTGGGAAGCCCAGATTTATGGGGGAGAAATGGAAGCTTTGAGTGGAATGAGAGCTGGGAGAGGGAGTGGGGTTTACAGGAACAGCCCCAGCGTTGAGACAAAGTCACCGTGGGAATGCCAGGTTTAAGACAGAAAATGTACAGTTTCCCTTCTCTGTAAAACCACCCAGCAGTTGGGACACCTCCAGATTTATGTGAGCTCCAGATTTATGTTTCATCCTCTTCAGGGTAGAAGGTAGGCTTGGACAGCATTTTGAACACTCAGATTTATTCCTATCTTGTAGCTGAATTCTGTTGCTGTTCCAGGGGAGACAAAAAGGATTGGCACATCCACAATTGCAGGGGGCAAACAGCACAAACAGATTGCTCAGAATTTAGGGCATGAGCAGGATGGGGGATGCAGAGCCTCTTGAGAGGGGGATGCTGCTGTGTGTTGAAACATGTTCATCAGGGAAGGACACAGGGGCACATCATGTGTCATCCCTCTGCTGGCAGGGTGGCACTGGCGTGGTTAAACTTCACCCTGGGATTGGTAATTCACCCTGGGTCACAAACAGGGACTTGTTTAGGGCCATCAAGTAAAACAGCCTTGTAAAGTGCCTCTGGGGGCTGGCTAATTTATGGAGGGGAGAAACAATATCCCTCCCCTGGTGCCACTTAACTTTTCATTTTATATCTGCAGTAATTGCACGTGACATCTGGAAAAATTGCCATCCAGCTCCCCGAGGAAGAGCCGGGGCAGGAGGTCACGGTGCTCCAGGGGCAGAAACCCACCATTCCCTGCAAGTGTCCAAGGCCAGGCTGGACGGGGCTTGGAGCAACCCGGGATAATGGGAGGTGTCCCTGCCCGTTGCAGCGGGTGGAACTGGATGTTCTTTAAGGTCCCTTCCAACCCAAACCATTCCGTGATCCCATGATCCTATCGTTCCACGGGAGGTGGGTGGCTTTGTGGTCCCTGTCCCTGAGCACCATCTGCCCCTTGGGAACCCCGGGGAGAGGGTGATGGCCTCGGCGTGGGTGACTCGGTTTGCCCCGGGATGGAGCACTCGTGGCATCTCTACGGAACAAAACCAACCCTGCCTCAGTTTCCCCACGGGAAAACCAGGAGCATCCCTGGTGGCAGCCCCCAAGGGCGAAACAGGGGGATGGAAACGCCGGGGTCCGACCCCCGCGGGGGAGGGAACCCCGGGACAGGGCTGGGCTCCAGCTGTCGCTCATACTGGGGGGGCAGCGGGGCCGGCTGCGGTCCCTACACCTTTAAAAGTCTCCTCACGTTGCGGCGCTGATTATCCATTAACCCGAGGCGAGCTCCCTTTCCTGGGGGTGGCGTTCGCGGCAGCTCCGCAATCAGAGCTGGCAGCAGGGCGGGCGGACGCGCTGCCTTCCTCCCTTTCTCTCTCCCTCCCTCCTCTCCCCCCTACCCCCGCTCCCTTCCTTATCAGCAATTCAGATTGCATGCAAATCTGCGGGCTTTCTTACAGGGGCAAAGCAGAGAGGACCGAGCGCTGCTCGCCGGCCGCGGCTTCACGGAGAGATATCTCCTCCTCCTCCTCCTCCTCCTCCTCCTGGGATTTTCCTCCTTCTCCCCTCCCCTGCTCTCCCCTCCCCGCCTCCCTCCCTCCTCTCTTTCTTTCCTCCTTTTCACCTCCTCGAACAAAAGTAGCCCTTCTCCCTGCGCCTGCGAGCGGGGCCGCTTTGTCTGCCCGCGCCGTCGGGGGACCGGACCGGGACCGGACCGGGGCCATGGGGGCACAGCGGGCACAGCGGGCGGACGGTGCCCGGGCGCTGCTGGCGCTGCTGGGACTGGGATTAGGACTGGGACTGGCGACCTGCCCCGAGCGGGAGCTGGAGCGGAGGGAGGAGGAGGCCAACGTGGTGCTGACGGGCACGGTGGAGGAGATCATGAACGTGGACCCGGTCCACCACACCTACTCCTGCAAGGTAAGGGGGTGCTGGGGGGGGGGGAACTTTCGGGCCAGCCCCCCCCACCCCTTCTCCCGGCGGGCGCCGGCTGGGTTTAGGGCGCATGTGGTTCTGATTGTGTGCGCCGAGGGCTTTGGGGTGTAATTAGGTATTTTTAGACTGCGGAGTCGCTCCCGCAGCTGTGTCGAGGGGGAATCTCTCAAGGTTGCTTTTTATGGGCATTTCCCTCCTTGCCGTGATGCGGGAGCTGGTTCCCAACTTTCCCTCTGGCAGGGCTTGGGCTGCCGGGAAGGTGCTCGGAGCCGCTCGCCGCCTCTACCCAGGGCTCCCTGTTTACTTTAGCAGCATCTTGAGTTCCTCCAGCTCGAGCTATTGTTTAACTACGAATCTGGCCTCTGGCTATGGGTTTTTTTTTTCCTCCCCCCTAAGCTGAGAGACGCTAAAGTACTGAGCAACCTGAAATACCATCCGCCTGCTTGACAGAAAACGTGCCGGATGGCTTAACCCTTCCCGGGGCAGGAATCTCACTTGCAAGGACATGCTGCTACATCGCCTTTTCCTCTCCTCTTCCCCATCCCCTTTTCTGCCCATCCTTAAAAAAAAAAAAAAATAAATCCTGCGGTTCCTGCCTGTGGTTTGGTGCTAAAGCAGGGCCTGGGGTGATGCTCAGCGGTGCGTTGATGGGAGAGCTCTTCTTGGGGCAGGGGAGGGTGAACTTCACGCCGTGGGGTTGCCCCATGTTCCGGAGCATCTCCGAGCCCAGGGAAGTAGTCGAGCAGCCTCTGCCTGCCCAGCTGGTGCCCGGTGCCTCCCGCCCGCTCTGCCCCGTGCAGAACAATCTGTACCTTGCAAATTAGATCACAGACCCCTCCAGGCTCGAGCAGGGACCGTATGTTTGCAGAGTGTCTGGCACATCCTGGGTGCTACGTGGAAAATTAATAAGCTGCTGCGAGCAGCCGGTGTCCTGCGGCACAGATGGTGGGTGGACGTGGCCACCTGAGGCTGGGGCACGGGTGCCACAGGGGGGGTGGTCCAGGGAGGCTGGTGATGAGGCAGAAATGCCCGTCTGAAAGATGAGGCTCTTTGCTCCCGCTGCAGACACGCAGCGAGGTGCCTGGCTGGTGTAAAACCATCTCGCCGCATCAGAGCGGAGACCCCGGGCCAGGAAACGCCGGGATGGGAAAACCTGCTGGCTCAGCAGCTCTGCCTTTGGAAGGTGCAATCCATCCAGCCCGAGCTGGAGCAGCCAGGGAGGGAACCTGGGCTGCGTGTGGTGGCTTTATGTGAAACACAGTTGGCATTCCTTATCTCGGGAAGGGAATCTCTTGCTTTTCCCAATGCTCCTGCTTACTCGCTCCAGGATTGATGGTGGGATTTGGCTTCTGCCCATGACTAGTGTTGAAACAGCACCTGAAGGCCAGAACATGCTCCCAAGATCCCCGTTTCGGTCCTGGAGTCCTGTAAGAGAAAGGAGGAAAACCTTTTCTCCTGCCTTAGATGGAAGTGCCCATCCCATTCCTGGTCATGCTGTGACATTTAGCACTCTTCATAGAGCAGTGGTTCTCAGGCCCTTCACCTGCACATCAGCCCTCTGTGGCATTTTTAATGGTGTTTCACAGTGTGTTTGCAGGAAAAAAAAGCTTTGAAATGGGACTTGGGGTGTCTTAAGGACCTGAAAGCAGATAAATCTCCCCTAACTATGACTCGTAAATGAGTAGCTCTGCAGCAGCTGCTGGCTTGTTTCACTCCAAGATCTCCCAAAGTGTTGAAATCGCTGTGGATTCAGCTGATGCCGGGTTAGGCATGCCTGGAGTTTGATTTGGGTTGGTTGTTTTGTTGTTTGGTTTTTTGGTTTTTTTTTTAACACCAAGCACCTAAATTCCAATAGGGCACTTTGGGCATTAAACCTGAGCGGTGCCTTCACAGGGCCCCTGATGCCCTGTGGGACTGGGATAAGCCCAGGAGCAGAGAGGATCTGGCTGGTGAGGAAATCCACGTGCAATTCCTCGCTGTCATTCCCTGGTAACCCTATTCCTCAGGCCCTGGGGTTACCTGCAGATACCACAGCAGTTATCTCTTGTCAGGCTCTTCTTTATCTGCAGAGGAGAGGCAAGGGCCAAGTGTGTGGTGGGAGTTCCCTGGAGCCCACACCCAAAATAGTGAGTGTTACTGGTGCTGGGTGGTCTGGGAGGGTGCAGGCATGTGGATATCTGTGAGTACTGTGTCGTTCTTCCCAGTTAAACTCCAAACCCTCCCAGCTGAAGCCTTTGATGGGTGAAGATAAGCACATTACAACTCGGGAGAAATGCGAAGTTAATGTTAGATAAACACCCATAAATAGCTATCAGCCATTCATGTGCTGGGAGAGGAGATGAAAAAGGGAAGAACAGGCTGACAGAACTCCCTGAAATTGCCTGGTGTGCGGCTGCTCCGAGGGGTTTGACACGGGAACGGGCGCTGGGCTCGCTCAGCTTCCCAACCTCTTGCTGCTGCTGCTCATCCCCTGTGTTGGCCTTGTCCTTCCTGCTTTGAGCCCTCTGATGTGCCTTATTCTGGGCTGGCCCGACATTTATGGAGGCAGCTCCTATTTATAGGACAAGCCCAGGTTCTATATGTGCCGTAGGAAGTGTCAAAAAGGATGTGGATCCTGTCCCAAACAATGGAGCCCGTGTTTTGGGGGGTAACTGCGGCTGTTCTGCAGGCAGGGGGGGATGTGCAAGTTGCTGGGGGAGGTGGGTTTGGTATCTCCTGGGGAAAGGGCAGCTGAGAGTGACAAAAAGGGGGAGAGGGGTGGGATGTGGACGGGAGGGAAGGGTTGGGCAGAGGGAAGCTGCAGGCAAAGCCGATGCTGGCCTTCATCTCCCAGAACTGCCAAAAATCTAGTGGTGACCCTTCTTCCTGCTGTCCATCCAGGCATCTGCAAGAGGAGACTGCTCTAACTCCTCATCTTGCTTTACAAAACCATTTCTCGAGGCATATTCCTGGCAGGAATTTGGTGGCACTGCACAGGTGATCCCCTTCCCTGTGACATGGACCCCCACCACCCCCAGTGGCATGCTGGAAAAAATCCTTTTACTTTCTGTTTTGGGTTTTTTTGCCACCCTTAAAATATACCCTTGCAAGGATCTGCTTGAATAAAGTTACCTCTGTTCTTCCTCTGCCTCCCTGGAGCTGCCAGGAGTCTTGTAAAACAGTCTTAATCCAGTGTTTTATGTGCTCCCTGGCAAAGTTGTGAGTGAGTCTGCATAGGGAAGGGACTTCTTGGGAATAGGTTCCATCCCTATCTTCTCTCTCTCTCTCTCTCTCTTCCTTTTCTTCCCCAATCCTTGATGCAGCCGGTGAGTCACCGGTGACAAAGTCTTAATTGTGTGTGATGATGAATGGGATGCCCTACAGGTAATTGCTTGGTCTTTGGTGTCTTCCCATCCATTCATTACAGAGCAGAAGGGTGGGGAGAAAGCTGGTGGACTCTGATGTTGCCTGTGAGTGCTGTGGCCTGGCTCTGAGGTGTATGACTGGAACAGCCATGCCAATTAACTCAAATTACCATCTGCTGCAGAACAGGGGTGGGGGGTGGGCTTTAGCCTTCCTCTCCCCTCAACCCTAGCTGTGAAAATGCCCCACATCCACCTTTTGCAGCACCAGCCTCGGGCTGTGCTTTCTGCCTGCCTGGTGTATTTTTAATTTATTTTTTTTTCCTTTCCTCCCTTTTGTCTCCTTTGTGTTCCCGGGTTTTTTTCGCCCTGGTTGCTCGTGCACCTCTCAGAGCTCCTGCCCTGCGGGTGCTGAGGAGGAGGAGGTGGAGCTGCAGGAAGGTGTCTTGACTTGACTGCGGGGAGAAAAGCACAAGCACGGGGAGCTGAGCTGCTGGGAAAGGCTGGAGAAGCAGCTGGTCCCTGCTGGGGAGGAGGGAGGGCTGGTGCTGGCACGGCCTTGTGCTGCTCAGCACCCCGCTCACCTGGGGTGCCACGGCTGCAGGTGGCCCCAAAAAGGCTCTTTGAAGGGGCTGCCCCGTGTGGTGGAGCAGATGTCAGTGTAGATGGTGGGATCCCTGTCGGATCAGAGGGGAGGGAAGCTGCCTGTCCCAGCTCCCCCTGCCATCTGAGGCTCCCTCTGGGTGCTGGTGCAGTGCCATCTCTCTCAGGAGTGAAGCTGGTGCTGGTTGGGCTGTGCACAGCAGGTTTCTTCAGAGAACCGTGGAGTGGTTTGGGCTGGAAGGGACCTTGGAATCACAGAATCGCAAAATATCCTGAGTTGGACCCACAAGGATCATCAGTCCAACCCCTGGTCCTGCACAGACACCCCAGCAATCCCACCCTGTCCCTCAGAGCGTTGTCCAAACCCTCCTGGAGCTCTGGCAGCCTCAGGCTATGCCCACTGCCCTGAGGAGCCTGTTCAGTGCCAACCACCCTCTGGGGTGGATCTTTCCTGAGATCCAACCTGACCCTGCCCTGTCACATCTCCAGCCATTCCCTCAGACCCTGTCACTGCTCACCAGAGAGCAGAGATCATCACCTGCCCCTCCTAAGGAAGCTGTAGACCTTAAAGACCATCTCATTCCACCTCCCAGTGGCTTTGAAGGCACTGCTCTCCCTGTCCCTCCCCTTACCCCAGCCCAGCAGCTCCGATTTGGGCTGTGCAGGGCTCACCTATGCTGAGTGTGAGGTGCTTGGGTGCTGTGGAATGGCTCAGCACCCAAGGGCTGCCGTCTCCCTTCGGGCTGGCAGACAGATGAGTGTGAGAACACGTGGGTAACCTGTCTGTAGCAAACCTCTCCACGCCTGGGAGCAGCTAAGGCATGTGCAGCTTCCAGAGAGGAGCTGTCACAGCCCTGTTTATACCTGGGGTGGTTTTTGAGCTCAGGTATGCAGGAGAACAGGGCTCACCCCGGTAATGTATCTGTAGCTGGGATAATATATTGCTGTTTGCATCGCAGGACTTGCTGGGCTGGATGGGAGGTTGAGACCCATAAATCCAGGGTTCTTCTCCGAGGAGGACAAATGTTACACCTTGAGGAGGAGGTGTGAGAAACAGGAGGATTTGAGGATGAAATACATTCTTAAACTTTGTTCTTAACCTTCATTTGTACTTGTCGAGTACAGGCAGCACGAAATCTGTTCCCTTTTCCTGCTTGACAGGCGAGTCTGGCACTGAGCAGGAGGGTCTGACCCCAGCCTGCCTGTTCCTGTGGCAGTGGGAATGGCCCTGTTCCTACAGGGAATGTCTCCCTGTAGCTGCCTGCTCCTACTTGTGGCAGGGACAGGGAGCAGGACTTTGGCTCAAGATCGTTGTGGCCCTCGAAGCCTCCGGATCAGGACTGAGTACCGATCTCAATGCCCTGAAATTCTGGAGTTAGGGCTTCAAAAACGGACAGGATTGATGACAGGTCAGGAGATTTGCACTCCCCCTACCCCCAGCAGGCTTTTTTACCCTCCTGTTTGAACTCTGCAGCATCAGATCTTCACACAGTGAAGTCACTGAGTGATGGGATGGAGGGATTTGGCAAAGAGGAAGAGTCTCTCTGTCTGAAGGCTCTCACAGAGCCTGCAGGGGAGCACAATGCACTTGAAGGGCCGTGCAGGGCAGAGGCCACTGAGCTGCAGTGGCAGAGAACTATTAGAAATGGTTCATTCTCAAGTGGGATGAAGTCTGCTCTGTGTTTTCCTCCTCAGTAGTAACAATTCCCTCCCCATTCCAATGTCAAGCACAGAAGCTGTGAACATATCTGCCTCCCTGCCACCCCCGGTGTCCCCAGAGGGTGGGAGAGACCTGTCTGCCCACCTGCCTGTGAGCATCCACTCTCTGCCCCTCTGGAATTAGGCTCTTAAAGCACAGAGCCCCCTTATCTCTGAGCCACCACCTCCCTGGCTGCTCTGGGCTTGGCACAGGGTGCTGAAGTGCCCTTGGGGCTGGGGGCTGCAATTAGTGGCCACTAACTCTGGTGGCCAGGACTTATTTTTATGCCTGAAGTTCAGATGAGTACAGGGACATGGGCTCCTCCTGCCAAACCCTGCGTGTGTTTTCCCAAATCCAGCTTGCAATGGTTTTATTCAGTAATTTAGAGGAACATGAGTTAACTTTGACATTTCTATGTGCGACGTTATCTGCTCTGCCCTGGTGTTCCCGAGGTTCCAGTGGCTTGTAGGAGCCACCAGACTCCCTTCTTTCCTCCACCCAACCCACCTGCCTCCTCCTGCCCCAGCTGGAGGCTCCTGTGCTGCACTTCAGAGCCTCCCCTGTGGATGGACAGCGCTCTCTTTAGCTCTCCCAGCTGGGACTTCCAGCCTCTTAACGTTCCTTTCAAAGCCTTTTTTTCCCTTTTTTTTTCCCATTCAGAAGTGCTTTCTTCTCCCTCGACACCGAGATTTCCTTGGGAGCCAGGGAGACCTGCAGCAAGAGGGCTCCTTGGCAGGAGGAGCACTGTGTGTGTGTGTGCTTTGCTCCCAGTTGCCCACACATTCCGTGCTTCCAGAGCTAACGAAATCAGCTCTGCTGGAATCGCATCTCGTGGCGGCACCGTGGAAAAAAAAACGAGCCGGGTCGGAGGGGAACGCCCCTCATGAGCTCTTTCTCCTTCTTCCTCCCCCTCCAAGGTGAGAGTCTGGCGCTACCTGAAGGGCAGAGACGTCGTCACCCACGAGATCCTGCTGGACGGCGGGAACAAGGTGGTGATCGGCGGCTTCGGGGACCCGCTGATCTGCGACAACCAGGTGTCCACGGGGGACACGCGCATCTTCTTCGTCAACCCCGCGCCGCAGTACCTGTGGCCGGCGCACCGCAACGAGCTCATGCTCAACTCCAGCCTCATGAGGATCACCCTGCGCAACCTGGAGGAGGTGGAGCACTGCGTGGAAGGTGAGGCTGTGTGGGAAT
>JAWWLV010000061.1:5750353-5772566 GCA_035041135.1 Platyrinchus mystaceus | reverse complement strand
CTCCAGGAGGGTTTGGACAACGCTCTGAGGGACAGGGTGGGATTGTTGGGGTGTCTGTGCAGGGCCAGGAGTTGGACACTGATCCCTGTGAATCCCTTTCAGCTGGGGATATTCCATGACAAAGAGGTTAGAGCATGTTTTGGGGCTGTCTCTCAGTGCCTGGGCTCCCTTTAGCAATACCTCCTCCAATGCCTTTCCAGCAGTGATGAGACCCCCCTCCCAGTGCCTGCAGTGATCCCTGCAGGGGTCAGGGCAGGCTGGGGCTCACCCACCCTCATCCCTTGGGCAATATTTCCCGTGGCTTCCAACAAGAAACCTCTGGGGAGGGATTAAGCAGCCGCGTGGGGTGCGGGGTGAGCGTCTCCCACCTCTGAGAGCGGGGGCAGATGGTGGGCAGGGGGATTTTGGACCCCTTCCCAGCCCTGCAGGCTGTCTCCCAGTGCTGCCATGCCTCCAGCCTGGGAGAGAGGTGCTTCCCTGGGCTGGGCTGGGCACCTCTCTGTGGAGATAAACCTTAATCCTGTCCTGTGCTAACGGGCAGCAGCTCGGGCGGGCGGCCAGGGGCGGCATTCCAGGCATAGCTCAGCCAGGTAGGCTGGCAGGAGAAGCCCTGCTGGGCTGGGATCTGCGGGACAAGGCGTGGGAGGAGCAGCCTGCCTGCAGGAAAAGGGGAGCAGGGCGTTCCTGGGGCCCTGGCACGGCACCAGAGGTGGCACTGGCCACCCAGGGGTGCGGGCAGAGTGGGGTCCCTCCCTGGCATAGGGTGGTCTCGACCCTTCTGCTGCGATGCTGAGGAGTTTCTTGGAGGCTTGTGCTGGTGGGTAAAGGGCATGTGCTGGTTTTGAGAGGCTTGTGTGGGGTTGCTGGGGAAAATCCAGCCCCTGGAGTGGCTCAGCAGAGCAGAAAGGGCCTTGCTTTGAGTTCAGGATTGATCCTGTAACTCCCAGGCATCCGTGTGCGGAGCAGGATTGGAGCTGGAGGGGGCTGGCTGTTCATCCCAGGGGTGCTGCAGTCTGGTTATGGAGCAGGACAAGTTTCTGGGGGGTTCCTGCTCCTCCCTGTGTGCCTTCCCAGAGGGAATGGCTCCTTCACCCTCTTGTTTTATATGTTTGGGATCCTCGTCCATGTTTTCAGTGGCATTTTTATCCCCGTGCCCAGGATTGTTTTTGCTCTGCAGGAAGTGCAGGATTGCACTGTGGCTCCATCTCTTCTGCCACGAGATTCCTTTGGGCTGATCCTCTTCACTTCTCATTCCTCTGGTACCTCAACATTCCCTAACAAGCAGATCCATCAAGGCTACGGGGTCAGAATTGAGTTCTCATCCACTTATTACCCAAGTCAATCCTTTAGGCTGTGGGACCCATTCCCATGGCTTGGGATTGGTGAGACCTTGGCCTGGGATGAGCTGTAGCTTCCTTTGGGATAGTTGTGCTCCTTTGAGGAAGCAGGTTTTTGTTTCCTCTGTCCATCCCCCTGCTTCCAGCCAGTTTCCCTTTCAGCTTTCCCTGTTCCACCGGGCTGGCTGTTTACGTAGTGATAAAATCCCCGAGCAAATTGTTTTAACTGATGCTGTTTATCTAAGAGATAAACCGGGATCAGTGGAAGCTCCTGGCAGTTGGATGGGGAAACTCTGTCATGAGGAGCCAGTTGAGCTCCGTGGAAGGTGAGTGCTCTGACTGAGCAAGGAGGCCAAAACTCGTGGAAATCCCCCTATTTCTCGCTGCCCTTGGCTCGTGGTTGGAATGCCAGAGGGTGCTCCCAGCAGGGATAAGTAGCTGGGTCGCTTGTGGCTGTGTTTAATGGGTGTGGGGAGGAGGGAGGGAGCTCCTCTGTGCAGGGAGCAATTCCCACCCTCTCCCAGCCCCCACGGCTGCTGCATTCCCGGGCAGTGAGGCCGCTGCAAACAATGGCACCGGGATGTGTGTCCCTGTGCTGGGATGGTGACATGGTGACGTCACCCTGGGCAGGGAGAGACCCCCTTCAACGAGGGTTGAGTTTCCATCTGGGGCTGCCAAGTTCCTGGCTCTCCACGAGCTTGGGAAGGGGGATGAACAGCTCTGGTCACTTAGCATGACTTCTTGGTGCCACGGGGTGGGAGTTGGGGGCCACCCCTTCCTTTCAGACCTCAGGTTTGGTGGCTCTGGGCATGAAGGTGTGTGGGAAGGGAGGGGAAGATCCTAACAGAGGTTTTCCAGTGCTGGGGCTTCCAGCCTTGCCTGTGAAGAGGCACACATCTCCCCAGCCCACATCTCCCCAGCACTGCAGGACAGGCCAGCCCCCAGCCCCTTCCCAAGAGTCATCCATGCACATCCATGTTCAGGAGGTGAATTTTCTGCTGTTCAAGACTGGAGGAACTGGGAGGCAGGCTCAAAGGGAGGCCACTCTTACACAGAGACAAAGTATGGAATTTGTTGCCACTGAATGGTGCAAGAGCCAGAAATTTTAAGGGGCTGAAAAAGGGTTAGGCAAAAGCCTGAGAGGGTGGGGAGGCCCTGGCAGAGGTTGCCCAGAGAAGCTGTGGCTGCCCCATCCCTGGAAGTGTCCAAGGCCAGGTTGGACAGGGCTTGGAGCAGCCTGGGCTGGTGGAAGGTGTCCCTGCCCATGGCAGGGGGTGGGACTGGATGAGCTTTAAGGTCCCTTCCAACCCAAATTCAATAGTTCTGTGATTCCAAAATCACGATGGGTCAATCAACTATTTGGCAGTTGTGGAAGTTAAGCCAGTTCTGGTTGCTGAAGTCGCTAGAGAGCTGATTTTCAGATTATGGGGTGGTGCAGGGTACAGGCAAGCTTGCTCAGCCCTAGTTTGGCTCTGGCCCTGCTCTGTTGAACACCTGCTCCCAGCACCTCCAGCGGGATGGGAGGCAGAGGGGTTGTGGTTGCTGCTCCTGCCACAGTGGCCTCGTTCTGCTCTCTCCTCCAGCAACATAAATCTTGGAAGAAGAGGGTGAGGTGGGAGGGCTGGCTGTCCCCTGCTGCCTGCTCGCTGTCCCCAGGCACAGGGAGGGGGTTCCAGAGCCGGGTTTGGGGCGGGGAGGCTGCACCCTGCCTGTGTGTGCACGTTTGGGTGCTCTGGGTGCAGGGCGGGCGTGCAGCTCCCTCAGCGCGGGGCAGGGCAGGTCTGGGCGCTGCAAAAACCTGCCTGAGCAGCCAACTCCTTCTCCAGTCCCCTCCTGGCCTGTTTTCCCGTCAGCTGTGCCTGTTCTCCCTGCAGGCTGCAGGTTTTGGGGTGGGTGATGGGTTGCCCACATGGCCACGGGCAGCGTTTCATCCTCAGTCTACTTTTCCCTGCTCTGCTCCATGCTGTGGGTCAGGAGGAAGGAGGGAGGGGAGGCAGCAGCATCCCAGGGAGTCCTGTTGGAGTGTGTGTCATGGCTTGTGGGCACAGTGCCCAGAGGAGAGTGGCAATGCTGGCATCACAGCTCTGCTCCTGCCCCCGGGGGAACTGGGGTAAGACGAGGAGATGTTGTTCCCCCAGAGGGTGGTCGGGCATGGACAGGCTCCCCAGGGCAGTGGGCACAGCCCCAAGGCTGCCAGAGCTCCAGGAGTGCTGGGACAACGCTCTGAGGGACAAGGTGGGGTTGTTGGGATGTCCTGGAATCAGTGATCCCTGTGGGTCCCTTCCAACTCAGGGTATTTTGTGATGGGGTTGAATTTCCTCTCGCTCTGCGCTGCACAGAAAGGACAGATCTCTATCAGACCGACTCGCTGGAAGGGTCAGAGTGCTCTGCACCACAGCTGGGAAGGATTTGGCTTGAGGACCTTTCAATGTGCAGGTGAATTTACAGCTCCTTCTCCAGCCTTTTCCCCCCTTTCCTTGCAGGTCCTCTCCCCTTCCAGCCGTGCCCGTGCTGTGTTTGTGTAACCTGCTCTGGCACGTGCCCTGGTCAGGTGGATTATGCTCAGCAGAGCTCTCTGCCAGCCTGGAATGCCAGCTATGCACCCCCTGAGCGCCCCTGGATGCAGAGCCAGGCGCCCCTTTCAAGGCTGCCAGGAGCTTCCAGGAGCTTTCCCGTGGCACTGGTGCCTCTTCCAGGGAATTTGGGCAGTGCCAGAGCTTGTCAGAGGATGGCAGGGGAATGCTGGGCAGGCAGGGATTGGGGAAGGTGCCCAACTGAGGGGCAGAGCTGGTGTGAAGCTGCTGGTTGGGGTTGTGAGGGTGCTGGAAAGCAGCTGGACCCCCTGCCCCCACTTGCTGGGGGGCTCCTTGCTGTTGAGGCTGCTGGGATCTGTTTTTCCCCATCCATGGGAGGCTGGGGGTGGGAATCTGGGCTTTCAGAGTGCCTGTGGAGCTCCAGCAAGGAAAGAGCACTGCCCTGGGACGTCTGGGAGTCTCTGCTAGGGGAGAGCTGGGCCGGGCCCTGTCTTGCCATGGGTTCAGCAGCTCATGCCCGAAGAGTGGCAGTGTGATGCCCTGTGTGCACATGTGCTTCCCACAGAGCTCCCCTTCCCTCCCTCCTGGCTTGTTATTCACATTAAAAAATAAAAAAAAAAAAAAGGGGTTTTAATCTCTTTATGGGGAGAACTGCTGGTTATTTTCCACTGACACCCAGGCGGGACCGCGCCAGGCACAGCACTGCTCTGTTCTCCTCAGGAAACACAGGGTGAAACTCCTAATCCTGCAGGGGGGAGGAAAAAAAAAAGGAGTTTTCCATTTGAGGCAACGCTGGGCTAGGCTGTAAATCCATGTGCTTTCACTCCTGCCCGTGGCCAGCGGGTTCCTGGCTCCAGTGTGGTACCAGGGGTGTCGTGGGCAGGAGGGAGCTCATTCCTGTGATGTTCTCATGGGCAGTGCAGTTATTCTTAGAGGGCTGGGCAGATCCTACAATATTATCAGGGTTCCTGCAGTCCTGCTGCCAGGCTTTGACAGTAACCCCCAGGGGACTGGGGCATATATTTAGCTCTTGGAACAGGCCCTGTTTCACTGTTTGGAATGGTGTGGCTGGAGGTGGTTCCTTGGGTTCTGCTGCCCTTAGAGGTGCTCCTCGTGGAGAAATGGAATTCTGCTCTGCTTGGTTGGTTCCTCTGCTCGTGGCCCCGGTGTTTTGGCTGGGGCTGTGTTCACTGCTCGGACTAAATCTTTGGACTTAGGTGGTTCAAGTGCTCACCTCTGCCTCCAGATGCTCACAGTGCCAGCTGGTCCCTCTCTGGTGGCTCAGGTGAGCAGAGCTGCTCCATCCAGCCCTGCCACATCTCAGCCCTTCTTTCAGCTTTGCAAAAACCCCCTTTTTCCTGCCAGTTTGACGTGTTTCCATCACTGCATGGCTGTGGTGGCAGAGGGCTCTGGTTGCAGCTTAGATATAGCAGAGGTGGCACTGCCAGACTGCAAGTGAGACTTGTCACTTTATTCCTTGTCACATTATTCCTTTCTTCCCTCGCTGCTGCTGCCTTTAAGCTGGGCTTTGCAGCAGCAAAGCCCCATGTGCTGGGCTCATCTGTGTCACTGCTGAGCGCTGGGGCTCTTTTTGGGGGGAGGAGGATGGTGAGAGGAAGCAGAGAGGGTCGGCCCTGGGGCTGCAGGAGCTGGAAGAAAAGCAGCTTTGTGAGGCTGCCCTGCCCTGTCAGCCCCAAAAAAAAAAGCCTGGCTGGAGGGTGGTGTTGCTGCAAGCACCTTCCTCTCCTTGCTGTGCTGCCTGGGAGGGTGGCACGGGCTGGGCTTGTGGGAGCTTCCCAGAAATCATAGAATAACCCACACTGGAAGGGACCCACAAGTTTCATCGAGTCCAACTCCTGCATCTGTCCAGGACAGCCCCCAGAATCCCACCCTGTCCCTCAGAGCGTTGTCCAAACCCTCCTGGAGCTCTGGCAGCCTCGGGGCTGTGCCCACTGCCCTGGGGAGCCTGTTCAGTGCCAACCACCCTCTGGGGGAAGAACTTTTCCCTGATGTTTCTCAGTGCTTTGGCTTCAAAGATCATTTACAGTGGGGAAGTGGCTCCAGAAATATGATGGAAACCTGGAATGGCCTGGCTGACTCCATGGTAGCAGCTTGCTCAGAGCATCTCGTGCCCACCCTGGTACAGAGAACAACCTGCTGGCTCCCTTTTCTGCTTGTGTGCTTGAAACCAGTTGATTGCCTCTTCCCTGCGATGCCTTTCCTCTGGATTGAGCAGCCCCAGCTCTCAGTCTGTGCTACCCTGACACCGATTCTGCTTCCCAGGACCAGAATCCACGTTAGCAAGTGGATTGCTGCCGTTTTCCAGGTTGCATTTTTCCTCCTGCTTGCTCCTGATGCGCGTTGTGCCCATGCTGTGAGGGATGAGCTGGAGAGCCTCCAGCTGCAGGTACCTGGGAAAGGCTCCTGCTCTCTGGGAGGCTGAGATAAGGCTGGGGGGAAGCTGCCTTGCCCACAGCTGCTGCCTGCTGTGATGGGAGAGCAGCTTTGTCGGGATGGGCTTTTCCTGGATCCCTGGGTTTTGTGCCCCCCAGTGCTCTGCTGCTGCTCTGCCTGTGAAAGCAGTGTGTGCTGGGAGTGGAAAACAGCTGCTGTTGGGTTATTCCACGGACCTCATGCAGTCTGCCTTCCATGGAAATGGAATTCTTTCCCGCTTTATCTACCGGATATATCCCGTTGCGAAGTTTGTTTGGTGTTTTTATCTCCCGTAGTCCATCTTTGTTTTGGAGCCGCTCAGTGGAACATCAAAGGCTGGATTTTTCCCACCCACTTACTCGGGGAAGTACAGAGCTGGCTGAGCCTGGAGGGCAGGGCTGCTTTTTGGAGGAGCCTCCATTGGAGCCAGTGCCCATTTCACTTCTACTGAGGGATCTTGGGCAATAACCCAGGCCAGGCTTCAAGGTACTGACACAGTCCTGGGCCAGCCTTCCAACTGGGAATGGGAGGGAGAAGCTGCTGCTTCCAGAAGTGGCTCAAGTAAATAGGAAAAAATACGTCTGGGTTTAGGCTCTTGTGTTATCAAAAGGATCTGATGCTGCCACTGCTTCGAGAAAGCCAAGCCCTTGGGCTTTCCTGGTAAATCTTTGGATCAGACTGCATGTCCTGGTGTTGGAGGGCACTCAGATACCCTGCAGGGGGAGAGGGGTGAGAGCTGCAGGTGCCTGGGCACCCCTTGGGTTCTGAGGCCACTGTTACTGCCCGGCTGGGGAATGATGAGAGCAAGTTCCACCGGGGCTGGCACTGCTGAGCCTGGCAAGGGCCACGTGGGGAGACAGTGGAGCTGCCCTGGCAGTTGTGCAGGGCTGGGCTGAAGAGCCTATGTGTGCCAGAATCCCTCTCCTGAGGTGGGGATTAAACCCCTGGATTAACCAGGGGTGGATGGCAAGACCTGAGAGAGCATTACAGACCCAGGCTGGTCCATCAACCATCCTCATCCCAGCCGTGGGCAGCAGCTTTCCCACGGCTGCAGAGACGGTGGGACTGTGGGCTGAGCTGCCTGGAGCCAGCAGGCTCTGGGGTGGTGAGTGTGGCTGGCAGTGCAGATGTGCTGATGGATTGGATCCCTGCCCCTCCTCTCCACACCTCACCTGCGGGCAGACATTCCTCTGGCATCTGCTCACCCAGCCCTGGGCTGGCTCGGGCTCACCTGCCCCCTTTGTGCTCTGTTTCCTGGGCAGAGGTGAGATGTGCTCCCTCTGGCAGCCCACAGGGAGCTGGGGAGAGGAGCAGGAGGTTTTCCAGATGGATGGTGCTGCCACTGCTGCTGTTGTGAGCCTGGGACTCCAGTTAGAACCAAAACACCCTGCTGCTAACAGCTTCCCCGGGAAGCCTGGAAGGATGCTCTGCAGGAGCTGGCTCTGATGTGGTGCAGGGTAAACATGCACTTCCCAGCCATGCTGTGTGGTTTCTCTCTGCAGATGAGCTCGATTTTTCTCTCATCCCCTGGGAAAGGGGCCGTCTTGCTTCCCCAGCCTTCCCTGCAGGGTCCTGCCCCAAGTTCTGTTCTCACCAGGGCTCTGACAGCTCCCTGGTTTGCAGGGTGTCCCTCTCCTTGCCAGGGCAGCTCCCAGCCCAGCTCAAGTTCCAGGATTTATTTGCTAACAAACCGCGGGAGGGATTTCTGAGCTGGCAGCTCAGCGGGATGAAGGGCACAGGGACACTTCCTGAACCAGCCTGTTGTTTTCAAGCTGCAGTTCCCTTTCCCTAGGGAGTCTGCAGGCAAACCCAGGTACCTGCTCTGCCTTCCACTGGTTTGCTCAGTGAAGGGGAGAGAAGCAACAGCTTTCCTGGTGTGTGGCTGTGCTGTTGGAGTGGTGGGTGTGTGGATCTCACGTGCTCTTTGGGGATAAAGCGCTGGGAGTTCTGTCGGGGTTTCACGGCGGTTTGGACAAATTGGTTTGGACACAACATGATCCTTCCATTTGCACGTGAAAGTGGAGCTGATGGTGGGTAGGGAACCGCTTGGAGATTTGTTAGTGGATGGAACTTTGGTTGCCTGGGAGCATCTTTGCTTTGGATTCCAAGCTAGGGGAGCGTATCTGCCAAATTCCTCCTCAGCTCTGCCTTCTTCATCCCAAGCTTCCTACTGACACCAGCTGATGCACTTCATGCTCTTCTGGCTCATGAGAACCCTTGCCTGCTGTGCTCAGTGCTGCTGGCTGGGACCCAGTTCCCAGGCACCGAGGGAGGGGGGAATCTAAAGAAATCCTGCCTGGAATTGTTTTGCTAGACTGGTGATTTCTCCCAGACAGCTCTCGCTCACTCCTGGCCAGCTGGACTTGCGCTTTCTTTGCCCAAGGGAGTCTTTTCCAGGCTCTGTGGAGGCCTCATGGAAGTGCCTGGTTCCCTTGAGGCTGCCAGTGGTGCTCCTGCAACATCCCATCCCGCAGCTCTGCTCATGGCATCGGGATTTCGGTGCCACGGAGCCAGAAGGGAGCGGGGCAGGGCTGGTGGGAGGAGCTGGCTGTGACATGAAGGAGTGTGGATGGTGGTGCACAGCCTTAAAAAAGCTGGAAACATCATCTGCTTAGGGGTCCAGCTCTGGGAACAACCTTGTTGGTGGTAGTGTAGGCTCTGCACTAAGTGTGTCTTAACTCTGAGCTCATCTTAACTTGACCTCATGCCCACCCATGTTGTGCAGAGTCCAGTGCAGGGCCTGCAGATCCCTCTGGATTTAGTCCATCTATCCCAAAAGATAATAATAAATGCTCCTTTCCTGTGGAGCATTTCTTTTGTGCTTCAGGCTGGGCTTTTCCAACCCTGCCTGAAGAAAAGTGGAGGAAACGTAAAGGGAAGGGATGCTTTTAAGAGTTTGGCTGGGCCCCTCCTGCTGGTGGTGCATCCTGTAGGCAGAAGGCTGTGTTTATTCCCCCTCCCACTCTCTGGGAGCATCCCAGTGGGCACTGGGAGCACTGGGAGCACTGGGAGCACAGCTCCCTGCCTGCCAGTGGCTGTATTCCACCCGCTCTGCAGAAAGGGCAGTGTGTGATAAGTGCTTTTCTTGTCCCCAGGGGGAGGATGTTGGACGTCCCAACCCCTCCACCCCAGAGCGTGGGAACCCTTTGGTGGAGTGCAGCCCCGGAAACCAGTCCTGGAGCAGGCTGGTGTCCTTCTGAGGGTGGAGGGAGGATGAAGGGAAGCAGCAGTGTGGGCTGGAGCTGCTGCCCTGTGAACCCAACCAGCCCCTGGGGCCCCTTTGGCCGCTTGCATGTCATGATAACAGAAAGTCCTGCCCTGGGGCTTCTGTTTCCCTCAGACTGCCTGGACTTTTGCACATGTTCTGGGCCTTTTGCAACGCTCTGAGGGACAGGGTGGGGTTGTTGGGGTGTCCTGGACAGGGCCAGGAGTCTGGGAGAGGAGAGGTCTTGGAGCTTCCTGTTGGGAGTGTGCACTGAGGGATGAGGAAGTTTTTCCCCTTCATTGCCCTGTCCTGTGTCTTCTGCACCCCATTGAGTGGAGCGTGGTGGGACTCTGGGGGGGCTCTGCTCCCTGCTGTGCCAGACAGGTGGTCTCTGTGTGGCCCATGGCCCACAGAGTGTCCCTGGCTCTCCCAAACACGTGTCCCCGAGTCCTTGGCAGCAGCGGGGTCCGTGTGCAGCTCGTGCCTTCCGTCCTCGTGTCACGGGACGTGAGGGAACGTTCCACCCGAGCCTATGGACGTGCTCCCCGGTGCCTCCAGCCCCTCTGACCCACAGCTGGTGGGGCTGGGAATCTGCCCTGGCACCTCCCATCAGCGCTGCCCTCGCTGCCACGCTCCTCCGGAGCGACAGCCGGTCCTGCACCGGCTCCCTCTGTGTGTGTGTGTGGGGATAGAGTTGAAAGGAGCTGGCACTTGTTTGAAGCCTGCTCCAGATTAAAGGCTTTCCCTTCACAGTAAATCTTGCATGTCTTACATCTTAATGTGTTACATTCTTTGCCCTGGAGCAGGGCTGGAAAGCGGCCACTGCTGCGCTGACCCGTGCCGGGAATCGCGGCTGTGGGAGATCGGGGTGTCCTGCTGGGGTGCTGCTTCCAGCTGGGATGGGAATCCATCGGCCTCACTGCATGGGTGTCGTGGTCAGTGGGTTGGGGAAAGGCACAGCTCGGGCCGTGGAGGGCTCTGTGTGCTGTGGAGGGCTCTGTGTGCCGTGGAATGCCCACAGGGGATGGGTGACGGATGGCTGACTCGCTTCAGCCACATCCTAACAAAGAATAACGGGGTCAAACTGAAAGAGGGGATATCTGGGTTAGACATACGAGAGGAATTCTTCCCTGTGAGGGTGGGGAGGCCCTGGCACGAGTTGTGTGTGGCTGCTTCATCCCTGGAAGTGTCCAAGGCCAGGTTGGACAGGGCTTGGAGCAACCTGGTCTGGTGGAAGGTGTCCCTGCCCATGGCAGGGGGTTGGAATGAGGTGATCTTTAAAGTCCCTTCCAACCCAAACCATTCTGTGATTTTATAAACTCATCTGTGCACTTCAGGGGTTCGGTGGCTGTTCCGAAGCAATCCCAGAGCCAGCTCTGCATCTGCAGCTCATGGCACTTTAACTCCCATTAAACAGCCGTGCAGCTCAGACAGATGGTCTGACCACGCTACGGGGGTGTCAAAATACAGGAATAATTGTTTACAGGCAGAAAACTGCCTACGTGGGAATCAACACCCCAAATTGATTGGAATTCGTTCAGAAAGAGCCCGTGGCCTTAACCAACAGGGGATGTGTGCAGCAGGCTCCCTCCCCCGGAGGAGGGGCTGTCAGGGTGGCTTGGGAGAGGGGAGAACAGTGGGGCTGGAGAAGGGAGCCCCATCACCTGGTGTCACGGGACAAGCAGCATGGCCTGGCCAGGCTGGTGGGCACTTTTCTCCTGGGAAACGAGCAGCTTAGAGGGCAAAACACCTCATGGTGTGGTGCCTGACAGCGCAGTGGGTGTGGATCCCGTCCTGTGCACCTGGGGCTGGTCCTGGAGGCAGGTGGAGAGTGGCGAGGTGGCTGCTGGAGCCCGCGGTCCCTCCTGCCTTGGCGCGGCGGAGAGGGGCACATTCCTGTGCCCCGACTTCAAAGCTTGTTGCTGGATATACAGAGCCCAGCAGCCTTGGCAACCCTCGCTGGCAGCAGCTGTTTGCTGCTGTTCCAGGGCTCTGCTGGGCTCTCTCTGCCCTTTTGGCCTCCCCCACTTCGGGAGAGGTGCCTGCCCCTCGCTCTGAGCCAGGGGATGAGCTGTGGGGACGTGACTCTGCTATTCCCTGCCCTCCTGCCCCCAAACCCCATGCTGGTGTCATTTCTCCCTGCTCTCCGAGTCTGTGCTGCTCACCATGTGGATCTGAAGGGAATTTTGGGGCACCTCTTAACCTGTGTTTTGGTCTCAGGGGCAGCTGTGTGTTGACCAAGTTGGGAAGCTGCAGGAAGGACACCCTCAGCTTGGGACCTGGTGTTAAAATGCAGTGAGGTTGTCCCAGTCCCAAGGACACCCTGCTGGTAGGGTGGGACGTGGCTACTGATCCAAAGAATCTTTATGCCACACCACAGCCCAGAGGGAACTGGTTGAGTGAGTGGGGGTGAAGCTGGTCCTTAGGGCCAGGGCACAGCTACAGCAGCTCCCTGCTGTGCACCATGGCATTCCCAGCTCCTCTCCTGAACAGCTGCAGCTCTAAGGAGAGAACAGCCAGACCACCTTGTGCCTTGGACCTTCAGTTAAACACAGGGCGAGCAGCTACTGGTGTCTTTCTTCCTCTGAGGTCCCAGGCCTTACCTTTTTCCAGAGGACAATTAATCCAGGTCTGCCCTGCAGGTCTGCAGGCATCTTCTCAGCCAAGCAAAGTAGGGACACGCTGCATCTTAATGGGAAAAGTGGAAAAATAAGTGGTGACCTGAAAGAGGGAGTAAGTGCAGGTGCAAGTCCTTCTCTGCTGTCACTTTGTGCAGTTCACAAAAGAACTGTGTGTGTTCCCTGGTTTTGTGTGTGTTGGATATCCACAGCAACCTGCTCTCTCCAACCAGGATCAAACCTTCCATGTGCTTCCTTAGTAGTCTGGGGTGAGTCCCTGTTGTCCCAAGGTTTGTCCATGGGATTTAGGCAGAGCAATATCCCTCAGTGTCCGGGGGAGGATGAGTGAGAGGGCTGGGTTGTCCTGAGCGCTGGTGGAGGTTCTGGGGCTTTTCCAGCCTGGGCTCCTTGCCCAGCTTTTCCTGAGCCATCCAGGTGACTCCAGCCCTGTGCTGGGAGTGTTGCTGCAGCCCAATTAGGAGATTAAATCCTGCTATTAGGAAATGAGGCTGGTGCAGTGTGGGCTGGCAGCAGTTTCCTGCTTTCAGCTCCTTCAGCTGGTTTTGGTTCATTGGCTCCCTCGAGTCTCCTGAGCTTTGTGCACCCGATCCCAGCCCTCAGAGGAGACTGTGGAATAAGGCTCCTGTGCATCCCCCATGGAGAATTTTGGATACTTCCCTTGTGGCAGAGAAGAAAAGATGTTCCCCAGCTGTGCTCCCCACCTTGCCACCAAGTACAGTCTTTGTGTGGGTTTTGGTGGGTGCCCCTGTCCTTGTCTGGTTGGCTCTGTTGGCATTGTTTGGACATCTCCCTTTCCTGGGAGAGGCAGGTGCTCTTCTGCCACTTCATCTGCTGGCTTTCCCCCTTCTTTGGGTAATTTTGTTGTGGAACATGGATGAGACAGGGACTCAGGATGTTGCAGGGACTCTGTGGGGATCAGACCTGCTCCCCGAGATGCTTCTCAGCTGCTTGACAGGAACTTGGCTGTCCCTTGTGCCACTGATAAGGCTTATCTGCCTTCTGCTGGAGTCCCTGCAGATCTGCAGGCGTCAGGGTTCCTGCCTTGCTTTTATCCAGGCTGTTCTTCCCGGGGCTTTGATGTGCTCCCTTTCCCTGGCTCAGAGTCAGGGTGGGTGAGGGATGAGGCTGTGCAGGTCCACTGCCTGCTCAGGGGGGGCTGGCTGCAGGTTTCTGGGGGTGAACCTCTTGTGCAGGGGATGAGGAGTCAGACCCAGGGCTGTCAAGCTCCTCTCCATGAGCAGCAGATCCAGCCTGGGGTGCTCAGGGAGGAGCAGAGCTCTGTGGGCAGAACTTGGTCTCACCAACTGTGTTTCCTCTTGTTTGTTTGTTTTTTTTTTTGTGCATGTGCTGTCCTCTCCCACGTGGATACTGGATTATTCATTACTAGGTAAGAACAGCATTTATCTCCTTTCTTGGACAGAAAGTGGGGCAGGGGAGGCTGGGACTCATTTGGTCTTGACACACAAGGATGCTTTGTGTGATGGGAGCTCACGGGAGTACGTGTGTGGGGGAGGCTGATTCCTTGGATCAGCCTGTTCCTGGGCAGTCTCCAGCCCAGCCAGCAGCCTTGGAGCTCTGCTGTGCAGGTGGCAAGGGCTGAGCAGAGCACAGAGGGGACAGGAGGATCATCTCCCATTTGTCCACTGCCACAGGCAAAACCCCCTCTGCCTTTGTTGTTGGAGGAGTGTGGATAAAACTTCCCTGTGCACAAGTGGGATGTGCCTGAGCATGAGCTGCTTGCTTGGGTGTCAGGGGCTGGGGAGGGATCCTGAAGAAAAGGATACCTGGAATGTTTTGAACTGGGGGGGGGTCTCTGCTCCAGCATCCAGAGTTGGTAGTGGTGCTTTTCATCCTAAGGAATTCCTTCACAGAAAGGGTGCTCAGGCACTGGAAGTCACTGGTGGTCACCCCTGGAGGTGTTAAAGGAATAACTGGACATGGCACTCAGTGCTCAGGGATGGGGGACAAGGTGGGGATCAGTGTAAGGTTGGACTCAATGATCTTGGAGGTCTTTTCCAGCCTCAATGATTCTGTAGTTCATTAAATCCTTTAGGGAGAGGGAATGTGCCACATGGTGTGATTTTTTGGGGCTGTCCTGGGCAGGACCATGAGTTGGACTAAATGATCAGGATATCCTAATCCTACCCTATCCTTTTGGAATAGCTTTTTGGAGCACACATCTCTTCTGAAGTGCCAGCCTGTTCCTTTACCAAGAGGAGAAAAGAGTCACCTTGTGCTTCAAAGGTTAAATGGCCAGTGCAAGTACAGCATTCCTGCTGCCTGATAACTCCCTTCTGGAAACAAAACCCACGTGGGTTTGGCTTGGGTAGAGATGAATAGGATTTATGGAGGCTGTTCCAAATCCTCAGGGTCAGTTGGTCAAGTGGGGTAAATTGGGAGAGCTTTGCCCAAGGTTATAACACTTAATTGGTAACAGTCTGTGCTGGGGTTTCATGGGAAACTTGACCCTCTCCAGACAGCCTCTGGAGAGCAGCAGCTGGGAAGCAGCTGGAAAGCAGAGGGTGCTGTTAACAGCTCTCAGAAAAGCCCCAACAGGGTTTGGTAGCCTTGGTGTCATTTTAAGGGCACTGACAGCAGCTCTAGCCTGTAATTTTTTACTGCTCTCTGCTGCTTTCCTGATGTTATGTGGGGGTTTCCTTAGGTTATGGGATGGCCCAGCCAAGGGCCACCCCTCCTGCCTTGCTCATTTTGGCCTTTAAAGGACAACTTGGAGCCTTGCAAATAGAAAAAAACCCAACCCAACATTGCCGTTTGTCTCAGGTTTCCTGGGCTGGGGTCGCTCTTTTCCTGGGAAATTTAATTGGATGTGACAGTTCAGTGTCAGGAAGGAGCCAGGGCAGCTGCCTGGGAGCAGGAGAGGGCCGAGCCCTTCATGGAATCACGGGATCCTCAAGGTTGGAAAAGAGCTCTTCAGATCACAGAACCTCTTTAGGTTAGAAAAGACCCTTCAGGTCACAGAATCACAGAACCATTAAAGTTGGAGGAGCCCTCCAGGATCATTGAATCCAACTTTTAACCCTGTGCTCGGCACTGAACCGTGTCCCCAAGTGCCACATCCACGTGCTTTTTAAACACTTCCAGGGATGGTGATGCCACCACTTCCCTGGGCAGCTCTGGGAACGAAGCACTTGCTGGCAAATGCTGGAGCTTAAGTGGGCTGAAGGAGGTAGAAATGCAGGATTGCTGCTGGATTCAGGAGGGAATGGGATTAGAAGGCTGCTGATGGATGAAGGATGTTATTTCAGGGTCTCCATTAAACAATTAAGAGGGAATTTTCTTTAGGCAGAGAGAGGGGAGTTAAATGCTGTGAAGGGAGGCAGCTGCCGGTGCTGTCTGCCCTACATGGGACTCTGGCAATGACAATTCTCCAAAGGGAAAGAGAATGAATTTTAATGAAATCTTGAAAGACTTTAAATTTTCATGTTAACGTCAATTATTCAGGACAGCCGAAAAGCAACTTTAAAGCCTCGTAAAGAGGAAGAGAAGAGGCCAGTTTGATTTTTTTTAATCGATCTGCATTTTGCTCCACTGCAGTGAAACACGGGCATTTTAAAGGCACTGGTGTTGGTTATTGCATCTGACAGCAGTGCTGGGGAGGGAGGATATTGGGAAGTGAGTGATGTACTGCCTGGGGCACGGCAGAGGTGCTGAGAGAGCCCGGTGGGGCAGGAGGCTGCGTGGTCAAGGGCGTGCTGGGCAGCTAAAGGGGCTGTGGGCTGACTGCTGCCCTTGCTGCTCAACCCACAAAACTCCCTTTGTGAGGTGCTGCTCTTTAGTTTTAGCATCCCTGCTTCTGTTGCTGCCAGCAGGAGAGCTGGGTGGGCTGGGTGCTGGACTGAGGGAGGCAGGGGTGCAGTCCTGGCCTGAGACACCCGTTCCCACTTTCCAAGCTGGGAAGGGGAGTTGTGAGCCCAGCCATGGCTTTGCCTGCCCTTGGTGCTGTCCCTGCTCCCTCCCCAAGGGGCAGCTCCCACCTGAGGCCTCTCCTGTGGTGGGATTTGCACTCCCAGCCGTGGAGGCTGAGCCTGTGGAGGAGACTGTGATGGGGAAGGGGACAAGTGTGTGGGTTCATCACCCCCCAGCCAGCTTTGCACAGGGGGGTGAAAGTGTGGCTCTGGTCTCTGGGTACCACTGGGACATCCATGGGCTCTGCAGGGTGGGACCAGCTGCCTCTCCAAGACTTCTGGGGGGGAGCAGAGGGCACTCCCTCCATCCAGCCTGTGCACAGGCACTGGGAATGCCACGCTGCAGGAAGGAGATCCCCTGGGACCATGTGCTCAGGCTTGGCAGCAGTGAGCATGAACTGAGGGCTGGCAGAGCAGGGGGCTGGCTGGCTGCCTGCCTCCAGAGCCTGCTCCATGCCCTAGGGCGAAGGGATCCCTGTTCATGCCCACATGAGCCCTGCTGACATGCAGCTTGGCCCTGGTGGGCATTGTGACCCTGCCTTCTGGAGCATCCTCGTTTCCCACCACACCAGTGCTGGATCCTTGGCTCCTGCTGCCCGTGGAGGGGGATGCTCAGCGTTCTGCATCTGTGCCCAAGGGCCTGGCTGGCTGCACAGCCCTGCCTCGAACAAGGCTTGCCTCTCTCCTGCTCCTGTGCTCCTTCTCCCTCCCCTCTCCCTCAGCCCAGGGCATCTGTCTGCGTTGCTGTTTGGGCTCCCCAGCAGGCTGAGGATGCCTTGCCTCCCTTTGAGGGTGCCCCACTGGTGCAGAGGGGCTCCGGAGCACAAACAGGGCTTTTATTCCCTGCTGCTGGGAGCTGCCAGGCCTGGCTCCCTTCCCAGAAAGCGGCGCTGGGGCCGAACATAAGCAGCTATTGTGTGAGCCCTGGAGACTGAGATCTGAGAGGGGATCCCGCCTGCTGGAGGGACTGGAGAAAGGAGCCCAAGGAACACGGGAGATTTGCAGGCTCTCAATTATGCTCCTCTCACCAAAAATAATGCGGGTGCGACTCCTCCTTTGACATTCGAATCGCTCCTCCTTTGACATTCGAATCGCTCTTCCCCCGGGGGGGTCGGGGGGAGCTCTTACAGTCACTTCGTGTCTAGCAAAGACTGAGCCCTTTGTCTTCAGGGCTGCAGGAGGAAATGGGGGGAGAGCGGTCTTACAGTAAGGCCCTTCTCCTGGGAGGGTATCCCAGCTGGGAGTGGGGTCCCTCGTGTCATCCCAGTGAAGGGAATGGCACTCGGGACAGGGATGTGCTCCGGGGTGACAGAGAGAGGCGATGCCGGTGATGTGTCACCCTCTCCTGTTCAGCCCTGTATCCTCCTGGCTCGTCCCTCTCCCTGAAAGATGCACGGAGGGTGGTTCTGGTGGGGGTTTAGAACTCGGGCTGATGCTTCCCGGGATTTTCTGTCCCAGTGGGATCACCCACCAGTCCCCTCAGCACGGACTGTGGGTCTGGGGGCAGCTCAGTCCCCCGGGAGGAGACAGGATGGCCCAGCAGGATCAGCTTCCCTCTCCTTCCTGAGGTGGGATCAAAGCCTGGTGGGATGCAGGAAGGCAGAATTGGGAAGATGATCTGGTACAAGTTAGAAACTCTGCCTGTGATTTTTATCTGAAGAAGTTGGAGCTCAGCACGAGCACAAAGAGATGATTTAATGAAGTGGATTAGGTGGGAAGTCATCACCTGATGCTGGAAAACTGTGCAACACGAGAAAACAATGGCTCTTGGTGCCACAGGAGGGGTCTTGGCTCTGAGGTGGCTCGTGGCTTTTTTTTTTCGTGCCTTGGTTTGGGTCTCCCTGTTCTGGGCCACAGCTTGGAGAGGACCTGATTGCCCTGATTTCTGTGTCTGCCTTTGATTGGTCTGGATCCAGCCCTGTAATCCAAGGAAAGTCACTTCACAGGTAGAACACAAGAGGGGAGGGCTGGTTCTGGAGTCCCTGCCAGATCCTCTAATCAGCCTGGAGTTGTGGGGGAAAGGAGACTGAGTTCCTGGAGGGTCTAGTGCCTGTTTTCCCCCTCCTGAAAGCAGGGAGGGGTGGGGGTGCAAGGGAGCTAATTGTGAGGCTGTTTCACGAGTCATTTGGCCGTGATGAGCCGCGCTCGGGAAGGAAAGTGGCTTTTAGGCTGAGCTTTTCCAGCTTAATCTGCCGGAGTGGTGCTCAGCAGCCCGGTGCCTTCCAGCCAGCCCCGTCTGAGTAAACTTTCCCTGCCTTCAATAAAAACGTTTGTGTAGCAGAGGTTCTGCCCTGGGGGGGTTTTATTTTCCCTCCCCCTCCACCAGCACAGCCCCGGTACCCAACCCACGGCAGCTTCTTAAGAGTGTGTTTGGTGGTGGCAGAGAGGGGAAACCTCAAATCCTTGCAAAGCAATTACTGCTAATGAGACACTTCCTACACATCTGGTTTCAATTCTGGCTGCGTTTTGGGGACTGCTCTTCGGAGCTTGGGAATGGAGGGAGGTGGGGAAATCCCTGCCTCCTCCTCTCCCTCCAGCAGCACCCTTCTTCCCTGGGATGGCAGTGGGGTTGTTCCTGAGCTCCCATCTCGTTTTCCAAACCTAAAACGACGGACGCTCCTCTCCAGGGAGGCTGGATTGCAGCAGCAGGAGCAGTTGTTGGATGCTGATGGGCTGCCAATTGATTGATATGTTTTTGAGAGCGACTGTAATGTGGTTAATTAGTGTATAATTTACAAGAGCAGGGACGGCTGGATGCCCCAGACTTAAGAAAGATTCCTGAATTAATTGCCAGCTGCAAAGGAAAGGGAGAAATTCTGGGGTTTCGTTTGTGGAGGGATTTAGTACTGAATTGATGGAAGCTGTCTCTGGCTATCCTGACTTTTTCCAGCCCCTTGTCTCCTTTGCTGGATACAGAGGTTGCAGCAGAGCATCCCATTCCTGCTCTCTCCTGTGGCTGGGAAGCAGGTGTTGGAGCCCTTGGCTTTCAGTGGGACCTTGGTACCCACGTCCTGAGCTCCTCCCAAAATCCCACGCTGGCCTTTGGTGGATTAGCTAAACCCCCACGGGGCTCCAACCCCCATTTGCTGGTCTCTCTTGGAATGCCAGATCCACATGGATCCTGGGCCCCTCTGGCTGCTGGTTTTGGCAGCAAGTGCCTTGTTATCTCGGAACAGAGCTTGGCCTTGGAGCAGGATGCAGAGAAACAGTAGGGAGGGTCACGGAGAGAGGGATTTCAGGAAGTCTGTGTTGCTTTTGTGCACTGAGCAGCGGGAAGGTGGCGTGGGAACCCTTGGCTTGTTTCCTCGGGAATGAGGCAGCCCAACCTGGGCTCCCTGGCAGGCTTATCAGGGCTGTTGGTGGGAGGGCAAAGGAAACACTGCGTTGCTGGGTTCCTGGGATCCACCAGGGATCCCTCCCGTGGCTCTGCAGGCAGTATAACCTCCCTTGGGAGCACTGTCACCTGAGGGGGGGTTGCAGCTGAGCAATATCCATCCCTGGAATGCATCAGGTTCCCCTTTGAGGGAAGCCTTCCAGAGGAACCCCCTGCCCTGGGGTTCACCCCCTGTTCCATTATCAGTTGTCCTTCTGCAAAGCCTCCTTCCAGAGCCTCTTCCTGAGTTTGGGATCCCCAGGCTGGGTTTTCCCGGAGCACAACGGGCCTTGCTGAGCTTTGACCCGTGTTTTGGCAGGGAATTGGTCTGGGATGCAGTTGGTGAGTGACTCAGGATCAGAGCTGTTAGTCAGGGGATGGATAACAGCAGCAGCAGCAGCTGTGTGTGGGGTGACTCGTCCAAGTCACATGTGGTTTCCCAGAAAGTGCCACTTTTCCTGACACAGCCTCTGGCAGGAAGGAGTAAGTCCAAAGGCACGTCCTGGGTGCCTCAGAAGGGAAGGGAAGGGCTGCTTTGTTCCTGGCTGGCATCCCCAGGCAGGGCACCAGCACCAGCCTCCTGCTCTGCATCACTTCTCTGCACGGCTCAGGCTCATTCCTCTGCTCCAAGTGTGTTTCTGTCCAGGAAAACTTTCCACAGGCAAGTGCCTGACCTTGGAACAGAGCCCCCTGCTCTCCTTTCGGGTTTGGTTTTATTTAAGACGTAGCAAAATAAACTTCTTTTCCCCTTCTTGATGTTCACAGCTGCTTCACTGAGGGGAAAATCAAAGCCCAGGGAAATTTGCTGGAGTTGAAAGGCAGGTCAGGCCCAGGGGCTGCTCGGCTCAATTGCCCTTTTGTTCTATAAAATGAGAGGGAGAACATGTGCACCCTGCTGGAATGGTGGGATCTTCTGGGCCTTAGGAAGAAGGAGCTGTGGGGTGGAAGGAGCTGGGATGTCCATCCAGCTGGAGCAGGGCTGTGTGGGTGGATGCTGCTGAGCACAAGAGCGGTCTGGAGTCTCTGTGAGTCACATTTGGCTTGGGGCTCCTCGGGGTCAAGTGTCCAGCCTGGCTGTGAGGGCGTCCCAAGGCACTTCACCCTTCTGGGATCCTGTTCCCCACCCCCAAACTTGAGCCAACAGCACTCACAGGGGACACTGACCCTTTTCTCCCCACCTACCCCTCATCCCGTGTGCTCTTCCCCAGGTGGAGCAGCATTCCTGTTCCATTCCCGGGCTACAGAGCTGCAATTCCCACTCCCAGGAGCTGCCAGCTCTGTGGGGATCCTGGCCAGGCAACTTCATCTTCTCTCTGTCGCCGTCTGGCTGCTCCTGGTTTTCCCCTGATTCTGAAAAGCAGCTGCTGCTCCTGGAACATCAGGGCTTGGATCCTGCTTGTGAAAGCTCCAGTTGCTGTGAGCAGGCACTTCATCACCCAGCACAAAGCCCTGTCTGATCCTAAAGGGTCTCCACACCCCAGTGGGACCTCCTGCAGGGATACCCTAAAGTGTAGGGGCAGTTTGGGAACGATGATGCACTTTGGCACGTGGGAAAGGAGCCCTCCTGCTTCTAGCTGTTCTCTGTGTGTGCTGTATTCCTCTGCCACAGTTTATTACTGGCTGGTCCTGGGCATGTCATTTGTCCTGGGAATGTCACCTGTGTGTGTGTGTGAGACACACAACACCCACCTTTGCTCTGCTCCCTCTGTCCCACACTGGCATTCCCATCCTCTCCCTTGGCAAGGGCTCTCCTGATGCTCCCCTGGAGCAGCAGAGTAAGATTTGGGGTGTCCAGAAGCACCACCCCTTCTGCCAGGTGACAGAAGGATGTGATGGAGGTAGCACCATGCACATAATTTTAATTGAGAGGCCTCAGAGCAGAGGGAGAGGAGGGAGGGAGCGCAGCCAGACACAAACATTTCATCTGCACCAGGGCTGGTCATGGAGTCTTGGCTTTCATTTCTGTTTTTCTTCCTCTTTTTATAAATGAAAAAAAAAAAATTCCCAAAATAACTGTGCTGCTCTGGGATATTTTTAAGCTGTTTCCCCCCCCACACCCTCTCTTCCTTTCTTCCCTCCATCTCCCAACAGGTTCCAGCAGACAGGGTTGCCAGTGGAGGAGGCAACACGTCACTTCCTTGGCACCGGGCCGTCCCCAGCCCTCAATGCTCACTTTGTTTCTCCCCTCACGGTCCCCAGTGAGCTGTCAGGGCTCTTCACAGTGTCACATTACCCACAGCCCACAGCTCATTGTGGAGCCGCTGCTAACGTGGCACGCCGGGGAGGGGGGGGGCTCTGCACCCCTCAGTGAGGCATTGGGTGTTGCTGCTGCATCCTTGCCTTCCTCCTCCCGTGTTTCCTCTGCTGGGTGTCCCATCCTTGCCTTCCTCCTCCTCTCTTCCCTCTGCTGGGTGTCCCAGCAGGCTCCCTTTCCCTGGAGAGTCACTCCCCTCTGTCCCTTGTGTCCCCACCCCGGGGCTGTGTCTGTGCTCTCTGAGCAGCCTGGGGAGAGCACAGGGGAAGCACCACATGCTCCAAATTCCACCTGTTTGTGACTGTGTGCTGTGGTGCTGTGAGCAGGCAGAGCAGTCTGGGCAGAGAGAGGGACTCTCCATCAGGAACTGTAGGGATAGGACAAGGGAGGAGTGAGTTCTAACTGGAAGAGGGGAAATGTAGGTTTGCTGTCCTCCCCTGGGAAGGTGGGGAGGCCCTGGCACAGGTTGCCCAGAGAAGCTGTGGCTGCCCCTGGATCCCTGGAAGTGTCCA
>JAWWLV010000061.1:5699898-5750253 GCA_035041135.1 Platyrinchus mystaceus | reverse complement strand
CCTGGAAGTGTCCAAGGCCAGGTTGGACAGGGCTTGGAGCAACCTGGGCTAATGGAAGGTGTCCCTGCCCTATGGCAGGGGGTTGGAATGAGATGAACTTTAAGGTCCCTTCCAACCCCAACCGTTCTGCGATTCTATGAATAGAAGAGAGGGGTTAAGAGTTGGATTTCACACTGGGAGATCCCCATGTCCTGGTGGGATGAGGACCTGGCTGTGTGACAGCTCCTATTTCCATAGGCATCTAGAATGAATTCCATAATGGTTACAGGGCTTCCCTCCTGCCCTACATAACTTGCAGATAAATAATCTGTGCTCAGTTGTGACTATTAAAATGCTCAGCTGCTTAACCCTTAACCTTCTCTTTCATCACATCTGTTGGGGACCTTGTTTCATCTGCTGCTCTGGTTTCCTCAGCTTCCAAAGTAATTCTGGCCCAGGTGATGCGTTTGGACAGGAGGGATCAAGCTGTGATGGGAAAGGGTTGAGTGGGAAACATCCAATCCTTGGGAAGCTGTGGAGAACTCCAGGCTGAGCTCCTCAACTCTTCCCAATTTGTTTGGTTTCAGGAAAACATCAATTGACACAGCAATCCCTGAAATTTAACAGTTAATGCAAGTTCTGAGCCTTTGGCTGTGCTGTGACATTCCCCAGGGTCTCCTGGAGCCTTCCTTGTTGGCTCCTCGTGGATCAAATCCTCTGGAGGATCAAATCCAGCATGCCTGCCTTGTGTGGCTGATAGCCAGCAGTCAGTGCTCAGGTGTTCCTGGTGGGGTTTGTGTTGTGCTTTGCACACATTTGGTGTTCTGGTTCCGTTTGTCCCTCGCTCTGCTGGGCAGGATTTGGGCTGTTGCAAAATTGGATGTCACCGGTACCATCAGGATCCGGGTGTTTTCTGGCCCTCTGGAGGTTTGGGAGCTCCTTGTGCTGTTAAAAGATGCTTAGATCAATGTGCTTAGAAGGTGGGGATGGGGATAAACTCAGAGGGGGGCAAGTGATGGTCCTGAAATGAGGGTTAATAGGGGAAGAATTGGGGTTTGCTGGGTAAACTCGGTGTGTTCCTGTGTCGCAAGCGAAGGTGGCAGTGCCAGTCACGCTGTCCCTCTGCCCCCATCCTTCACAGCCAGACCTGGACTGGGGTGGGTCTCCAGGGGCACAGTTGGTCCTGGGCCACCTCTTGTGTCCTGCCACGTGTGGAAAACATCCCCGTGTCTCCTACCTGGGAGCTGTTGGTTTTCTCCTGCGTCTTCCACGTGAGATGTTGGATTGCTGGGCGAGGGATAACGAATTCCTGACTGGGATGCAGGTGCCAACAACCCAGCCACGATCTCCTGGGGTGATTTGGGAGCTAGTGCCTGATGCTGCCTGGAAAGGGCTGGAAGAGAAGGATGGAAGTGCCCCAGGGGGTGTTGGTAGTGGAGCGCTGGTGGAAGGGGCTTGGGGAGGAGGAAAGCTTTGGGTCAGCTGCCTGTTTTCTTGCTGTTTCTAACTGTTTTGTTCTCTCCTTTTTCTCCTCCCCTGCTTTCTAAAGAACATAGGAAGCTCCTTGCTGGTAAGTGGTGGTGTGTCATGCAATAAAAAAAATCACCATTTTTTCCATCCACCATCAGGTTAGTCCGTGTCATCCTCCCATCCACCCGGGATGTGCTGGAGCAATAGGGACCTCCTGGAGGTGGGTACAGCACACCCACCCCCGTGGCCTCTTGGCTGCAAGGGTGTGTGCTCCCCTCCAAGGGAGCTATTGCTTTTAGATCACAGTTTGAAGAGCTCCCTTCCCCTCTGCCTCCAAGTGGCCCAGCCTGAAGTTGGCCGGGCTCGTTTTGGCCCCGTTTGGCAGCAGCCGTGGCATCAGAGCCCCTGGAGCGCTGTGGGTGTGAAACTGTGATCTAAGGACACCTCCACCTTAGTGCTTGTCTCATCTCTGACTCCATCCTCAGCCTCTCACCTTCACCAGTGTCCTGGGGAGGGTGGTGGGAGAGCACCCCGAGCTCATCCTGCGGCTCAAACGGGCGGGTTGGGCGGCTGACCCGGCCTGGGGGGGGGGTTGTGGCATGTGCTGCCCTGATGGGGGGAAGGAAGGAGGGCAGAGCCAGCAGGTCCAGGGGCAGAGGGGCTGTGTGGCCTCACCCTGGCTGAGCTGTGAAGCTGCAGGTGTGGGGCAAACACCCCACAGACAATTCCTCTGGGAATCTGCTGGCAAAAGCGAGTGAAGTTGGGACAGGACAAGGGGCGATGGCTTTAAACTGATGGAGGGTGGATTTAGACTGGCTATAAGGAAGAAGTTTTTCACAGTGAAGGTGGTAAAATGCTGGCATGGGTTGCCCAGAGAAGCTGTGGCTGCCTCATCCCTGGAAGTGTCCGAACCCAGGTTGGATGGGGCTTGGAGCGACCCTCTGCTTAGAGACAGAAATGGGCATAGCGGTAGCAAAACCTGCACTGGTTTTAGCTTTGGGGCTGCTCCTCTGCCCACCCTTGAGCCCCTCTGCTCGCCTCAGGACCTCTGTGTTCACTGCTGACCCACATTTGTAGTTGGATAAGCAGCTTTTTGGGGTGATGTGGGGTAATTTGGAGCTGTGACAGCTCAGCTACCCTTGGTCTGGGCATTGTGCTGGCTGTGCCAAACCTTTTGAGCCGAGGGGAAGGGCACCCAGGGGTGCCCCAGCTGTGGCTGGGGAGCTGATTTAAAGCTGTTGCTGCTGCATTTCCTCCCTGCTCCGTTGTGCCCCTCGTTCTGTATAACCCATAGACCAGAGGGGTTCTCTTGGGAACTGTGCCCTCCTGCAGCAAGGCTGGAGAGGGGACAGAGGGACATAAAACTTCCACTGAAAGCCACACGCTGCTGGCAGGAGCAGATGGAAGCTATCCAAGCCAACAGCATCCCCTGCCGGCTAATGCTTCCCGGGCCTGAGAGGGAGAAACGAAGTCCTGCCTGTTCCCTGGTGGGAGAGGGTTCTGCTGCCCTCCTGGGTGCCAGCTGCTGCCAGCAGCCCCAGCGACACGGTGCTGGCACTACCACGACTGGTGCCACCTGCCTTTGGCTCTCACAGAGCTGGTGGGCAGGAGGAAAAGGCTCTGGGCTCCTGGGAATGAATGCCCACTGCCCTGGCTGTGCCTCCATCCAGCAGGACCCCTTTGTTGGTCAGAGCACAGGGTGTCCCTTCCCTTCTGCTCCTTCCCACAGGCTCTTCCTGATCCGGCTGGAGCAGCTGCCCTGCTCCTGAGGGCTTCTGGAAGCACGTGCTTCTGCTGGGTGTGTGTCCTTTTGTGGTGATGTGCCCAAGTTTTCCTCTTCTCATCTCCCTGCAAGGCTCGGGGGGGGTTTGCTCCCCTGCACTGGGGGTCTGAGCAACCCCCCCTGTGGAGCTGGGCTGTGTGTCCTGCCCTGCCACTGCAGAGGGGACACGGCTCAGAGCAGGGGCTGGGGGTGATGCTCTTGCCCGTGGTGGGTGTTGGACACAGTCCCTGTCCCGGAGCCACCCCCTGGGAGCGCTGTGTCCTGCTGACTGTCCCAGAGTCACATCACTCGAGGGGGCAGCTGTGATTTTTGGCCGTTTTGGGCTCTCTTGTGGCCAAAGTGATACGTGGGAGAGGTGCAGGGAGATGTTAACTCTGCTCCTGGCCCAGGGGGTGAGGTGTCCTGCTGCTCCAGGAGCAAACCTGCTGCTCCCTGGCCCGGGGGGAGGTGACCCAGAGCATTCAGGTTGTGCTCCCTGGAGCAGCCCTGGCTGGATGAATCCCCCGAGATCGCTGCCAGCGCTCCCCCTGCCTGCAGCACGGGGAAGGGAAGGGATGCTGCTGCTGGGACAACTAAGGATGTGCTGCTCATTCCTGTGTCCCTCCCCACTCCTGGAGTGCTGGCCCTGGGGGAGGAACGGGGGTGTTTCTGTGAGGTGCCTCTGCCTGGTGCTCTCCATCTCTCTGGCCTCGCGTATTTTCTCACCGGTTGGGCTGTGCTGGTGTGATTTTAGGGCTCTCTAGGTGGTTACTGGCAGGGCCCTCCCTCCATCCAGTGCTGCTTTTCCCACTCTGAGCCATTCCCCACCCCACTGCTGACGGGTGTCCCTCATTGTCTGGAAGCTCTCTGGCTGCTTTCCCGGTGGGAAGGTATCCAGAGTGCCACGGATCCACAGCTAATTTTAGCCTGCTGGGTGTTTGCTCCAGAGATGTGCCAGGGGTTTGTCTCATCGTTGTTTTCTGCTGGGTTTTCTCCTGTTTCCACCTCCCCACGTTCCCATATCCCTGAGGAACTCTGCCATGCCAGCTGATCCTCACGGCCCCCTCACAGATGGACAGGCTGACATCAGCTTGCAGAGCAACTGGTGTGTGTTTTTTGGGAGAGGGTTTTGCAGCTCAGCCAACTTAGTCAGCACCCTAAGGTGCTGAAGGCTTGGACCAGTCACTCCCAGCACCTCCAGCAGCCAGGCAAGGCTCTTTTTCTCTGGTGGAGGGAGTCGATGCTGTCTCAGGGAAACAGTGGTCACAGGATGATAAAAGTTCAGGGTGGGTTGGAGTGTTTTGAAGGGTCTGTTCCCTTCCTCATCATCCCCTCCGTGTGGGTCGGTGGGGATGCTCTGGGCAGCCCATCCCTGGGTCAGTGGGGATGCTCTGGGCAGCCCATCCCTGTGCCGGTAGAGGTGCTGTGGACACCCCACCGCTCTGCCCTCCTCGAATGGAGTTTCTTGCCGCTCGGCTGGAGTTCCTTGCAGCGGGAATGGGTAGGGAAGGGCGGCAGATGGCAGTGTGAGCCTGCGGGAGGAGCCGGGGCTGCAGCCCAAGGCACCCCGGTCTGTGCGGCCGCGGGGCTGGGGCTGCAGGGGCAGCGCAGGGAGAGCTCAGGGGACACTCCCGGGGTGCTTTGTGCCCAGCATTGTCTCCTCTCCAGCCTGGGGGGCTGTTCCCAGCGCCCTGGCAGCACCGGGAGTGCCGTGGTGGAGGGAGGCAGTGGCTGCTGAAGGCGTGAAATCCCTGACTTGGGCTGGAAAATCCTCTTGGGCTGTGGGTTCCAGCCTGGCTGCTGTGTTTGGAGCAGGGAGTGGTGGTTCCAGGGGAGCCCAGCAGCCCGTGTGAGCAGTGCCCAGGGCAGCAGTTTGGCTTTGTGAAGGCAGAGGTGACAGGGATGTGCAGAGTCCTCGGGCTCCTAGGGGGAAGAGCAGGAGCTGTGTGACGTAGCACAGAGAAGCTTCACCTCCCTTGGGTTGCTTTTCCTCTGCTGTGTGTCCCCTTTTGGGCAGCCCTGTCCTTGCAGACACCAAGTTCTGTGTGCAAACCCTGCTTTAATTTTTATTTTTTAAAGGGAGAGGCAGAGACATCATAACCCCCATCACTGCGTGCGAGGAGCTGGGTGGGAGAGAGGACCACAGAACACTCTGAAGGGACCCCACAGAGGTCATTAATGGCCCATACAGGGATTGAACCCACAACCTTGGCATTATTAGCACCAGGTTCTAAGCAACTGAGCTATTCCCAGGTCAGGGGTGGGTTTGTGGGGTGCTTGTAGGGGGACACACGTGCTACCAGAGGGGCTGCCTGGCAGTGGCAATGCAGCTTGAGCACAGGCAGTGGTGTGCAGCCCCCCAGCTTGGAGAAGGGCCTGCTGTGCTGTGAGAGGGTGACCTGTGGCCCCTGGGCACAAACATGTGGCCCATTCCATCCCCAGGCATCCCTAAGGACGACCGGGAGATGGTGCAGGTGCTCCAGGAAGGGTTTGTTTCAGGATAAAGTTATTAAGTGGTGAACTCCCCCCTCTTCAGAAGAGACAGCCCTTATCCAGCACTCCCTGGCACGGCTGTTTATTGGGAATGGTGTGAATTAACATCCCTTTCCCTCCCAACACACACGCCAGGCCACCCCAGCCCCGAATCCCTCACCCGCTCCCTCATCTCCCACTGAGAGCCTTTAAAAGCTCTTTATTTCCAAGTGCTGCTCAGCAGGAGTCAAGCTGGGTCCTGCCAAGTGTTAAATGAAATAATTAAAATCCCCACTTTCCCCCCCTCCCGCTCCTTTCTCCAGTAATGTTGGTAATTAGCCTGTAAAACGGCAGGAGGGGATGGGGAAGGGAGAACGTGCAAACGCCTTCTGCAGGCTCCCTCCTCCTCCTCCTCCTCTTCTCCCTTCCCTGAGGAAGCACAAAATGGCTCTCCAGGCATTGGGTGCTGTCAGATAAATCCCAATTAGCTCCCTGCCAAACAGGATTAGCGAGAAGGGAGCCAGGTGGGGGAATCAGCCTGGCAACAGCAGGAGCTGTTGGGCTCCCACCCGGCATTGAGTGGCAGCTGTCAGTCAGTCAGCTCCCAAAGCAACTCTGATTTCGGGTGTTTCAGGCTGCTATGTGGCAGCTGGGAGGCAGGAAAGGGGAGGTGAAGCAAAATGAAGCTGTGTCTGCTGCTGATGTTATCCCTTCCCAAGGAACTGGGGGCTGGAGGGAGCCCCCCACTCTGAGGTCAGGGGTGCAGGGCAGTGTGTGAGGGTCTTGCTGCTGTGACCTGCCAGCTCTGAGCTTCAGGAACAAGAGGATAAACCCACCATGCTGCCCCACCGCTCTCAGCCAGCTGCACCCGGCCCCTTCTGCCCGTCTGCCGCGTTTTTGGCACCAGCGACCACGTCCTCGCTGGGAAAGCCCAGAAATAAACCCATTAACAGCACCAGCTTTGAACTGCCTGGTGACCACACGGGGCCCTTAATGCACTGAACGCTTTTGATTTGGAAAACTGGGCAGGGGGCAACGTGGATTAGCTCAAACAGAAGGTTTTGCTCGCCTGTGGTAGGGGAACAGCAGCTGTGTGTGAGTGGTAAGTTGGCTGGAGGTCCCTTGTCCCTCCCCCCTCTCTCCTGGCAGATGTGGTGGCTTTCTGCCTCTTGCACCCTGCTGGGGATGAGCATCCTCTGGACACCTGCAGCCTCAGCCAGGCTGCCAGTCCTGAGGAGGAGGAGGAGGAGGAGGAAGGGGAGAAAGGCTGTTGGTGCAGACGTGCAGTGTTGTCAGAGTGGGATGATGGGAGCTGGACTGTTTTGGAGCCTTGCTGTGGCTGAGGGATAAGGGATGAATCCCCTGTGCCTGGGCTATTCCATCCCAGGATGGACAGGGACAGATGTAGTGGTACTGGGGGTGTCTTGGGTCACTGGCCACTTGGGAAGAAAAGGTGGGGTTTGTGTGTTCTTTTGCCTTGCCAGGTCTTGCTGGATTGTCCTGCCTGGTCCTTCCTGCCTGAAGGACACGACTGGAGTGTGAAGAGAAGGGCTGACCGTGCCTGGTGGGCACAGTGGGCAGAGGGAGCAGGTTGGGTGTCCCTGGGCACCACAGGACGTGGTGAGGGTGTGGCAGCTGTGCAGGGTGTGAGCAGCCAGCTCTGGGGAAAGGGGCAATGACAAACAGAAGTGACATCCCACATGGATGGCCCAGGCAAGGGTGGTGTGTCCCCAGTGCAAATGGCTCTTCTGGTCATAGAGTCTCACCCAAAAGTCTCGCAAGGGGCGAAGACACAAGAGTTTGTCTTTCCCAAGAGGGTGATGAGCCTGTCTGTCCATGCTGAAGTTTGAACCTGCCTCCCCCAGGACACAAAGGCTGTTCAGATCCCAGGCAGGGCCGCCCCTAACAGTGGGCCCCCAAATGGCTGGAGGGGACAGAGCCCTGGCAGACCTGGGAAGAAAGGGAGGACTGTGCTGGGGCTGATTTGCATGTGAAAACATGCACGGGGAAGATGCAAATGCCCTCACTTCCCTTTGGGGAATTGTTCAAAGCCAGGCCCTTGGCCTTACCCTGCGTGTGCTGGGATTGGGTGGCTGTGAAGCCCCACCCGAGGAGGGGAAGGATGTGGAGCAGGCCAGGAGGGAAAGGGGATGCTGGGCCAGTGCCCTGGTGAAGGCACCGGGCAGGACTTTGGTCCCAGGACACAGTGGAAGGATGCAGGACCAGACCAAGTGGCCACACAGTGACCAAGTGGAGGAGAAGACCAGGACACTCTGCTCATTTTGGGTTTTTTTTTGGGAAGCTCTTGTGTGATGCTTCTTGGGTGATGCTCCAGAAGTTCCCTCGGGGCTGGGGTGGCTGTGGAGGGAACCAGGAATAGGGCAGCAGTGACAGGGACTTGAGTTTATGCTTCAGGGGAAAAAATACTGTGTTGAAGGCTCCATCCTCTCCCTGGCAGAGGGCTTTGCTCATGAGGGGCTCCTGAGGTGGTTGCCAGGAGGGGTCTGCTTGGCAGAGACAGCCTGGCAGTGTTTCCTGCTGAGCCCTCTCGTAGCACTTGGACTCTCAGAGGCTCTTCTCAGCCCGTGTGTGTCTGAGGGGAACATCTCCCAGGGTGCCCAATGGTCTTGGACACAGGGCCATCAGCCCCCTGCTCCTGTGGGCTCTCCTGGCTGGGTGGTTGGGATGCAGCAAGCTGGGATCATGTACTGGAATCCCCAGGGAGAGGAGGGAGCAATGCAGGTTTAAAGAGGAGCAATCTCTGGGATGTGACTTGGATTCCCCCCTCCACCCCACCTCTGTTCTCTGCTTTTCTCCCTCCCTGTTCTGCTCTTGGCAAGTTGCACTGGCAGTGCTGGGACACCCGGGATGCTCCCAGCCCAGCATGGATGTGGCTGTGGGGCAGCCTGTGCCTGTGCCACCCCCCAAAACCTGCTGGCTTGTGGTGCCTGAGCTGCCCCACTAAAGGACCACCCAGCCTCCTCCCCATCTCCCCGTGGGACGGGAGGGTGGGTGGATCATTTAGTGTTTGTGTCCCTCGGGCTCCAGGCAGGTTGCCAAGGTGAGGGAAGGAGGGAGGAGGAAGGGCTGGGAGGGGGACCTGCAGCTGGCAAGGGGTGTTCTCCCGTCTCAGGTTGTTGCTTTTTGGAGGAGTGGGCAGCAGGAATGCTGCTGGGCAGCCCCTGCAGGCCTGTAGCTGCCTGGAGGGAGCCACAGCACCCAGACATCCCAGTGGGAGGGGAGAAGGCCCTGGGTCTGTGTGGTGGCTGCTGCTGTGGCCAGGAGGAAGCTGTGCTTCCCTTGCTGGCTGTGGCAGCTGCCTGCTCCATGCTGAGCATGTGGGGACAGGAGGAACTTGAAGCAGCTTCTCTGCAATGAACTTCCCAGTTTGACCACGGTGGGGTTGCCCAGTGCCACGTCTCCACAGCGTTCATCTTGCCCTGTGAGGTCAGGATTGGGGGGTTTTGATGATCTTGCCTTGCCTTGCACGTGACAAAGCTGGATACAGAGAGCCCTTCCCCAGCTCTCGAGGGACAGGGGAGACCACAAGATCCCTCCTGTCCCCTGGCTTGGATGATAAACCAGCCTCTGGAGTGGCAGGGCTGTGCAGAGTCAGCTCAGGCTGTGTTCAGGTGGCTCTGTGACCAGAGGACCTTCCTCTTGCTGGGTTTTTTTGTGCTCTCCAGACCTCCTGTCTTCCTCTGCAGTGGGGAAGAGCTCAGCCCTGGTTAGGAAGGACTGTGGTGGCTTAGAAACGAGGTGGCAGGTCATGGTGCCCTAAATGTGGGGTACCAAGGGCAGGGAAATGTCTTGCTGGGCACTGTGTGTTTTGCCAGGAATGCTGTCTCGCCAGAGCCTCCTCCTGAGTGGAGAGCAGGGATGGAGTGGAGCTCCTGGGAGCCTGGACTTGTCATGTGGGCACCAGGGACTGCTCAGGCTGCAGCAGGGGCTCTCATTCCGTGGTTGGACCTTCACTCCAGCAAGCTCTTGGCCCTGACCTCCCTCTGGCTCTCAGCCCAGCTGTCCCTGTGGCACCTTTCCCAGCCTTGCTGGCAGCATCCTGCCCAAGGGCACAGGAGCACGCAGGTAGGGAGCAGCACGGAGTGTATTTGCATCCTGGCACCTCTTCTCTCCCCTCTGTGCTCTCTGTGCAGTGCCAGCACGGACCCAGGGAGGTCCCTACAGCTGGGTCCTGCTCCTGCTCCCCGGCTGTTCTTTTGCCCCCCTCCCTCCACAACCCATGTCCTAAAAAACAGCAGCAACCAGGCGTTCTCCCGCTCTTCGCGTAGCTCTGCTGTCCCTGGGGGTCTCTCCGGGGTGGGCGATGCTGGGTGGGGGGGGAGGTGTGAGCGGTTTCTCCGCCTCTCAGCATCTCGAGTGGGCGGGCGGGCTGGGGCGGGGAGATGGGCTCACCCCCTTCCACCCGCCCACCCTTCCACCCCCTGCCCGCCGGGATTCACCCCGGCGAGGGGCAACCAGGAGGAGAGGGAGCCGTCGGGGCGGAGTGCCGTGCCCCTGCCCTGCCCACGCGTGTGTCCCGGGGGGAGCGGGGGCAGCGCGACCCCCGCCGCCTCCCGCTCTTTGTCTGCGCCGCGCCCCTGCGCCCCCGCTCCCCTTTGTTGGCCGCCGAGCGCTCGGAGGGGCTCGGTGTGTCTCTCCCTCCCCTTGCCGGGGTCGAGCCGAGGGGCGGAGGGAGGGGAGGAGGGACGGGGGGACACGGGCGGGGAAGCTCCGGGGCGCGGGGCGGGCGCTCCGGGTCCGCTCCGTTGTCTTGATGCTGCGCGGCCCCTTCCCCGCGCGTGGGGCGGGCGGAGACCGCCGGGATTAGGGGATCCATCCCCTCATCCACCCATTCACCCACTCAGCCGCCCGCCCAGGCAGCTCCCATCGCTCCCCCCAGCGCCGCTCCATGCCGGGCTCCGCGCGGAGCCGGGATCTCTCCGGGAAGGGCTGGCATGTCCCAGCGGCGTGAGGCGCGGAGCCGGCCCCCTCCGGGGAGGGTGCCCGTGCCGAGGGGGCCGAGGAGGGCTGTGGGCCCTTGCTGCTCGCCGGAGGGTTGGGAAGGTGCCGGGGAGCCGGCGGAGAAGGGACGGCGAGGGAGCACCGAGCGCCGGCTGGCCGGGAGGAGCGCGGAGCGGAGCGGGGATGGATGTGCGGCGGCTGTGAGAGGAGCCTTGGCGTGGGAAAGGGAGCGTCTGCCTTCGGCCGGAGCGTGGCACGACTGAGAGGCACCTTTTGGGCTTCTGCTCCCGGGATCTTGGGCTGCTGCTCCCGGAATTTTTGGACCTGCTGCTGAAGGTGGGAGCGCCTGTCCCGGAGGAGAGCGCGGACAGCGGGCGAAGCTCCGTGTTTCTGGAGCGAGGATCTGAGAGCTGAGAGGCGGCTGCCGGGGTGGTCAGACCCCCTCCCATCCCTGCCGAGAGGATACGGATTTTCCAGATGCTGCGAGCCTGAGGAGAGGGGTCCCGTGCTGACACCCTGTCCCAGCGCCTGCTGGTGCCGTTCCCGCACCAGTAGCAGCTCGTCCCCGTCCCGGTGGGCTTGGCCGTGGAACTTGAGCTCTCCCAGCGCTGGGGTTGTTGTTTGCTTCCTGCAGGCAGGTGTGGATTGACACTTTCCGGGCTGGCAGAGGGATTGCTGAGCACGGGAGCGGTGCACGTCCCTCTGGAGCGGGCTCGGACCTCACCCCAGGCTGTGCCTCTGGGATATGGCAGCTGTGGGGACAAACTCCTACCCCTGAAGGTGCCCCCCCAGCCCTCCCTGCCCTCCCGCGAGCCGAGATGGGAACCTCTGGGAAAACTTAGGTTTTCCCGAAGACGCCTGGGGAGGGGAGGGAAGAGGGATCCATGTGAGCCTTGTGGCTGCTGTTTCGTGGATGGATGGACGGTGGGCTGAGCGTGGTGGCCCAGCATGACAGCCTGCCAGTACCCCATGGCGCCGGGAGCCCTGGAGCGGGACCGGCTGTACCAGCACAAGGTCTCCCTGGTGGTGCGGTACTTCATGATCCCCTGCAACATCTGCCTCATCCTCCTGGCCACCTCCACGCTGGGATTTGCCGTGCTGCTCTTCCTCAATAACTGTAGGTGTCCCTGGGGCGCGCGGGAGGCCGGGGAGGGACAGGCAGGGCTCGGGTCAGCCAGGGCTTCACCCGGGAGCTCATCACTCTCCTGCTGCTGCCTGGGGGGGGATCCAGGGAGGTGACAGCTCCACAGCTCTGCCCCACTTTTCCCTGCCGTGATGTTGGCCCAGAACGGTGGAGCGGAGCTGTGAGGGAGGGCGTGCGTGGGCCGGCCCAGCTCCCACCCTGCACGGTGCTCCCAGCTGTGCCAGCACCCTCGGTGTGCCCTGTCCCGTCCCCAAAACACTGTGCCCTGACGTGCTGCTTGAGGTCTGAGTGTGGGGGATGCTCTGGGGGGATGCAGGCAGCCCGTTTGTGAGGTGGGCATCTGTTGGCAGGGCTGGTGGGAGGTGAGGGGGGCAAAGGTGGGCTCCTGGGAGTCCTGCCCTGGCCAAGGACTGCTGCTCCCTCGTTCCAAGCTGGACCTTGGAGCCCTGTCGCTATATGGAGGTGGGAATGTGTCTCCCAGGCTCCCTGCTCTCTTGCTCTGAGGAATCAACAGAGGGTTTGGGGCAAGATGGGAGAGTTTTGCCTGAGGTTGGATTGTTAATCTGATCCCTGCTGTGGCTGTGTAGATCCCACATTTGGGCGTGGATACATCCACGTATTGCTGCTGTGCTCTGTTACCTCATCCCTGCACAGGTGCTCGTTTTTCCCTAGGCACAGCCTGTGGAGGAGTATTCCATCATGCAGCGGTGTCTTTGACCTCCTTGATGCTGGAAAGTGCCAAACACCTGCTGTGAGAAAAGCCTTTAGAGGGCAGGCAAATCCTCCAGCCTGGCTCTGGGATGCGCTGCTTCCCCTGGAGGGGAGTGTTGTTTGGGGAAAAGCTGTGTAAAGCTGGAAAACACATGGATGCATTGAAAAAAGACTGGCAGGAGCAAGGCCCGGGTGACAGAGCGTGAGAGCGGTGCCACCTCTGCCCCAGCCTGGCTTTGCTGCCCTGTGCACATCTCAGAGAGCAGAGCCCAGCTGGACACTGGGTTTGGGGTGTTCTCACCCAGGATGGGAGGGTGTGTGGAGGTCTGAGTGGAATCTTTCTCACCCCCCTGCCCGGACGTAGAGGGCTGGCAGGTGGAGAGGCTGTGCCACCTTCCTCTGGGACCTACAGTGGTGCCCATGGGAGTGTTCGCTTTCTGATGCCCCAGGCCACCCCTTTCCCCCACCTTTTGGAGGCTGCAGCGTTCCCCAGAGCTGCTCAGCCCACATGAGCCGGTGAGTCCACGCCCGGGTGTGTGTGAGGGGAGGCACGGCAGGGTTGGCATCACAGCCCCCGTGAGGTGGCACAGGGCAGGCTGAGACCAGCCCCAGCCCTGCCAGGCACAGAGGGCTGCTCCCAGATCCCACGCCAGAGATGCTCCATCGATACCAGTGGGAGAGCTGGAGCTCCTGGATCCCGTTCCTGCTGCTCCCTTCTCGCTGCGAGACCTCCCAAGGTGTTCCTGGGAGTCGGACCCGTTTGTGAAGGGCACGTGGAAGGGATGAAATGCTGGTTCAAAAGCTGTGGACAGAGGTCTGGGGGGAGGAGGAGGAGGAGGAGGAGGGAGCATCCCAAGGGACCTGCTGACAGCCCCCTGTTTTTTGTTTCTTTGCAGACAAGCCCAACAGTTACTTCACTCAGACGCCGCCGACGCCACGAGATGGTGAGTAGAACTCACTGCTGGAGCCCAGCCCTGGGGTTGGGATGCACTTGAGAGCAGGTTGAGCCTCTCCTGCCTCCTGCAGCTGCTGGGGGAGCAGTGTCTCCTGACCCACTGATCTATTTTTGCAGCTGCCTGGCTGCTCTCTGTGCCCGGAGCAGCCCCTGCCCAGGGATGCGGGATCATGACGAGCAGAGGACAGAGTGATGTCCCTCGTTGCTCCACGGAAGCACAGCAACCCTTTTCCTACAGAGAGTTTCCTGGCTGGCTGTGGTGGAAGTGGGGAAGGGCTGGAAAGGCTCCTTCCCTGGCAGAGCAGGTGGGACAGCACCTGGGTTTCCTGTGGACTTGCATTTTCCCTGGACCGGTGCTCCTTGCCCATGGATTGCCTCTCCCCTATGGATCCCTGAGCAGTGTTCTCACCAGCACCTCACATTATTGCTCAGGGCTTGCTAAAACCCTCTGATTTCACACAGGCCTAGAGGAACCTTGTTGTTTTTTTTTTTTTTGAGGCCAGGCTGTTATCAGTCCGTGGCTTTAAAGGCTGCTGGATGCAGGCAGGCAAGCCCAGGCTAAGATAATGTCATCGCAGGAGCTTTGTTTTCTCAGAAAACCAGGCTTAAAATGCCCTGCCTCTCCTAGCAGGCTCTTGAGCCACCTTCCCCAGCCTCCCCAGCTCCACGTGCAGAGATAAGAACCCAGCAGAAAAACAGCAGCCAATTAATAACCTGTTTGTTTCTTTTTCTTGCCTTTCTCTGGTGGGGGTGGGGAAGGAGGCGGGGGGGAGAGAAACGGATGCGAGATAAAATGTGATTAATCTATAATTGGACCAGAGGAGACATCTAAAACCAAAATAAAAACTCACGTAGGTGGAACTCCTAGCTCAGGGCTCCAAAATATTAACAGCCCAGCCCATCCAGATGACATACTCCAGAAGATCCCTGGTCCCCCACAGGAGATGGAAAACTACCACCCTTGGGAGGCTGCCAAATGAGGCACCTCCATTGCAAGTCTCATGGGGTGTAAATGCCTTGTGGGGTCTTTGGGAGGTGTTTTTGGGCACAGGGGGCATGGGAAGAGGGTCCCTCTTGGGGTGAAGGGGTTGGTTCTTGCTGGTTCTGCTGTGCTGGAGGGACTGGCTGTGCTCTGTCTGTGGCTGGATTGGAGCTGTGGCTCTGGTCCCGTGTGTTGTTTGCTGGCTTTGAGGGATTTATTCCAGGGCTGTGCTCGTGAAATGGCAGGATCTGGCTGGGGTTTGCTGAGGACCATCCCTGTCCTAACTTTGCTCTCAGGGAGGTGCTGTGTTAGCCAGAGCTGTGCCTGGCTGGCTGGGCTCTCTGGGGAGCCACTGAGCCCTTCTCCCCTGAACCAGCTGCATATGAGAGGGACGGGCAGGACCATCTCCCTTTCCCCAGGCAGGACCTGTTGGTGTGACAGAGGCAGCAGCTGAGGGCGAGGCAGGCAGTGGGTGCTCTGGGACAGTGCCATCATTGAGCTCAGCAGGGCCCTTTGATTTCTTCTCCTGGGCTCCCTGATTGTCACCTCTTTATCTTCTGGGCCAGACCCTCACCTTCTCCAAGCTTGGTGAGCAGTGGGGTCACCTCCTTGCCCCGTGAGCCAGCAGGTCTGTGCCAGCTGAGGATCCACAGCTTGGGAGTTGTGCCTGCAAACCCTGCTGGTGGGAGGATTGCTGTGGTCCTTTCCCCTTCCTAACGGTGCTGCAAAGCTGGACAGAACCGTTGTCTGGCGAAGTCAGAGCTCAGTTTTTGGGTGAAGGAAGTGGCTTTCTACACCTTGGGCATCTCTTCTGTCAAGTCCCTGTTGCTGCCCCGGTGCTCCAGTGGTGCTGGAGATGACAGACTTTGCCAGCCAGCAGGGAGCTGTCTCTGATTAGCATTAGCTGTGTCAGGGGAGGTTTAGGTTGGATATTAGGATTAGGTTCTTTACCCCAGGCACTGGACCAGGCTCCTCAGGGCAGTGATCACAGCCCCAAGGCTGCCAGAGCTCAAGGAGTGTTTGGATAACACCCTCAGACACGTGGTGGGATTGCTGGGGTGCCCTGTTGGACTCCAGGATCCTTGTGGTTCCCTTCCAACTTGGGTTGTTCCACGTATGCTTCTCTGATTTGTGTGCTATTTACCTCTTCCTTCTCTTCCAATTCCTACAGTAGAAAACTCATCAGCCACACATTGATTTATAGAGCGGTCTCTGCTTCGTTTGGAAACAAGGCCATTAACGCCGTTAACTCGCTGCTTTCTCCCAAATCTCCAAGTGCCTCTGGCATTCCCGTGCCTGGGCTGGGGATTATTAGGCTCGATAGAGTCTTAAGGCCTGGCTGACTTAAATGCAGGGCTCCATGAAGGCTGCTGCCTTGTCCCTGGCTGAGGGACTGGCCTGGGGCGTCCAAGCTGGATAATTCCTCTCCTTCCTCGCTGCTGGAGCGTCTGCGCGGGGAGCGGGAGAGGGGGCGGATGTTGGCTCAGCTGCCACCCCCCCAGGGCAGGAGGAGGGGGCTGGCAGGTGTGGGCAGGGGGGCAGGCAGGGTGGGCTCTGCCTTCCCGTGTCCCCTGAGGGGGGGAAAGGAACCGGTGGGGGAGGATTTGGAGGGTTTCTCCGCCCCGCTCCTTGTCCTGGCGGAGCGCTTCGCCTGCTGTTTGTTTGCAGCGTCCCTCGGCGGTTGGGAGGCAGGATTGCTGTGCCTGTTTGCTCTGGGGAAGGCAGGGAGAACAATAAATCCTCTCTGAGTCCTGGGGAGAGCTGGGCTGGCAGCTCAGGGGAGCATCCATAGGATGAGGTGCCAGGCTCTCGGGGTCAGATCCTTGTTATCCTTCTCTTCCTGCCGCCCTTTTCCTGCTGCCAGGGGGAGGAATTGCCTTGGGCTCACAGGTCGTGTAAGGTGCCTCCCTCCCGTTGCCTGCCATGCCCTCCCCACCCCTGGAAGTGTCCAAGGCCAGCTTGGAGCAGCCTGGTCTAGTGGAAGGTGTCCCTGGCCATGGCAGGGGGTGGAATGAGATGGGCTTTAAGATCCCTTCCCACCCAGACCATTCCATGATTCCATGTGTGCTGAGGGCTGGGGCTGACCCCCACCTCAGGACACATTTGTGCTGTCCATAACCACCTCCTGCTGCTGAAAATACAGGGAGAAAATACAGGGAGACAGCTTTGGGCCTTTGGTGTCTCACTTTTGCCCAGGTGGCTCTGGGCAGCTCTCTGCCTGCTCAGTGGAGAAGGGGAGGGAGGGCTTGGCTGCCCTGGAAAGAGGCATGAAAATAGAACTTAAAATAAAGCCCAGGCTCTTCAATCTCATTCCCTTTGTGTGCTGTGGTGCTGGAATACCCTGCTGGCTTTGGCTGCTGCTCCCAGCCTGTTCCTCTCGTGCCACAAGCCAACAGAAAGCTTGGATGCCACAGAATGAATTCCTGGGGCTGGCTTTGTGGTGGGGCTGATCTCAGTTACTGCAATGGGAAGGTGCAGCAGATCTGGCTTTTTTTTTGACTGCCCACAGGTGCATTTTGCTTGCTGAACACCCCCCCTCAGTGCTCTCTTCCTTTTGTATTCACGCTTTTCCCATTCCCTGCTTTCCCTGACACTTGTGGGGAGCAGGGAAGGGTTTGCACGCCGTGCCCAGCACTGGGGCAGCCCATCCCCAGGGAGACAGGCAGATCCCAAGGGAGACAGGCAGATCCCAAGCCCTCCTGGCTCCAGCCCTGAGTGTTGGTGGGGTTCCTGCCCCTCTGGCTGTGCCAGCTGGTGGGTGGCTGGGGCGGTGCTGAGCGAGGAGGGATCGGAGCGTCGGAGCGTGGCGGGGAGTCTGTCACACATCACAGACCGGAAAAAAATCACTCCCTCCCTCTCTCTCTCTCTCTCTCTCTCTCTCCCTGTGCACAAGGTGAAATATTTGTACCTGGCTGCTCATTTTGTGAGCAGCTGCTCACTTTTAATTACACGGTGCCTACTCCTCCTCGAAGGCCCCACTGTGGCACAGCCTGAACGGCGACTCCTGCTCAGGGGGGAGCGATGCAGGGCGCTCCCCTTCCAGGATCCTGGGCAATCCGTCCACAGTGAAGCCATCCACCCCCCTGGGAGGGCCCAGCAGTGAAGTCACCTGTGGTTCCATTACATTTTTGGCTTCCCCTTCCTCGTTTCCTGCTCGTGCTCGTGCCCTATGGCAGCGAGGCGACAGCTCGGGAGCCTCATCCCTGTGCACTTATCCCTTATCCCAGCCCGGCTTTCCCTGCCTGGATTTGCCCCCCTGAGCCCCACAGCACAGTGGGGCTCCAGCCAAACCAGCTCAGGCTGCCTGGGGGTTGCTCTGGGGAAGAGGAGAGGTGCTAAACATAGCTCTTCAAAAGCAGAGGGGGAGATGAGGTGCAGCAGTTATTAGAACACCACTTTTGATCTCCTGAGAGCGTTTTCTTCTCCATTTGCAGCGAGGTTTGAGCTTTCTCCTGGGGATCAATTTGTGCACTTTCATGTTACGTGGTTTAAGTGGGAGAGGAGGAGTAGGTGGGAGAACTGCTAAGGTGGACCTGTTTTTCCCTGGATGGGGCCCTTGCTAATGTTGGATCCCTTAGCTTGCCTCGCTGTCTGCCTCACATCTCCCAGGACTGTCCTTCTGGGATGCAGCTGCCCTGTTTAATACTTTGTATGAAGCACAGAGGGAAGGAAAGGACATCAGGAGGCACAGAGCTGGCTGAGGCACCCAGGGGACAAGAAATCTCCCTGCACAGAGCAGCAGTGGACCTTGCAGGGCACTGGCAGCCCGGGAAAGGTTGGCCAAGGACAGTGTGGTGGTGCCTTTGCCGAGTGCTGGTGTTGGACCTGCTGCAGCTGGGGAGGAGCTGTGCTTCCCCTCAGGCATCCAGGGGCTGCTGCAGCCCCCCTTCCCTCTCCAGGATCTCTAATCTCCCCGGGTTGTAAACACAGTTTTGCACAGCAGGCAGGTGGGAGCAGGTTAAAACCTCCCAGGTATTTTTTTCCCTTGCCTCGTGGGCTCTGCGTGGGCAGGTCCCTGCCCTTGGCTCCTGCTCCGTGGTGGGTTTTGGGGCTCTGTGTGTGCTGGGGTGTGCAGGGAGGGCAGCAGGACCCTGCTGACCAGGCTGGCTGCTGGCTCACATCCCATGTGGAGTGTGTATCCAAACTGTTCCTCTGCCCAGTGGGGGCCGATGAATCCTTCAGTGACTGGAAGCCGTGACAGTCTGCCCAGAGCTGCTCTCCCAGGGACTCCTGACAGATTAATGAGAGTCTTTTTAGATGATGTTTGATTTGCAAGAGTGAATTTGATGGTTTAGACCCCAGAACACGGCGATGCTTCCAACTCCTCCCTTCTCCTTCCCCGTGCTCGCTCCCATCTCCCTGCCTGCTGCACATGAATTGCCTTTCAGATCTTTCCACTGATCAACTTTTTTTCCCTGCTTCCCACCCCTCCTGGCTCCCAATTACAGCCTGTGTAGTCAGTTTGCCTCCTGCTCCTCCTTTGTCTGCCTTGGACTGCGTGGGGATGAGATGCAGAGACGACTCTCCTGTTCACAGGGTGTGTTGCAGATCTGGTGGCTTTTGGCAACAAAGGTTTTTGTGGCTTTTTTTGAGCAGCTGGGCTGTAAAAAGGTTTTAGCTGCTGATCACCACGTTTCTGGGCTTCCCCTTGCTGTCTCCCCATGTGATACAGGAGCACAGAGTGTGTTTGGGGCTGGTCCCAGGAGGAGATCCCTGGTTTCCTAGGGGTCTTTGTCACTTGTAGAGCTGTGCAAGCAGGAGAGCTGAGATTGTCCCAGAGGCTCCCAAACTTGGGGGTGGATGCCTACCATCCTCTCAGTTCCTGAAGGACCTTCCATCCTTAGGACCTGGAAAACTTTAGGTGGATTTGGGGATTTATTCCAGAGAGGTTCTTGAAGCTTTGGGGAGCACTCCAGTGTAGCCCAGTGCCATGGCTAAACTGGGAATAAGGAAGGACATGGAGCTTGTTGGAACGAGTCCAGAGGAGGCCACCAAGTTGGTTAGAGAAGGCTGAGAGAGTTGGGATTGTTCAGCCTGGAGAAGGAAGATCTGATTGTGGCCTTCCAGGACCTGAAGGAGCTACAAGAAAGATGGAGAGAGGCCTGGAGTGCCAGGACAAGGGGGAATGGCTTCAGACTGACAGAGAGGAGGTTTAGATTGGATATTAGGAAGAGATTCTTCCCTGTGAGGGTGGAGAGGCCCTGGCAGGGGGAGAACTTCCAGAGAACTTGTGGCTGCCCCATCTCTTGGAGTGTCCAAGGCCAGGCTGGAGCAACCTGGGCTAGTGGAAGGTGTCCCTGCCCATGGCAGGGGGTTGGAATGAGATAGTTTGGGTTGGAAGGGACCTTAAACACCATTCTGTGACTCTGTGGTGTGCCCAGGTCTGAAGAGGGAGGGAGCAGTGCTGCCTCCCCATCCCTTGGGTACCCTTTGGCCTGATTTGCCCTGAGCTGGTACTGTTGGTGAGGTGAGCTCTGCAGATCCACGTGAAGTCCCTGTCCCACGTTGTAGCAGGGCCAGGGCACGAAGTGGGTGAAGATTTGGGGCTGATTTGGGACCAGGGGGTGGGCGCTCTGCCACCCTTCCTGCGTGTGGCTCTCCCGGCCCTCGGGGCAGGGCAGGCAGCTCCTTCTCCCTCACCGAGCAAGCCCTGGCTGATGCAATTAATATTGATGGCAGGGAGGGTGGGCTGGGGCGGAGGAGCCGCCGTGCACAGGGGCTGCAGCGGCAGCAGAACCCTCTCCATGGCAACGGGCACCTCGCGCTCATGCAGAATTAATGCTGCCCCTCGCCATCCTGACACTCCATCCCGCGGGTCTGGCGTTCCCTGCTGCCCTTTTGGCACAGGGAAGCCCTTTAGTGCCCTCCCCGTCCCTGGGGGCGAGTGGGGAGTGGTGGGAGGTGGGGGCAGAGAGGGGTCGGGGAGCTGAGTCTGAGCATCACAGCTCTTCCCCTCTGCCGTGAGGGGCTGCTTTGTATTCCCAGCCCAGAATGCTCTAAATGGCTTCAGCAGGGGAGCACCCACCGTTTTCCAAACAGGGAGAGTTTTTAATCCATAGAATGGCATGAGATTAAAAGGCACATTTGTCACAGACACCGAATTCTTCAATTCCGGCGCTTCCTGTGAATTCCCAGCACCAGCAGTTCAGCCCTCAGCAGGTCCCAGAGGTGCAGGTTGCCCTGACCTTCCCGGTGTGCTCCAGGGAAGCTTCTGTCCCCATCTCCTGCCTGCACCCCTGGCTGCAGGGATTTGTGGCTGTGTCTGTCTGGAGCACAGCAGCGTGGCTGCGGTGCCTTGGTAGCCTTTCCCTTCTCCCACCTCTATCCTCTCACTGGTGACACTTTAAGCCATGGAAGCAGGCACATCCCACCCTCCTGTCTCCTACCCACGAGCTGTAATTAAGTTTCCAACTGTGTTTTCCTGATTGTTTTTCTCGGCCCGTTCGGAGAAGGGACCGACTCCCCCGGGATCTGGAGCGGGTCCAGGCTGGCAAATGTTCTGTCTTCAGCAGGCAGGAATTGCCTGCCTGTTTTCCCAACATCCCCCTCCTCTGTGGCTGTTCAGGGCCCTCCTCATCTTCCTCATCCCTTGGCAAGATCCCTGCTCAGGAGAAAGCCGTGGTCCAAGGTGGGGAGGAACAGTTTGCCCACCAACTGTGTGCCACCAAGTGCTGCTCTGGGTGTCTGGGCACTGCCAGGGACACGGGACAGGCAGTGCAGAGGAGCTGGCAGGGTGCTGTAAGCAATCAGCAAGCTGCCCAGCAGCTTCTCTTCTCTGCACTGGAAAAGAGCACTTCTAACATTACATTTATGATTATTGTTATTAAGCTGGAGAAACATTTTAATGTGAATGCTTGGGGGCTTATTAGCTACGGCTCCTCACCTCAAGATCTCAGAGCACTTGAAGCCAGCTTGTTATTAATCCCTACTTAAGCTGAGCTACTTGCCTGCTGACTTTGGGGGGCTGGGGATTATTATGTGCAGGTTTTGGAAGCGGGAGAATCCAGGCACAGGACTGGATGGGGAGTTGAGGCTGGAAGCTCTGGAGCTGCAAGCAGAGTCTGCTCTCCATCCTCCCTGCCTGCTTGTCCTCCCTGCCCCGATCCAAGGAGGCTTGGAAGAAAGCTGGGGATGGGGATGGATTGAGAAGCTGGTCCAGGACCTCTTAAACGGAGCACCTGGTGTAAATGGCAGCGTGGCCAGAGCTGGCAGGTGGGAGAGGAGAGGAGGGTGCTGGTGCAGGCTGGGGAGGGCAATGTGCACCCTGAATCCTTGGCTGCTGAGGTTTTGGATGCAGGGACTGAAGGGGAGAGCACAGTGCAATCCTCCTCCCTGCCTGCATCCCTAAACTGCCTCAGCTCCTGCATCCTCACCTGAACTCAGCTCCTGCATCCCCACAGCAACTCCCACAGCCCTCTGCAGAGCAGAGCCGTGGGTGGCTCGTGGCCACTCTCAGGGTGGCTCTGCCCTCCCTCTTGGCCACAGTGGATCCATCCTCTTCCCAGCTGTCCTTCCAGCCATTCTGGGCATCTGCAGGCACTGTTGGACACGAGGAGGTGGAGCTGGTGCCATCTGCCCTGGCAGCTCCTCGTGGAGCACCAGCCACCTGCTCGGGGAGATGCTGAGCTGCACCTTGGCAGGGCCTTCCCTGGTAATGAAGCATCCCAGTCCCTCCCTGCTGCTAATTAGGGGCTGCCTGAGGAAGTGGCATGGCTGGGGTGGCACTTTGGGACTGGTGTCATTACACCTGGTGCTGTGGGTAGTTGTTCTTCTTTGTGCAGGAGCAGCTCAGCTCTGATGTTGCCCGGATGGGCTCCCAGAGGCTCCTTGTCACCTCTCTCCTTTCCCCTTTTCTTTGCTTGTGGCACAAAGCTGTGCCAGGGGAGGGTTAGGTTGGATATTAGGAAATATCCAGAGGGTGGTTGGCACTGAACAGGCTCCCCAGGGCAGTGGGCACAGCCCCAAGGCTGCCAGAGCTCCAGGAGTGTTTGGACAATGCTCTGAGGGACAGGGTGGGATTGTTGGGGTATCTGTGCAGGGCCAGGAGCTGGACTGGATGTCCTGTTCTCCAGGCTGTGGCAGTGTCCTTCCCCATGTCTGGACTGTTCAGAGGAGAGGCTGGTGTGCCTCTCACCTTCCCAAATCAGCCAGAGGACAGGAAACCCTCCTTAACATCCCTTTATGCTCTTTCCCTGAACCAGGAGGTCACTGCAGGATGGAAGGTGGATCCTCACAGAGCCTCAGGGCACAGCACACCTGATCTGGAGCCGAGGCTCTGAACCCAGGCAGGTCTTTCCCTGAGCCTTGATCTCTTCCCAGAGCCTTTTCCCCCTGTTCACTCGTGCAGGCTCAGCCTGGGGGCTGAGGAGCTGCCCCTGGAATCCCGCTGGAAGCGCGGGGTGGGGACGTGAATTATTTGTGACAACACCTTTTTGCTTTTCCCTTCCTCTCCAGGAAACTCACTTTATTATTCTTGTTGTTGTTGTTATTTATTGTCCTCTTTCTGCTCCGGTGCTGCTAAGAGCCAGGGAGAGGCTTGGCTGGAATTCAGCGTGGTGACAATGAGCCCGAGCCCTTCCCTTTTGTTCCCTGCAGCTCCGATGGATACCTCACTGAGCTGCCTCTCTCCCTCATCTCTGGCGGCTCCAGGAGGTTTGGGAAAGGTCAGCTCCGAGCTTTTTTTGGCTCCAGACGAGTGCTGCTGTCATTGTTTGCCAAATGCCTTGCTGTGGCCTGTCTCTGCAGCGCTGGGATGATTTAAGCAGAGCTGTGCTCTCCCCTCCCTGCACAGCCCCGCTGCCCTTTGAAGCTCAGTCTCGAACCAGTGATAGGACAAAAGGTTTTAAAGTAGGAGAGGAGAGATTTAGGTTGGATATTAGGAAGGGATTCTTCCCTGTGCAGGTGGGGATGCCCTGGCACAGGTTGCCCAGGGAGGTTGTGGACTCCCCATCCCTGGAAGTGTCCAAGGCCAGGTTGGAGCAACCTGGGCTAGTGGAAGGTGAGATGGTCTTTAGTTGGAATGAGATGGTCTTTAGGCTCCCTTATAACCCAAAGCATTCCATGACTCTATGATTCCTGAGAGACCCCACCTCCCCTCTCCAGCTGGGATCAGGCACAGCCTCCATCCCCCAAAGCAGGGGCTCCAGCTGACCTTGAGGAGTGAAAAAACCTCCACCAACCCATTTGCTGGTCAGGCTTTGTGACAGCGCTCGTCCTTCTGGCTTTGCTGCTCAGCCTGACCACCAAAACTCGCTGAAGGGGGGGTTCCCCATGGTGGGTTGGGGTGTACCCTGTCATCCCCTCCTCCCCATCCCCTGCAGAGCAGCTCCAAGGCACCCTGCAAGCTGCTCTCCCAGGGCTGGAGCTCGTTGGCAGGGAGTGGGAAGGTGTCTGTCAAACACCGGGGCTGGAACAGCTCACTTGTACAACATTCAGCTGATGTGGAACAGGAGGTAAATAAATGCCTTTTATATCATCTCTTTTGCTCACTTATTGGCATATTGTGTTCCTGAAGTGTTTGTGGAATACAGTTCTGGGGGCAAGCATAGACTGAGACTTCAGTTCTTATAAAATAGCACTTTTCTTTATGTGGCTTGACCCAATTAACTTGATAATACATTGTGGCCTTTCTGTCATTTACCATTGCTTTTATCACTTCAGATGAAGAGATTCTTTAATATATGCAGGTGAAATAATTAGAGGGAGGATCACTTAAAAGGTGACAGGACCCAGTTTGGCTCCAAATCTAAAAGAACAATTTCAAAAGTGCCTTTGAAGAAGACATGGCAAAGCCATGAGCAGTGTTTTCATTTCTTCTGAAGTCCTGTCCAGGACTGAAAGCTTTTTTTTTTCCTTGCCCAGTTTGCAGGCTGGAAACTGTGGAGCACAAGGACCAAAGGCAGAAGTGCTGTTGGTGCAGAGAATTATAGAAACAGGGAAACATTAAGGTTGGAAAAGCTCTCCAAGGCCTTTGAGTCCAGCACAGTGTTCACCACTCAACCATGTCCCCGAGTGCCACATCCACATGTTTTTTGAACACTTCCAGGGATGGTGATTGCACCTCTTCCCCAGGCAGTGTGAGCCAGGCTGGGAAGGAAACACAGCCAAAAAAAGCAGTAAGGGTCTTAGGATTGGGGTTTTTGGAGTGGTTTGTGCTGCCCTGAACTGGGTCCTACCAAAAACTTCTCCAGTTTGGGTGGGATCAGACCTGTTAAGACCTTGTTGGATGTGTGAGGCTCCTTTCCTGTACTCTGAGACAAGAACAGAAGAGCTCAAGAAAGGAGTGAGTTGTCTTTGCCACCTGCTTTAAAACCCTGGATGTGCTTCCCACCTTGGTTTCCCATCTGCAGCCTGGGCAGGTGGTTTCAGGTGGGCACCTCTCCCCATCACCTTCGAGCAGGAAGGTGGTTGAACTCCAGGCTGGCTCTGCAACCCACATCTGGCTCTGCATCCCACATCTGGCTCTGCATCCCACATCTGGCTCTGCATCCCACATCGGGCTCTGCATCCCACATCTGGCTCTGTATCCCACATCTGCACACCCCAGCTCTCTTCCCTTCCCTCGATCTGAGCTCCAGGGCAGCTCCATCTCAGCCTCCCCTGTGATGCATTACAGGTACATCCCTGCTCCACAGCTCTGTGCCTGGGGGTGGAGGGAACAGCACGAATCCCACGTTTCCCACTGATGCCTCCCCTGCACCCTCTAATCTCACAGCTCAACGTCCTCATCTGCATTTAAAAAAAAAAAACCAAACCAAAAGGGAGAATAGGGAGAAAGAGCAGCAGCGGGAAGTGCAGGAGAGACTATCCAGAGAGCTTCATAAAAATGATGAATTGCCTTTAGATATTGGGCAGGAGAGGAAGAGGGTTCCTCTTTTATTTCATGACATTAGCCTGTAGTGGCGCGTTGTTGTGAGCTCAGGGAATCTCAAGGCAGTCGGAGCCAAACGCCTGGGAATTGAAGTGTAAATGAGCCGCTGCCGAGCATTTTATGTTGCCTTTTATGATTTCTCTTTTTCTCATTATGTAGGTCAATCTCCATTTCTAACGTGGGGCTGTGTGGGGGGGGGGGGCACAGGGAGGTGAGGGGTGCCCGGGGGTGGTGGGTGCTGTGGCGGTGATGCCAGTGCAGGGAGCGGCTGGAGCTGTGCCAGGGGAAGGGTTAGGATGGATATTAGGAAAAGGTTCTTCCCCCAGGGGGTGGTTGGCACTGAACAGGCTCCCCAGGGCAGTGTCACAGCCCCGAGGTTGCCAGAGCTCCAGGAGGGTTTGGACAACGCTCTGAGGGACAGGGTGGGAGTGTTGGGATGTCTGTGCAGGGCCAGGGGTTGGACTCTGATCCTTGTGGGTCCCTCCCAGCTCAGGATATTCCATGATTCTATGGTATTGAGCTGCCCAGCAGTACATGTCAGGCTGTGCCCGTGGCATACCCAAGGGGCAGAAAGCTCTGGCATCTCCTGCTCTCTCTGTCTCTCACCTGTGCCCCCTGAGTCTGGAGACACCTGTCCCTCCCTCCCTGCCTCCCTGAATTACATCTCCTGCCACATTAGCAATTCAGATGCTGAACTGGCCTGTGCTGGCTGCTCTGATTAGTGGATGTGATAAAGAGATTCCTGTATCTCCCTGGGAGTTGTGGTGTGGCTGCTTTGCATACCCAGCAGTAAATCAGGCAGTGTGTGTGTGTGTGGGATGATCTGTCCCACACTGAGACAGGTGAGGACGTTTCCTTCTGCATTCCTTGCCTTCCCTTTCCCTTGCTGCTGAGCAGAAAACACTCACAGTTGTGCTGTGGAGGACTCAGCTTGATCAGAGGGACCCTGGGCAGAGCTTCCTGGAGTGCTGGGGATGCTCCTCAGTGCAGTGGGATCACGGGCATCTCCCTGCTGCCCTTCACCTCCCTGCTGGGGTGCAGGGCTGGTGACAGACCTTTCTTGCTCCAGTTCATGCTGACAATAAGCAGAAGGGGCACAGAGGAGACAAGACCACGGGTGTGTTAGTTCCTTTTGGACTGTGTTGGACCCCAGCCTTTCCCCTCCCAGCCCTCATGGGGGGTGAAGGTGCCTGGCACATCCTCTACCTTATCTGGCTGCTCTCAAAGGGCAGCAGGGTTTAGTCATCAGTCCCTGCTGCCCTTCCCCATGGCCTCTGTGCTCCGTGGATCAGGTGCTGGGGTTGCCTGTGTCTTTGCTGGGCACAGGCAGGAGTTGGAGCCCGGGGTACAGCAGCCCTGGCAGGGCACACCCGTGTCCTCGTGGCCCTGGCACTGTGGCTGGGTGTCCCCACACCCCAAACGTGTCACCCTTGGTGTCCCTGGAGAAGAACCCAGCTTAACCCCCTGGCGGGCAGCAAGAAGCAACATGACAAGGTGGTGAAATCCTTGCCCTAAGCCAGGAAAGGACCTTGCTGTGCCTGGAGCATCCTCCTGGGAGTCTGGGTACCCTTGAGGGCTGTAGCACTCCCCGTCCCGGGCCTGGGTGGCGTGGGCTGCTCTGCCAGGGAAGGGAGGGGGCTGGCAGGGGTGGGTGCATCCCTCTGGACCCTTCCTGTGGGAGAGGGGTCGTGGCTCACCCTCCTCTCCGTGTCTGTGCCCGCAGTGTGCCGGGGGATGCTGTGCGGGTTCGGGGCCGTGTGCGAGAGGAGCTCCACCGACCCCTCCCAGGCCTCCTGTGTCTGCAAGAAAACAGCGTGTCCTGTCGTGGTGGCCCCTGTCTGTGGCTCCGATTACTCCACCTACAGCAACGAGTGTGAGCTGGAGAAGGCTCAGTGCAACCAGCAGAGGAGGATCAAGGTCATCAGCAAGGGACCGTGCGGTGAGTGAGGACAGGATCTCCTCTTGGAGGGTCCAGGGAGACTCGTCCTGAGCTCACTGAGGACATCACTGGTGATGTCCTGGGTGATGGGGACGTGTCTGGTGGGAAGGGACACGGAGGGAACCACCAGCTGATCAGCAGAGTGTAGTGAGAAGGCAAAGTGGTGGCCAAAGGCTGCTCGTGGGGTGCGTGGCAGCCCTGTAGGAACAGCCCACTCTTGGGCATCTCTGATGTCCTGGGGGATGAGAGGGGACACTGAGGGATCACCAGCTCTGCCCTGGTGATCAGCAGAGTGTAGTAAGAAGGCAAAATGATGGCCAAAGGCTGCTCAGGGAAGGGGGGTGTGACATCTCTCCCTGCTGCCCCATCCCACCTCCCCAGGGTGGGTCACATCCTCCACAGCTGGAAGCAGGAGCTGACTGATGCACAGGCTGGGTGGGCTGATAAAAGCCCTTCCCCAACCTGGCATTCACCAGCTGTGAGCAAGGAGCTGTGGAAATGAGACCCCCCCCAGTCTCCTCATCTCTGAGTAAATTAACTTGACCTTTCCCTCACACGGCGCGCTGGCTCTGCAATAAATCCACACCCGGCCCTCCTGCTGGGGCTCTTGGCACAGGGGAGAGAGCACTGAGAGATTTATTTGAAATCATAATCAGAAAGTGACAAAGGGGGGGGGAAAAAAAAAAAAAAGCTGGCAAATTTTGGCCCTTCCTGGTCCGTGAGGAAATCGCTCCTTGAGCTCTTCCTCTAATTAAGGTCTGCAGGAGGTGCCTTGAGGACCCTCAAGGCTGGAGCAAGAGGCTCTAAGAGAGCATGTGCAGGGAAGGGAGGCTTCAGCAGTGAGGCTGAGAGGTTTGGAGAGGAGGGGAGAAGGGCCAGGTGAGGAGGGAGCTCCCTTTTGTGTGCCGTGGGGCTGGAGCCGATCCTACAGCCTCACCATCCCGCCTGTCTCCGTGGGCAGGTGTCACCACTCATCAGGGGGGATGAGCTCTGCTCAGGAGCTCAGGAGCAGGCACATGGCACCGGCCTGAAGCTGATGGGAGGATATCTGTCGGTGCTGTGCATGTTTTTGGACGCTTGGAGGGGTAGGGCTGTCTGGGTGACACCGGGAGATGTCGGGGAGGAAGGAGTGCGGCGCGGGAGCACCGCCGCCCTGCTCACGCCTGGGCCGTGCCCTCTGCTCTCTCCCACAGGCTCCAAGGACCCCTGTGCAGAGGTGACCTGCAGTTTTGGCAGCACCTGTGTCCGCTCCACCGACGGCCAGTCGGCCAAGTGCGTGTGCCCGTCCTCCTGCAGCGGCGTCCCCGAGAGCCCCGTGTGCGGCAGCGACGGCCGCGACTACCGCAGCGAGTGCGACCTCAACAAGCACGCCTGTGACAAGCAGGAGAACGTCTTCAAGAAGTTTGATGGCCTCTGTGGTGAGTCCTCTGCCCCTCCTTGGGGCCTTTAAATAGCTGGGGGGAGAAGGGTTTCCAAAATGATTCCGCCCGGGTTAGGGGTATTGAGGGTAAACCGGGAGGGGTTGGGGAGGAAAACGTGGCTGCGCTCCCGCTGTCGTCAGCTCAGTCTGGGCAGAAAAAGGTCGGTTTGGACAGAAAAAATTGTTGGTTTGGGCAGAAATGGGTCAGTTTAGGGAGAGAAAGATCAGTCTGTGTGTGACAGCTTCTGAAACTCGCAGCGAGCCAGTGCTTCCCCCGCAGCAATTGTTTCTGCTCGGGACCCACTGACCTAGAGAGCAATTCCAACATCTGTGCCACCTCCTTTCCCTCCTGCTGTTCCCCTGACCGCAGTCCCCCGGCTGTGCTTTTGGCAGGGAGCCTGCTGCTCACCAGCAGCCCAGGCAGCTCCTGCTAATTAAAGCATCCTACCAGGCACAGATCCCGGAGCACAAACAGTCCCGAGCTCCGAGGGTGGATTCCTCTTCGGCTCGTGGTGGCTGTGGACACTGGTAATTAAAAGCAGCTGTATTCATTAAGGAAAACCATGAGATCAGCCAAGACACGTGCCAGACCAGTGTTTGTCCCTGGGGAGTGTGGGAGTTCGTTGGGTTCAGGCTGGAAACCTGGAAGAGCTTGAACTGTGCTCTCACTGCTCCAAGTGGGGAAAGATGGGTGCAAGCGGGAGGTGTGAAGGAGGTGATGTCACGCTGGGTGCTCCGGGTTTCTGGGGCAGAGAATAAGCCTTGGGCCTCTTTTGAGGACCTCATGATCTTAGCTGGGCACCAGCAGAAGCTCAGACAGTCTGGGTTGAGCAGCTGGGCTGTAAAATCTGAAAATCTGGGCGAAAAAAGCGCTGTTTGGACTCTGTTGGGTGTTGCTGTCAGGCTGGAGGATGTGCTGGAGATAGGGCAGAGTGGGGACAGGCAAACCACTTAATTTCCACGCTAAAATGGGCAAAGCAAAAGAATTCAGCTGTGACCCTGTCCTGGGCCAGCCTTCTCCATGGGGATGTGGGGACGGCCAAAAAGGAGGTCCCTCTTTGTTTTACTGTTTCCTCCCCTTGTCAGCCTGGATTTCAGACTCGTGGGATTAAAGGGTGGGAACATCCCATGGTGCTCCTGCAATGGCAGACAATGAATCAGCACTCTCCAGGTGCCTGCTTGGCAAGGAGGGGAAAATCCCAGGGCTAGAGCAGGGATTAGTGGGCAGGTGGCACGTGTTTTGCCCGTGTCTTTGGTGTGCTGAAGTGAGCTCAGCTCATCAGACAGGAGGATCCAGATAAGCCTAGATTAGAGCCTAACCTTAGATTAGAGCTGTGGGGGCTTGGCAGCATGTGGCCCTGGCTGCTTTCAGGGCTCTTCCAGCACTTTGGGAAGACAGAGAGGGGAGGGAGTGTGTGGAAGGAGCAGGGTGGGAGTACCCTGTGATGCCCAGCAAACACCTTTGGACTCTGGAGACTGAGAAGAGAAACAGAGGGGAGTGAAGGCAGCTCAGGCTGGGCAAAAAGGCAGGCAGTGCTCCCTTTGGAAAGGGCACATGCCCGTGGTGTTTGTGCAACCCGAGTCCTGCGTGTGCAGAGCCCGGCGCGAAGGAACAGACCGAGCGCCACAGGGGAAGGCCCGGAGCTCTTGGGGCCACCCGGGGAAGGAGCACGGCCTGGGAAGCACCTCCCCGGGCAGGGAATGGCGGTGCCTGACTCCCTGCTCCGTGCACAGACCCCTGCAAAGGCGTCCTCAACGACATGAACCGCGTGTGCCGGGTGAACCCCCGCACCCGGCGGGCGGAGCTGCTGCCGCGCCCCGAGACCTGCCCGCCCCGGAGGGAGCCGGTGTGCGGGGACGACGGCGTCACCTACGACAACGAGTGCGTCATGGGGCGCTCGGGGGCCATCCGGGGCCTGGAGATCCAGAAGGTGCGTTCAGGGCAGTGCCAGCAGCAGGGTAAGTACCTCTCTGCCCCATGGAGCGCTCGCGTCCCCAACCGTCCTCGCCGCTCCGCGCGACCACCGCGTCCCCCTTCCCCTGTCGCCCCCTGTTCCTCGGGGGGTAGGTGTGAGCTGTGCTGTGCTCTCTCCTCCCCCTCCCCACAACCCCCAGACAAGTGCAGGGACGAGTGCAAGTTCAACGGGGTGTGCCTGAACCGCCGCGGCTCCGCTCGCTGCTCCTGCGACCGCATCGCCTGCGACGGCGCCTTCCGGCCCGTCTGCGCCCGCGACAGCCGCACCTACGGCAACGACTGCGAGCGCCAGAAGGCAGAGTGCCACCAGAAGGCCGCCATCCCCGTCAAGCACAGCGGACCCTGTGGTAAGCACCGGTTGCCCTCGGGAATAGCGGCCCTCCCCGCCCTCCCGGCATCCCCTTGTGCCCGTCCTGCCGCGCGGGGAGTGGTGCTGGAGAGCTGCAGGTAAGTGTGGGTGGTGCCCGCTGAGCAGGCCACAGGGTCTCCTCGGTCTTGTGTCCCAAGAAGCCCTCAATACCCCTGCCCTTTGTCCTTCCAGCAGTCCTTGTGCTGTGTGCATGTGTGTTCCCCCGTGGTCTTGTCTCTGTCTGACGTGCTCAGTAACACAGGGGAGAATCTTTCGGTTGTCCGTGATGTCCGGCTGGTTTCTCTCATCCGCCACCACGCAGCTCCCTGCAGCCCATGCCACTCATTCCTCCTCCCAGGGTAGTGCCAGTCTCCAAGCTCCTTCCATGCTCTCCCCCTCTCCATGCCTGCCTGCTTCCCTCAGCTCCAGGTACTCTCCATAAGGAACTCTTCCCAGCGTGCCTGCTCTCTGGAGATCTCACCATGTCTTTGTCTTGTCTCTAGGAGAAGCTTTTGACCTTTCCAGTGGATCTTTTTCAGGAGGATGTGATAGGATGGGGCTTTGGGTCCCTAGGGTGTTGGGAATGTCCAGTTTTAAATTTATCACACGGAAAACGAAAGATGTTAAAACTCAGTCACTGGATTGATTTGTATGAGTTGGAAGGACTGCTCATTTCAGCTCCATTTGGTTTTTACTAGCTCTGGAACGGTGTCCTGTTATTTTAAGCTGATGTTTTTATAAGGTATCAGCTGTATTAAACCTCCTGAAGTACTTGGGAATTAGGCCCCATGTTGAGGATCTGTTTTGTTGGCTTTGTGCTCCTGCTGCAGGTTTTTAATGCTGCCAGACCCAAACTACTTGAAAACCGTTTGTCAGGCTCCCAAAATCACATTCAATACAATCACAGCTCTTATTTTGCACTGCCTGTTTCCCGGTGTTTCTGGTGGGTGAATTGTTAGGAGTCAGTTCCCCAAATTTTCCCTGCAGGGAGGGCTGGGATCCCGGAGCAGCGGGGCCAGAGGGGGTGGTTGTTTGCAGCCCTGGTGCCCTGGGCTCTCTACAAACCCTTCCCTGTGCCTCCTTTAGAGGCTGAGGCTTCCCAAATTTCTAGGATGAGCAGGGAACTGGTGCTGTTGTGACCCTGCTGTCAGCCATGCATCATTCCCACCGTGTTCCATGGAGGGAGGCCAGCAGACAGCAGGACACGGTCCTGATGCACCTGCCATTCCTCCTTCCATCTCACTCTATTTTAGCTTCCCACCAACTTCTCTTCCTCCAGGTGAGGACAGCAGATGTGCCCATCTGCTTTCAGGAGCCACATCCTTGTGGGATGGCAGCAAAAAAAAGCTCATAATCTGGGGGAATAATAAATCAAAACTGGGGCTCTGCCTACCAAAGCCTGGGATTCCAAAGTCCGTGTGACTCCAGGCAGTCCTGTAGCCAACCCCCAGGAGGTGTGGGCAGCATTTTCACTCCCCATCAGCTCAGGAAAGCATCTTCTGTGAGCTCAGTGCTGCTGAGTCCATCCATGCCTTGGTGCTGTGAGAATGCAGGAGGAGCTGAGAAAGGAAGGGAATGAAAGAGCCTGTTAGAATGGGCAGTGTTTTGATCTCCCACACATACCTGTCTAATAGACTGTGGGCTCTCTGCTGTCTTTTCCAGCAGCCAGGCAAAGGAGACAAAGCCAAACAAAACAGTCCAAGCTTTGGTTTTAATCCTTCTGTGTTCTGGCACCGTGACGGTGCAGGTGAGAAAGGAGGGATGGGATGAGGCTGATGTGGACAGGAGGTGGAGGGAAGGAAGGTGTCTGTAGTTGCATCTCTTTTTTTTCCTCCCTCCCTCTCTCTGCTCTCCCCCTCCCCTCTTTCTCCCTCCTTCTTTCTCTCTCTTTCCTTTTTCGTCTGTGTCTTGTGTTTTACAGTGTTGCCTGTGTGGAGGAAGGAGTTGTGTCCTCGCATCACCCTCTGCTCCCTACCCGGACATCTCTGCTGGGAGGTCGGCTCTCCCCCCTTCTCCGTGGCCAGTGACAGTCCTGGCCTCTTCTCACTGCTCCCCACCTCTCTAGTTTTGCTTGAGAGCCCCTGGGATGGAGAGGTTGCCCTGCTTTTGCTCCCATCCCTCACCCCAAACTCTTGCTGCTGGAATGGAAATGCCTTGCAGTGCAGTGGGGTCTTGTGCGATGCTTGACCCTTCGAGGCACGTGAGAGTGGGAGCAGAGGTGGGTGCTGTGAGCCCCCCACTCCTTAGCAAGCCCCTCTTGGGCTGGTGCATCACTCTGGACTGCTCCTGGTTGATCTTACCTCTCCTTCTGCCCCCAACTAACCCCCCTTTCTTCCCCACCTCCTCCTTCCCGGAGTTTCTGCCTGCCTGGGACTGTGGTGCTTGTCCCTTTGCTCTCCATAGTGTGTGTCCTGCTTGTCTGTGCCAATCCCCTGGGCAGGGGCTCTGCAGGGATCACAGCTTTCCTCTCTGGTGTTCAGCAGAAGTCCCACGTGCCTTTTGGGAAGCACTGAGGAGCTCTCTGTGCTCAGAAGTGGTACTTCCCTAGGAGTATTTCCCTGTGGAGCTGGTGCTGGAGCCTGCTGGATGTCACAGGCAGGGATTGATGGGGTGTGATGGGTTACAAGGCAGCTTCAGAGCCTCTTCTCCAGGAGCATCCTCAGCTGGGGCTGCAGGAGAGCTCAGTGTGCCCAGGGGCTTGGTTAGTTGTCTGCACAGAAGCATGGAATGGTTTGGGTTGGAAGGGATCTTAAATATCCTCCAGTCCCCCTCCCTGCCATGGGCAGGGACACCTTCCACTATCCCAGGTTGCTCCAAGCCCCGTCCAGCCTGGTATTGAACACTTCCAAGCTGGGCAGCAGGTGAGGGACCATGGCCTGGAGTCACCCAGGGTGCAGAAAGAGCGTTTTGCTTTCTCTGTGCCTGTCTTTCTCTGTCTGCAAGATGGAGAAGGGCCAGGAATCCAAGCAGGTCTTGATTATAGCACAGCTCAGTAGGTCCTCGTTGCATCCACCCACAGCAAAACTGGTGCCAAAACTCCCAGTGACGTCTGGAGGTGCCCAGGGCTGCGTGTGAGATTTCACAGCCTGGGATTTGGGCTGTGAAGGAACTTCATGTGCTGCATCTCTGCAGGTTTCCCTGCTTAAGAAGGTCAGGGAGTGCCAGGGCACCGTTCTCCATCGGGGCTGGCACCTCCCCGTGCACTCACTCGCTGCTCCTTTGCTTCCCAAGGCAGGAGCCTGAGTCTGGATTTCCAGTGAGGGAATATTTTTGCTCCATGCCTCACATAATTGTGCCCATCAGAGGTACTTTCTCCATGCAGACTTGTGTCTCTGTGCCTGGGGGACATGGTTATGGGTTTCAAAAAGGGAAGCAGAGGCTGATGCGAGCAGGGCCAGAGGGCTGAGCTCTGCTGCTCCTGCTCCCTGGGGGCTGCTCACACACTCCTCAGCTGCAGGGAAGGTGGGCACACAGCTGAAAAGGCTGGGTTGGAGTAGTTGCCTTGTGCCTGAACTGCCCCCCTCTCCCCTGTTCCTTTGCAGACCCTCAGCTCTAAGTTTTTCCTTGGTAGTAGGTGCTTCCCAAAGAGCCGGATCCCCGATCCGGGCGTGCCTGTGCCCGTGCTGGGCTGTTCCTCCCTGGCTGACAGCATGCAGCCAGACTCCTGAGGGCTCAAGCCTTGCTCTCGCTCTGCAGATATGCCCCCACCATGGTCCTGGCAGGGGAGGTGCCCAGTGCCACTCCAGAGGCTTCAGAGGGACCTTTCCCACCACGCTCTGCTCTGTGCCTGCCTCGCTGCCGGGTGTTGGTGGGGCTGTGCTGTGTCTGCCTGTTGTCTCCATCTCCTGTTGGCTGCATTGTGTGTTCCCCACCTGTGTTTTGTCCTGTGTCCTTGTCAGTGTTGAGCACGGATCAAATCCGTGTCCTTTCCTTGCCTCAGGTCCTCAGGGCTTTTGTCTGGAGGCACGAGAAGGGTCGCTGGGCAGTGCTGGGTCTGTCCCCCTGCCTTTTACCTGCCTGGCTTGGCTCCTGGATGGTGGGGGGAATTCCTGGAGGGGCAATCTTGGCTGCAGCAAGCTGGCTGGGAACCAGGAGGGACCACAGGGCTTTCCCTGCCAGCGTTTCCAGAGCTGTACCAGGGATTTGGACACGGCCTTTGCTCTTGGCTCTCAGTGCTGGCTGCTCACCTTCCCACCCCTGAGCATCCCCACAGGGAAGGTGCCACCTGCTTGGCTGGGGCTGGGCAGAGGGGATGCTGCTTCCCAGCCTGCAGCCCGTGCCAGGGGGCTTTGCCCACCCCCAGGGAGCCCCCAGGGCTCTGCTGGAGCCATGTGCCCTGCAGGACTGGGCTGAAGGGAGGACATTCCTCATCCTGCCCCACAGCAGCTCCCTGGGCTCAGGAGGGAAGAGGAGGTGTGGTGGAGCCAAATGCAGGTGTCCTCTCCAGCCAGGTCTTCCTGGGCTTAGGATGAGCTGTTCAGGGGCCAGGCATCCCGAGGACGTGGATCTCAGTGAAGGGAGCTGTCCCTGTGGGAGCTTTTTGGCTACTGAATGTCCTGCTGATCCCACTTCTTAGGGGCAGAGCGTCCCTGGGATGGTGATGGGATGGTGGAGACGAGGCAGGAGTCCCGTTCATGGTGTGCAGGGAGAAGACCTTGTGCCTGCTTCCCATCCCTAACCTCTGCCAAGCATGGGGATGACGCTGAGCCGGGCATGTCGGGGTGGCATGGAGGGGGCAGGGGCTGGGCTGGGGCCAAGGCCAGGAGCTCTGTGGCCCGGGGGAGGCAGGTGGGGTGCTGTGGCTGGGGCTGCTGGCATGCCTTGCTGTGCTCAGTGCCCGGGGGGAGCCGGGGGTGGGGGTGGGGGGGCAGCTCAGCTGACTGAACCCACTGCCCCTTTCCGTGTCCCCTCTGCAGACCTGGGCACTCCCAGCCCCTGCCTGAGCGTGGAGTGCACCTTTGGGGCCACGTGTGTGGTGAAGAACCAGGAGCCCGTGTGTGAGTGCCAGCAGGTGTGCCAGGGCCGCTACGACCCCGTGTGTGGCACCGACAACCGCACCTACGGCAACCCCTGCGAGCTGGACTCCATGGCCTGTGTCCTCAAGAGGGACATCAGGGTGAAGCACAAGGGGCCCTGTGGTAAGAGACAAGCTCAGGGGCTTCCTTCTCCTCCTCTTCCTCCTCTTCTTCCTCCTCCTTTCCTTACTGGGAGTAGGCAGTGACCTCAGCACAGATGTGGCCCTGCCCACAGGGAGAGAGGGGTTTGGGGTGGTGTTTCTCCAGGTTCAGTAGGATGGTGGTGGGAGAGAATCATCCAGTGTCCATCCTGAACTCTGCCTTCCTCACCAAGGGGTGTGAGGCAGTGGGGAAAGCTTGGGATGAGGCAGGTGTGGGTTTGCCCCCTGTGCACCCCAGCCCTGCAGTGTCCCCTTACCCTGGGTGCCCTGGTGAGAAGGTGGCTGGGTTGGAGTCATGGGGTGAAGTCAGGAGGGTTCATCCTCTTCCCTAATAAGAACCAACCCTGTATATACAACTCAGACTCTTACACAGCACAGAATCATGGAATATCCCCAGTTGGAAGGGAGCCACAAGGATCAGAATCCAATCCCTGGCCCTGCCCAGGACACCCCAACAATCCCACCCTCACCCTGAGAGCATTGTCCAAGCGCTCCTGGAGCTCTGGCAGCCTTGAGGCCGTGCCCAGTGCCCTGGGGAGCCTGTTCCAGGCACTTCCATCTGCAGGCTCACCCTCTGTGCCAGCTTTGCCAGTCAGGGAGTGTTTCCAGATAGGCACAGCCCGGGCTAACTGGGTTCTCCTAGGACAGAATCTGTTCAGGGAGGGCTGGGCTCGATGCAGTTCTATAAAAACAGTTTTCTGTCCCAAACCTTCAGGCTGGCTATCAGGAACTGGCTGCCTTGAGCATCCTCTCCCCTGACCTGCAGAGCACGTGTGTGGCTGCAGGATTTGTGCCATAGATAGAAACCTCCTGGCCAACAGCACGAACCGAGCAGGGGGTTGGTGCATCTTCCCTCCCCCATGTGAAGGCAGCAGCTGCTGCGTGAAAGAAAAAGAAGGGAAAACCACCTTGGAGCCAAATTCCTCCTGAAATGACTGGCAGGGAGGGGAGAGAAGAGGGGCGGTTGTCTGAAGGAGAAAATGAAACCGTGAATTAGTAAATAGCCAGGAGTCAGGAGATGTGCTGGCTGGAGTCTGGGCTGTCCTGCGAGGAGTGAAAGCTGCTTGGAGAGGGAGTTGTTAGGAAGATAAACATCCTTCTCTGCCCCCAGCCTGCCCTCGTGTGCCCTGGGGGTCCTGCCAGGGAGGTGGCACTGTGACATGTGCTGTTACACCTGCATCCAGAGCTGCTGGTGCCCTGAGAAACGAGGGGAAGGTGGGATCCCCCTTCCCAGGCAACCCCCTCTTCCCATCCTGCTGCTGTGCCATGTGGGAATGCTGCTGGCTCTCTCCACCGGGAGGATGCTGGGGAGGCTCTGCTCCTCCTCCCCGGGGCTGGGGCTGATTTATTTATTGCTCCCCATAATTACTCTCAGCCCCACACTCTGCCACCTCCCAGCACACAGCCACAGGGACATTTCAGCGAGTTACTCCTGGCCCTGATGGCTTTTACAAGTAGTTATTGCCTTTCTGCCTCCCAGCCTTTCCCTCCTCCCACATCACTCCCTTCGCTCCTTCCCTTCCACTGTGCCCTGGGGCTGCTGGTCCCGAAAAGCTGCGGCATCTGCAGGGGCTTGACTTGGGGGGGGAGGTGGGAGCAGGGAGGTTTTATTTCTGCACTGGGTGGTTTAGATCTGCATCAGTAGGTTTAGATGGGAGATTGGGAAGGAATCCTTCCCTGTGAGGGTGGGGAGGCCCTGGCACGGGTTGCTCAGAGAAGCTGTGGCCGCCCCATCCCTGGAAGTGTCCAAGGCCAGGCTGGATGGGTCTTGGAGCAACCTGGTCTAGTGGAAGGCGTCCCTGCCCACAGCAGCGGGGTGGAACGAGACGGGCTTTAAGGCCCCTTCCAACCCGTAGGATCCCACGGCTCTGCTCAGCCAACGCCTCCCACCTCACACATCATTTTAACCTCCCACCTTTGTCCTTGCTCCTCACAGACCGCTGCGGGAAGTGCCAGTTCGGGGCCATCTGCGAGGCGGAGACGGGGCGCTGCGTGTGCCCCACGGAGTGCGTGCCCTCCTCCCAGCCCGTGTGCGGCTCCGACGGCCGCACCTACGGCAGCGAGTGCGAGCTGCACGTCCGCGCCTGCACCCAGCAGACCAACATCCTGGTGGCTGCCCAGGGAGACTGCAGTGAGTCTGCCAAGGTCCCCTCCATCCCTCCTCTCGCTCCCACCCGAGGTGCTCTCGTGGGTCAGCGGCTGGGCTGGGCACCCGTGTGCCCTCCCTGGCTTGGGAGGAGTTTTATGCCCAGCTGGTTTAGTTCCCCTGTGGTAGGTGGGGTATCTGCCCCCCCCTACATTACTTGGTGAGCCAAGAGGAGAAATTGGATTAGTGTCCACCACGGCAAGCAAAGAAATGGGGCTAAAAACATGTTAATGGCCACCACCAGAACTGAAAACACCGAGGGTCTGTTTGATCACACACACGGCTTTCCCTCCCCGCCATCCCCTGGGGTTAATTCCTCTTTGTTGCCGTGTTTCCTCCCCACTCCCCAGCCCAGGGAAATGTCTCTGCTAATTTCTTAATGAATTAAAAGCCCTGGCTGGATTCTTCATTAAGACAGAAGCTGTTTGGGTAAAAGCAATGATTTGAGCCTCATAAAACCTGTCCAGCTGGGTCTGGTGTTCCAGGGATTGAGCTGGTGCGTGGAGATCCTCCCTGAATTCGGGAGAGAATGCCTGAGTGTGACAGATGACTCTCAGTGCTCCCTGGGCTGGAGTCAGAACACACCAGGAGAGTAAATGGCATTTCTTAGTGGTGTAAGAAAGAATTGTTGGACATTGTGTTGGACACCCGGGGGTGCTGATGAGGGGTCAGGAATGCTCAGGGTGGGCACCTCGCAGGGTCGCAGAGCCTTTGCACCGATTGAATAAAACAATAACCTTAGCGGTGCCCAGCTCTGTGACACTGCTCAGCTGGCCACCAGAGCCCCTGTGACGCCTGCCTGTGTTCCCCCCTGTGTCCCCAGAGTCGTGTGGCAGCACGGTGTGCTCCTTTGGCAGCAGGTGTGTGGGTGGGCAGTGCGTGTGCCCGCGCTGCGAGCGCCAGTCCCCGGCCCCGGTGTGCGGCACCGACGGGCTCACCTACGACAACCAGTGCGAGCTGCACGTGGCCTCCTGCCAGCAGAAGAAGAGCATCGAGGTGGCCAGGATGGGGCCCTGTGAGGATGGTAGGTGTGAGGGGTGTGGACGTGCACAGAGTGGGGAGAGGGGGAGGAGGGACGGAGGGTTCGTGTAGCGGCTCCGCCGCGTCCCGCTGCCACGGGAGTGTGTGGAGCTCAGGCACAGCGCCCTGTGAGACACCCAGAATCCCCAGCACAGCAGGTCCTGTGTGCCAGCAATGCCTCCTGGCCACCCAGCACCCTGCCTGCCACCCCCCTTTCCCCTGTACCCAGCAGTGTGGGAGGTGACGGTGCCCAATAGGGTGGGCAAGGAGTTACTGCTGCTTTGATTTCACACTTGTCTCATCCAGGGAAACAGCCATTCCTGGGGCAGGGAGCATGGCTGCTGCTTTGCTTCCCTCTGTTCTGGGGCTGGCCTGTCACCTGGTCCCAGTGGGTGACATCCCATGGCATCCTGGCCCATGGCAGGGGGCTTGGAACAAGGTGATCCTTCAGGTCCGTTGCCACCCAAAGCATTCCGTGGTTCTATTGACTTGAGTGCCAGGGAAGGTTGTGGGCTTGGCTGTACCTTGCTTGACCAGGCTAAAAACTAAGAACCTGCTGTTTTCCCACTTTGGGAAAGGCTGTGGGTTATTGCTGGTTGAATTCATGTAGGGGAGGCATCTAAACCTCCCCGCTCCAGTGAGCTGAGATTCCCTGGCTCGTTGCACACGTAGTCGAGCTGGAGAGGACTTCAGTGTATGGCAGAGCTTAAGGAGAGAGGAAGACATAACATGGTGTTTGATCACAGCCCTCCTTGGGGAATTTCAGGTTGATGTCCCTCTGGGAGAAGAGCTTAAATAATTCTCTGTGTAATGCCAAATCCCAGCCTTTGATCACTCAATAAAAAGGGCCAGGTTCCCCTTCCCCCATCCCCCCCCTGCCCTTCCCCTTTAAGAAGCCTTTGAAATCAGCAACATCTCTCTTGCTGCTGGAGCTCTGAGCATCTTACAGAGAGGCAGCCAAGCTGGGGACAGGCTTTGTGTGTTTAAAATATCTCCCTAACCGAACTTCTAAACCCAAACCCCATCCCTTGCTCTGCTCTGGTCTCGGTATCGGCAGCAGCAATCTGCCTGTGCACAGTGCGTTTGGGAGAGCAGGGAAAGGAGAGCAGGAAAAGGAGTGGCATCAAAGCATGGAGTTAAATTGTCACTAAGGCCAGTGGCAGCCCTCCCTCCTGTGCGTGGCTGTCAGCTGGCTGAGCTGCAGGGAGCTGCAGGGAGCCACAGGAGCCTTGGTTTGGCTCCTGCAGTGATGCTGGAGGAGGGAAACCTCAGGCTACCTGCTAAAGCAGGTCTGCAGTTTTCATTGTGTTGGCTCAGCACAGTCAATGGTGGGGGAATCTGCTTTGTCCAAGAGAGAGGGATCTTCCCTGACAGCCTGGCATAAGCATCCAAGTATATGTAGGCCCAGGATTTTGGGGCTGCTTGGAGGTTAAATCTGCTCATATTCGGACGGGTGTGTGCAGCTCTGGGCATATCCTGCTGCCAGGACAGGCCTTTGGCCCCATCCCCTCTGCTCCTCCCCGTGCTGGGGGTGAGCCCTGTGTCACCAGGGTGCTCCTTCCTTGCAGAGTGTGGCTCGGGGGGCTCTGGCTCTGGGGATGGCAGTGAGTGTGAGCAGGACCGGTGCCGGCAGTTCGGGGGCTGGTGGGACGAGGACGCCGAGGACGATCGCTGCGTGTGTGACTTCACCTGCCTGGCCGTGCCCCGCAGCCCGGTGAGCCCCCCTGCACCCTCTTCTCCCCCTTGGGCCTCCCTGCACGTTCCCTGTGCCAAGAGAGGGCATCCCACGGGATAGGGAACCTGCCTTCCTGTGCCAGGCGCTGCCCTGAGCGGCTGCCCCTCGCTGTCCTGGCAGGTGTGTGGCTCTGACGGTGTCACCTACACCAACGAGTGTGAGCTGAAGAAGACACGGTGTGAGAAGCGCCAGGATCTCTATGTCACCAGCCAAGGAGCCTGCCGTGGTGAGTCCCTCCCTGCCACCCCCACCAAAGCTGGCACAAGCTTTGGAGGTGCCCAGCCTGGTGCCCTTTCCCTGTGGATCAGCAAGGAAGTTCTCCCTGTGTCCCTGTGGGTTCGCTGATCCCACTGCATCGTTCCTATTCCATGCCCTGTGCTCTTCCTGGCCAAGGGTAGGACCTCACCTTGTGACCTGTTCCCACATTCTCCACGTGGTGTTGCAGGAATTGCTGCTTGCTGCTCCATCCACATCTTGGCCGTACATCCTGCCTGCCAAAAATAACCTATACCCCCCTGCCTTCCTCTGCAGCCCTTGCCACAACCCCACCACCCCTCCTGGTTGTGCACTGCAGCCAGACCATCTACGGCTGCTGCCCGGACAACGTGACCCTGGCGCTCGGAGTGGGAGCAGCAGGATGTCCAAGTGAGTGGATTTTGTGTTGGCAAAGCCTTCTAAAAGCTTGGAGTCCAACCCTTAACCCAGCACTTCCAGGTCCACCAATGAGCCTTGTCCCCAGGGGCCCCATCCACATGTTTTTTAAACACCTTCAGGGGTCCTGTCACTTGTTACCCTGGGAGAAGGGACTGACCCCCACCTTGCTACAACCTCCCAGCACGTGTGCTTCACCTTCTGCACCTACTGGTGATGCTCCTGTCCTTCCAAAAGCCCTGAGACAACCTCCAGGCCTCAATCCCTTTGAAATGGTAGCTCAGAACTTGTCTGGTGCTGAGTCCCTGCTGGATGCCCCCAAAAGTGCCCCTGGGGCCAAGACTGTGCCATTTGGTGCCTTCAGCCCATTGCTGGACTCTTAGGGCTGTTCACCAGCCTGAGTGACAGGAATATTCCACGTGTCCTTGAGCTGCAGGATGAGGTGGAACAGAGCTTGGAGGTTCATCTGAGGACCTTCCACAGGCCACCCCAGGACCGGTGACTAGTGGGTGACTGCACTGTGCAGGAAGCTGAGCTGCCCAGTGTTTCATTAATATTTATTAAATAATTATCAGGGCCAGAAGGAGCATTTTGAAAGGCATTAGCAAACCCTCTAACAGCTGAGGCTGTGGCTGCCTGGCAGGGAGCACATCACCCTGTGGAGACACGGCTCGTGCTGTGCCTGTGCTGGGCTAATGCCTGGTTGATGAGGGGGGAGTCCTGTGTAATGTGCTGGATAATTTAAAAAGCAGCAGCACTGGATGTCCAGAGATGTCCTGGCAGGGCTGGGGGGGTGCTGCAGGCTGAGGTGGGTGCTGGGCAGAGGAGACAGTCAGGCTGATGCTGCAGAGGACACGAGCATTTTGCTTTTAGTACTGCTCCGGTAGTGCTGATCCTCTGTGTCCATGATGGAAATCCTGCCCTCCAGTCCATGGACACAGCTTCCCAGATCACTGGGGTTCAGTATCCCACTGGTTCCTGTCCCACCTGTGTCCCTGTGCTGGCAGCAATCATTCACAGGGGGTAATTACCACTTAACCAGCAGTTTGAAGCCCCTGGGGCAGGTTTGTCCACGGATGTGCTCATGGCACCCTCCTTGCTGCTCCCCAGGTCTCCTTTTCTCCCCGTGCCTCTTTTCCCCTGCTCCCTGTGGGTAAGGAGAAGCGTCTCTCTATCTTTGGATCACTCCCCTCCATCAAGTTCCTAATTAATGAATTAATAATAAACTTCTAATAGCTTCCTTCCCCTTTGATGGTAATGAGAGAGGAGCTCTTGATGACAGCGGGTTGATCCCTTGGAGGTTTAGTTCCCCCTCGGAGAAGGAGAAGTGTTGGAGCCCACCCTGCCGGCCTGGCTGGACTCAGGGGGGCTCGGTGGTCACTCCTGGAGTGTCCCCTCCTCCTCCCCGGCTCAGCCCCTCTCTGAGGCTCTCTCTGCCCACAGGCACGTGCCAGTGCAACCCCTACGGCTCCTACGGGGGGTCCTGTGACCCTGGGACGGGGCAGTGCTCCTGCAAGCCCGGCGTGGGGGGGCTCAAGTGCGACCGCTGCGAGCCCGGCTTCTGGAACTTCCGCGGCATCGTCACCGACAGCAAGAGCGGCTGCACCCGTGAGTGGGGGCAGGGCTGGGACAGCACCCAGGGCAGGGATGGGGTGTCAGCACCCCTCATCCTGCTGCTCCCATGGGCACTGCCCCATGGCCTGCTTGGGGGGGGGTGTGTCAGGGTGTTAATGTTAAAACCGCGAGCCCCAACGTTGGACCCGTTGTGAGGCACCTCCAGTGGCTGTTGGTCCCACTGCAAGTCAACCAGCAGCTGTTTGTCCTATTGCAAGTCCTCCAGTGGCTGTTTGTCCCGTTATAAATCACCTCCAGGGACTGTTGGTCCCATTGTAAGTCACCTCCAGCAGCTGTTGGTGACCTGCTCCGTGCCAGAGGGAGCTGGGTGAGTCTGCAGTCGGCCCCACGAATCCCCCAGCACGACAGTTTTGGTTTTGCCCTTCTCTCCCAGCCTGTAACTGCGACCCCGTGGGGTCAGTGCGGGATGACTGCGAGCAGATGACGGGGCTGTGCTCCTGCAAGACTGGCATCACTGGCATGAAGTGCAACCAGTGCCCCAACGGCAGCAAACTGGGCATGACTGGCTGCGAGAAAGGTGAGGGAGTGCCTGGGGCACCCAGAAACGGGTCCCTGGGAGAGCTGAGATGCACTGGGAGGGGAGGGGTTTTGCTTTCTGTGTGGTTGGTTGGTGTGTGCTCTGATCACCTCCTCTTCCTTCCCCGCCAGACCCCTCAGCCCCAAAGTCCTGCGAGGAGATGAGCTGCGAGTTTGGGGCCTCGTGTGTGGAGGTCAATGGCTTTGCCCACTGCGAGTGCCCGTCCCCGCTGTGCTCAGAGGCCAACATGACCAAGGTTTGGGGGACAGGCAGCCTGGAGGGGCTCGGGGGGGGGAGCAGGGACTGGTGGTGGTTCATCTGCGTCGGGCAGCGTGGGGACCTTGTGTCTCTTCCCCCCACAAGAAGCAGGTTTGGGCAGGTTTGGTCACTGCCTTGGTGCGTGGGGAAGGGTGAAGTGTCAGTCGTAGATGTCTCCCAGCAGAGCTGGATGCTCTGTCCCCCACCTGGTAACCCTGAGCTTGCTCTGCTTCCGGCCTCCCACAGCCCACCTCGGGTCCCTCTGTGCACACCATCACCTCCAAAATTCTCCCAGCCTTTAGACCCCGGTTTATTTTGCTTGTAGGAGGACAGGGATGCAGCTCACGTGTTCCCTCTGCCTCAGAATCCTCCCAGCATTTAGAGACGAGTTTCTTTTGCTTGGAGGAGGACAGAGGCACAGCTCACATGTCCCCTCTGCCCCCCAGGTGTGTGGCTCTGATGGTGTCACCTATGGGGACCAGTGCCAGCTGAAGACCATCGCCTGCAGGCAGGGCCAGGTCATCACAGTGAAGCACGTGGGGCAGTGCCACGGTGAGTGCCCGCTGCTCTGGGGGCTGGGGCAGTGCCAGCCCTGTGACCCGAGGTCTGGCTGCCTCCCTCCACAGTTCCTCGCCCTGCCACGGCATTTCCTGACATTTTCTACCCAGGGCAGGTGCCCTGAGGGTTCCCAACCCGAGTCACTGGGTTTGCAGCCTGCTTCCCAGTGCCACTGGAACGTGCCCCCCACCCCTCCTTACCTGCCCTGTTTGCTGCCCCTTCCAGAGTCCATCACCCACACGAGCCACCCGTCGCCTCCCACGCCGCTGCCCACGCTGCCCCTGGACAGGCTCATCCTGCCCCCGCCCCTGCCCCTCACCACCCAGGCTCCGGAGCCCACCGAGGGGGCCACCGGCTCCCCGCTGCTGGAAGCCAAGCCCACGGAGAGGGCTCACCCCACGACGAGGCGCGTCACCACGGCCAGGCCGGCCACGACGCCCCGGGCGACCCACGGCGGGTACAAGAGCACCGTGCGGCCTCTCTCCACCGCCCCGGTGGTGCTGGCCACCCCCCAGCCCGCCTACGGGGAGTCAGGCAGTGCTGAGGGCAGCGGGGACCAGGAGATGGGAGCCAGCGGGGACCAGGAGGCCAGCGGGGCCGGCTCTGCCGGTGAGTGCGCGCGCCGGGGGCTCGACCAAACCCTGGGCTGTGTCGCCACGAAGTGGGAGCTGTGGCTCAGCCCCGTTCTCTGATGCAGAGGGGAGGTCTTACTGCTGCTGGTGAATGCTCCTCTTGGTGCCCCTGCAGGGGAAGAGGAGGTGGAGGAAGGCCAGGTGACGTCCACCCCGGCCATTGAGAGGGCCACGTGTTACAACACCCCGCTGGGATGCTGCTCCGACGGCAAGACTGCGGCTGCTGACGCCGAGGGCAGCAACTGCCCAGGTGAATTTGTCCTGGGGCTGGGCCCTGGGGTCCCTGTGGGGGGTCAGGATCAGACTGAGATGTGGGGTGCCATGGAGAGACGCCCAGCAGGGAGGGCAGCGCCGCGCTGTGCTTGCCCGGCTGGCAGCGAGGACGGTCCCGAGCCCAGTCTGGGGGCTGGAGTGTCCCTTGAAGGGGTGTCCACGGGGATGTGCTGAGCCACAGCAGCTGGCAGACACAGTGTCCACCTGCCACAGCCCCCAGCAGCCAGCCCTGGTGCTCAGGTGGGCACTGCTGGGGAGCAGAGCACTGCTGTTCTCTTCCCTCAGATGACCACTTTCCTCCTTGACTGCTACAGCCTTAGAAATTTGACCAGTGCTTTGCCCAGGCTTCTGCCAAGCTCACCACTGGCACTAGGGTGGAGGAGGGAATTGCTTGGATTCCCTGTGTTAGTGGCTGTAAAGAGAGCTGGGGTCAGGACCAGTTTGGTGCTGGGGCAGGTGGGGAGAGCAGCTTTACCCCCAGGGTCCCTGCTGGGCATCCTGGGGGCTCTGAGCTGGTTGACTCTCACAGCGGATCCCAGGCGTGTGCTCTGCTCCCCTGACCCAGCTGCAATCTCTCTTCCCACTCACAGCCCCTTCCCATGTGCTGGGGAAGCACAGCCCCACCTCTGCTCTGTCAGAAAATGTCCATCCTCCCTACCCTCAGAATTGGTGCTCTGGGGCCGTGTCCCAGATATTGCCTCACTGAGGTCTTTCCCAAGTGTCCTTGTGGTTTCCAGCAGTTCATCCCCTTTTCCTCCGGGCACCACATTCCCCTTTCAACCCCCAACAGCTGCAGGGAACCTCCCACATGGTTACCTACAGTGGGATCTCTCCACCCTCTGCATCCCACTGCCCCCCCCACAAGGGACCTGTCACAGTTTCGCTCGGGTTTGGCAGGGCTGGCCTGGAAGGCTCTGTCCTTCCTTCTCCCAGCACAGGTCTTCTCCTCCTTGTCCAGAGCTCAGGTTCCTCCCTGCTGTGCCCTGTGCATGCCCATGTCTGGTCCTGGAATGTTGACTGTCCTGCTAACGTGTCTCTCTTGTCACTCAGCCGGTGCAGGGGGGCTGCTCTCCGGGCCGGAGCTCAGAGGAACCCGTATGGTAAAAGCTGCCATCTCCAGCCTGGTCTTTGCCATCTGCTCCAGCACCCCGTGACACTAATCCTCCATGGCTCTCCCAGACCCATCCAGACTAACCCCAGCACTGGCACTACCCACACACCGCCATCCCCCTTCCCCAGGGACTCCGATGCTCTTGGCGGCTCTCGGCCTCACACCTCCCCCCCACCCACCCAAACTAAAGGTCTTTGTCTTGTGTTCCCTCCCTGCCACAGCCACCAAAGTCTTCCAAGGGGTCCTCATCCTGGAGGAGGTGGAAGGCCAGGAGCTGTTCTACACCCCGGAGATGGCTGACCCCAAGTCGGAGCTCTTTGGGGAGACGGCCCGGAGCATTGAGAGCGCGGTGAGTTCTGGGCTCCTGACTTGGAGGGGCAGGGGTTTTCTGTCCTTGGCAAGAGAGGGGACCCTGCTACACCCTGGAGTCACTGAGCCACAGAATCAAGGCTGGAAAAGCCTTCCAAGTTCATCAGGTCCATCATTAAGCCAGCACAGCGTTCACCACCAAACCGTGTCCCCAAGTGACACATCCACGTGTGTTTTGAACACTTCCAGGGATGGCGATTCCACCTCTGCCCTGGGCAGCCTGTTCAAGTGCTTGACAACCCTTTTGGTGCAATTTGAGGCTTTTTCCTTTCATCCTGTTACTTGGGAGAAGAGACCAACCCCCACCTGGCCACAACCTCCCTTTGTGCTGGGTCAGAAATCCTTCTTCAGCTTGGTGGGACCGTTCAGACAAGAGGTTCTTCCTTAACCCCTTGGATTTCCTGAAGTGTCTCCAGGAAAAGCCCTGAGTCAAAAACACATCCAGAACCCCTTCACCCTCTGGTTCAGCCACACAGCTTGGGAAGAAGCTGCTTGTGTAAATCCAGTCTCCCACCCCTAAGGAGAACCGCCTGCATTGCCAGCTGCAGTAGGTGGATTTTGGGTGGCAGTGTGTACATTTGGGGGTGCTGAGGCGGTGCTGGGTGAGGTAACAACGTTCTGCTGGAGCCTGCAGGGTGGCACAGCAAACTCAAACCACCTTTGCAAGGACATGAACATCTTTAGAGCTGGTTCCAAGCTGCACAAAGAAGCTGGCAAGCTCTCAGTGCAGTCACACCAGCAGATGTGTGCCTGGCACATGGACCATATGGCTCCCTGCAGTTCTGCAGCACAATACCAGTGTTTCCCAGTACAGCCCAGGATGGAAATGTGCACACAAAAGCTTCATTCACCGGTTCATCCATTAAGGGGCTTTGCTGGTTTCTGTTTTCCCAGGCTGGGAACATGAAACCACGGCACAAAAGGCATCTGTGGCTGGGCTGAGAGCTCCTGCTGCAGAGACCTGTTCCCTGTGCAACCTGCCTGCAAATGCCCAGGGATGTGACGTGTTCCTTCACCCCTCTGCTCACTAGTCCAAATTTAAAGGGGGAGACTTTGCTATGGGACCATTAATCAGTTAATTACTGTCTTCTGTCTCTGCCTGGAAGCCAAGGGAAGGAGTTGGTGGACAGAGCAGCCTGGACAGACAGCTGGCAGGGGTGTTACAGCCCTGATTTGCTGTGAGCCTTGCACTGCCACTGTCTCCTTCATGTGACTTCAGACAAATCCTGCAGTAGCCAAGAGCCAAGTTTTAAAAGGCAGGCAGGTACTTAGAGATGCAGAATAGGGCTTTATGGGATTTTTCAAAGTGCCTAAGCAGGTTTACACAGCTTTAGAAGAGATCAGGAAGACTTAGATGCCACACAATAGAAAATCCCTGGATGAGCTGCAAGGTGTCTCTGCTCTGGCTCTGCTCACAGGTACCACGGGGTGTCCCACATTATTTATGGATCCTGTCCTTACCTTAAAGAATGGGGACCATCTGGAATTGTCACCCAGCACAGCAGAGCCCTGTCCTCTGCGTGCCTGTGGGGTGTCTTGCAAAGGGCTGGATGCAAAACCCCCGTGGGCCGAAACCAAGGAGACGTCTGAGACTCAAGATCTTTCCCTGAGAGCATCCATTCCCCAGGATCTCCCCATTAACCAGGTCGTTCTCTTTTCCCCTCCACCTCCCACCAACCAGCTGGACGAGCTTTTCCGCAGTTCTGACGTCAGGAAGGACTTCAAGAGCATCCGCGTGCGGGACCTGGGGCAGAGCAGCGCTGTCCGTGTCTTCGTGGAGTCCCACTTTGACCCAGGTGGGAGCATTCCCTGTGGCACCCCCACCCTCCTGGGGAGGCAGCAGACATTCCCAGTGGGAGAGAAGCTGCTGGGTGGGCTCATATCCTCACTCTTCACTCTCCTCCTTCCTCCTCCTCCTGGCTGTGAGCAGCCACATCCTACACGGCAGCTGATATCCAAGCGGCCCTGCTGAAGCAGATCAAAGCTTCCAAGAAGAAGACCATCCTGGTGAAGAAGCCCCAGCAGGAGCATGTCAAATTCATGGATTTTGGTGAGTCCCCTCTGTCTGTGGCCAGTCTTCCCCTCGCTTGGATTAGGCTTTCAGGTGGCCAGGGTGGCTCTTCTGGCCTTGCCAGGGCTTTTCATCTGTAGCAGTAACCCATCAAAAGCTCTCCCAGGCTGCAGGGGGTGATACAGAATTATGGAATGTTTTGGAAGGGATCTTGAAGCTCACCTTATTCCACCCCCCTGCCATGGTGGACCCAACCCCAAGGCTTGTCCAACCTGGCCTTGAACACTCCCCACAGCTTCTCTGGGCAACCTGTGCCAGGGCGTCTGAGTAAAACCCGTGTGCCCAGACCTGGTTTTCACTCAGGAAAACCATAAGGGGGTAAAATCGCCCTGGTTTTTCATGCCATGTGGCAATTGCTGCACCGTGGGGACGTGGCAGTGGAAAGAGAACCCTGTCCTGGTGTTGCTGAGGTGGTGGCTGGGCCTTGTCCATCCTGACAAACCCAGGACAGTGATTTTCCAGGGAAGGCAGGCACTTGGCACACGGGAGCGTGGCTGCCCCTGCCCCCAGAGTGGGGGGGGCTGCGAAGCCCACCAACCTCCCACCTGCCCTTTTTTTGCTCTTCCAGACTGGATCCCCAGGCTCTTCACCACCACCGTCACCACCACCACGGCCACCACCATGGCCCCGGCCGCCACCACCCGCAGGGCCACCACGGCCGCTGCCGCCACCACGGCCCACGGCAGAGCCGGGAGCACCAGGAGGCCCAGCTCCACCCTCAGGAAGCCCACCCGCCCGCCCCCCGCCACCAGGAGACCCCCCCGGCCCTGCGACTCCCACCCCTGCCTGCACGGGGGCACCTGCGAGGACGACGGCAGGGACTTCACCTGCAGCTGCCCCGCGGGCAAGGGAGGGGCTGTCTGCGAGAAAAGTACGTGCCCCCCACCCACGGGGGTCCCGGGGCAGGGTGGGAAGGGACCTGGGGGTGCTCATTGACAGGAGGCTGAACAGGAGCCAGTGGCATCCTGGCCTGTATCAGGAACAGTGTGGCAGCAGGACCAGGGAAGTGATCCTTCCCCTGTACTCAGTGCTGGTGAGGCCACACCTTGAGTACTGTGTTCAGTTCTGGGCCTCTCAGCTCAAGAAAGACATTGAGGTGCTGAAGACAAGAGCAACAAGGCTGGGGAAGGGACTGGAGCACAAATCCTATGAGGAGAGGCTGAGGGAGCTGGGGTTGTTTAGCCTGGAGAAGAGAAGGCTCAGGGGAGACCTC
>JAWWLV010000061.1:5669386-5698703 GCA_035041135.1 Platyrinchus mystaceus | reverse complement strand
AGCAACTGCTGGCAGCCTCTGCCTCCCAAGGTCGACCTCGCTCTCCACCCCGGCAGACTCAACAGCAGGGAAAACCCGCACCTCCAAAGCTGCTGGAAGGAAAGGGGGCAAAAGCCTCTCCTCCTTTCTTTTTATACCCCAGCTTACATAAAAATCGTAGGGAATATTGGGTAAATCTAGGCTCTTCCTTGGCTACAAACTGGTCACCGAGGAAGGGCCAGACCGAACTACCACACCGTGGATTTCCCGCTTAACGCTCTTGGGGTCGCCGCGTTCTGGGAGCGGTTTTTGGGGAGGTGGAGGTTCCTTCCCCCCCTCCAGGAGGTTGTGGCGGTGTCGCCCCTGCAGGACGGGCGGCCCAGGCTGGTGAGGCACTACCAGTACTTCAGCTGGCCCGACCACGGCGTGCCCAACGAGCCGGGGGGGGTTCTCAGCTTCCTGGACCAGGTGAATCGGGCGCAGCGGAGCGTTCCGGGCACGGGGCCCATCGTCGTGCACTGCAGGTACCCACCGGGAATGGGGCAAAACAGGAGCTGCTGGAGGGCAATGGAGATAGAATGTAAAAAACCACAGAAATAAAAATAAATATATATGTATTTATATATGAAAATATATAGAGATATATATAATATATAAAATATAATATATAATATATAAAATATAATATATAATATATAGTATATAGTATATTATATATAAATATGTATTTAATATATAATATATAAAAACTTATAACAATATATAAAACATAAAAAATATATAATATATATACTATATTAGATATATATAATGTGTAAAATATATTAAAATCTATCTAGTGTAAAATATATTAAAATCTATCTAGTGTAAAATATATTAAAATTTATCTAGTGTAAAATATATTAAAATGTATGTGAGTATATAAATATATATTTTAAAAATAGAAATCTGTAAAAATATATACTAAATATACAAATATATAAAATATAATATAGACTATATATAAAAAATATATAATATAGTAAAATATATAATATCCATTTTATATTAATACAATATATAAAATATATAATATATTAAATATAAATAATGTGTCAAATATATTAAAATTTATCTAGTGTAAAATATACTAAAATGTATTATATATGAGCATATAAATATATTTAAAAATAGAAATCTGGAAAAATATATATTAAATATATAAAATATAATATAGGCATGAATACTATATATAAAATATATAATATATTAAATTATATAAAAGATCTATTCTATATGAATATTAAATATAAAATATAAATAACATATATATTAAATATATATAATGTGTAAAATATATTAAAATTTATTTAGTGTAAAATATATTAAAATATATTCTATATGAGTATATAAATATATATTTTAAAAATAGGAGTCTGTAAAAATATATATTAAATATATATTATAAAATATGTAAAATATATATAAATATAATAGACATGTATATTATATATAAAATATATAATATATTAAAATTTATAAAAATATATTCTATATGAATATAATATATAAAATATTTATTAAATGTATAACATATAAATATATTTTATAAATATGTTTTGAATATACATAATATAAAAATATAAAATGTATACTAGATATAATACAGTGTATATATAAATACATAAACATTTATTGAATATATATAAATATATATTAAAAACTTATACACATTATATATAGTATTATAAAACAAAAATCATGGGAAAGCACCTGTAAGGGGACAAAGTAATTCTACACCTGTTTGTGTGCAACCTGAACGTGTTTCACCGAGAGTGGGTGGGAGGGGCCAGGGAATCCAGGGAATCCAGGGAATCCAGGGTATTCCAGACAGGATTGCCTTCCCTGGGACACGGGAGCTGCCTGGGAGGGTCCTGCAGGACCTCCCTGATGGCACAGGGAGGATCTGGAGTTGGTAACTCTGGTGCAGCTTCCCAGCCTGATCAGGGAATCATCCCTGGGATCTGGAGTTGGTGACTCTGGTGCAGCTTCCCAGCCTGATCTGCAGGGAATCATCCCTGGGATCTGGAGTTGGTGACTCTGGTGCCGCCTCCCAGCCTGATCTGCAGGGAATCATCCCTGGCCTTGGCTTCCCCCACACCAGCCATGCCAGGCCTGAACGTGGAGCTGCCCTTGACCGACTCTGCCAACGTTCCCTCCTTTGTTTTCTCTTCCCAGCGCTGGGATAGGACGCACAGGCACCATCATAGTGATCGACATCCTGGTGGATATTATCCACAGGCAAGGTATGTCCCCCAATGGGGAGGGAGATCCTGTCAGCAGCACAGCCCAGGGCAGGCTCTCACTGGCATCAGTGGGGCCAGGATTGCCAAATAAACCCCCCAAATTCTTCCCTGTAAAAGGACTGTCACCCCCACCTGAAATTCTAGTGCAGTTCTGGAACTCCCCGTGGTGTTTCTAGGTCTGTTCCAGGAGCCCTGACACAGCTGGAGCTTCTTTGAATCTATTTTACAAACCTTTTGAGGGTGGGAAATTTGGATTTGTAGGAAGTTGCTGCAGAACAGACCTAGTTCCCCTCCTGTCCCTTTGCTCCAAGCAAGTCACCCCTTCCCCATCCTTTCCCCATCCTTTCCCCCATCCTTTCCCCCATCCTTTCCCCCATCCTTTCCCCCATCCTTTCCCCCCTCCTTTCCCCCATCCTTTCCTCATCCCATTATGTTCTCCCAGTCACAGAGACGCGCCAGATCCTCCCACAATATCCTCGCTATTCCAGTGCTCCGTGGCACTGTGTGCAGCCAGAGAGTGAGAGCTTTCAAACTGTCTTAGGGAAGCCCCTCTTGGAATTAATTTTCATTCCATAACCATCCCTCTGCTGGCTCTGGAGCAGGTCTGGACTGTGACATCGACATCCCCAAGACGATCCAGATGGTGCGGCGGCAGCGCTCGGGGATGGTGCAGACGGAGGCTCAGTACAAGTTTGTTTACATGGCAGTGCAGCAGTTCATCGAGGCTGAGCAGAAGAGGTTGGAAGAAGAACAGGTGAGGGAATGTCCCCCTTAGGCTTGGCTGGAAGGGAACACCATCCCACCCTCTCCCTGGAACTCAAATGCAAAGTCCTTGAGGCTGGGAAAGACCTCCGAGATCGAGTCCAACCTGTGATCCGTCCCCACCTCGTAAAGGGTCTTGGAAAGCTTTTTTTTTTTTTCTCTGCCTGCCTTAAGTGGGGGTTTTATTGTCTTTTCTTTCTCTTCCAGAGGAATAAAAGGAAAGAACGAGACTACTTGAACATTGGCTACCCTCCCATGGAAAAGGGCAGAGCCAAAGGGCAGCCCCCCTCCCCAAGGACCCCCTCTGGGTAAGCTGAGGGGCTCTCCCTGTGTTTATCCTTTTCCAGAGTGTCCTTCCCACACCTGAATCCTGACCAGTTGCTGGGTATCCTGTGGGAATGGCCCAAACAAATGTCAGCAGCAGGGGTTGCACCACCTTGCTGGTGTGCTGCACTCTTGGAAGGGGGAGGAGGAAATAGATCTTTATATATATAAAGATATCTATAGATATAGATGTAGATATATAAATACTCCTATAGGGAGTAGTGTCCTGTTATCCCTGGCTCTGGAGAATCAGCTGGAGAGGGAAACTGTGCCACTGCCACTTTAGTCTGAAGGAAGATGAGACAAGGGCAGAGAGAGGTGGATTTGAGTCCATATGGAGAGGGAGCGTGGGCTAAGAAATATGAATTCCTTACATAAGCAGAGGCAAAATTCCCCCAAATTATGTTTTTCCCCTTGCCCCAAGTCATGGGACACCTGTGAGTGCTGGAGAGGGGGCTGTGGTTGAAGGTGAGTGGGTGGGGACACGTGTCATCTACAGGCTCCATTCCCAAGCATTTGAACCGAGGAGGGGTGGCCGAGCCAGAGGGAGAGAAAACAGGGAGTGAGAACAGTGCAAACACGATGTCAACCCGTGTACAAGGCTGGGGGAGGGCAAAAGGGAGCTTGGCTGGGCCATTCCCCACTTCCCACTGGCCACCAGGCTCTGGGCAAAGATCCAGAGTGGTGAGGCTGTTAATGACAGGGCTTTGTTTCCTGGCAGGGTGGATGAGGAGTCAGCTTCCGTCCTCTACGAGAACCTCAACATCAAAAGCCCGAAGGTTTCAGGGATGAGTAATTCAGGGCGATAGAGGAGCTGTGTGGAGGCTCCACAGGTAGGAATGTTCCCCTGGGGTTGCCCAGAGTGTCACCCATCACCAGGCTGATTTTTGACTGGCTCCTCTGCAGCTCAGCCTGGCCACGTCTCTCAGAGGCTCTGCCTGCAAATGTGGGGTGGAATTTGATGGAGCCTAAAGATGTGGCTGTGGGAGAAAAGGGGGGGTGGGAGGAAGGGTGAGATCTCAACAGGGAAACACGTTTATAATGTTCCCAGGGAGGGGGGAAATCACAGTACTCTCAGTATTCAATATTATCAATTAATAGCAGCTTTTCAGGCTGTGATATCAGGGGACTGTGGGACTCTGGGGACAAGGCTGAGCTGTGTGTGAAAACCAGTGGGAGACACTCCCCACCCTGGGGAACATCTCAGCTCTGTAACCTTCTTATTTTCTCCCAGTTACAAACCTGCCACCCTTCTTCCTTCTGCTTTTGGAATGCAGGATTTCCAGTGTTTACGTCCACCCTTCCCAAGTTCTGCAATTGAGGACAATTTTTTTTTTTTTTTTTGCCTGTCTTGCCTTCCCCAAGCACCTTGGATTTGGAGAGGAGGGGAGAAGCTGCCTGAGAACCTGCACCCAAGAACATGCCTTATCCTAACTTATTCATGAGAAGGATCTCCTCCCACTCTCCCCCTGCATCAGTAGGTTGATATTTATGTGAAAGTGCCTCTGGACATTCATTAGGGCATCAAGGCTCAGCTTCAGGGTCGTTTGGTTTTTTTTTTTGTTTTGTTTTGTTTTTGTGGGTTTTTTACTATTTTAATTTAAAATTCTTATTTTTTACACACAAAGGAACAGAGACAACTCTTTGCTTGAAGCTTTCCCAGGGTTGTTGCCCACTCAGGGCTTTAGTAGAATCTTAGCACTGTCACGTTTTCATTGGGTCAACCATTTCTAAGCCACGAAGTGTTTTTAGCCTAAATCCTGCAGTAACTTTGCCTGTGAGGGTGAGATATGGAGAGCACTGCCTGGACCCAGCTGACACCTCTCCTCACACCTCCTTTTGGGCTGTAGCAGTTCTAGATTTCTATGCAACGCTGCCAAAGCCACGTGGAACGATCCCTGCTCCGTGTGGGAGAGCCTGCAAAGTGCAAACTCTTCATTCTCCAGCAGAATTTGGAGGCACCAGAGGAGCAGCTCCATCCTCGTGGGGCAGAATGCTGAGCTAGGTGAGGTCTCACCCCTGGGTGCTGAGGAGCAGGGACACAGCTCTGTGCACTGGGCTTTTTTAGCCACCCCTCCTGAGAGCAGCCTGGGGGGGATGATCTGAGAGCTGAACTTCAGGAGCTGGGCCCCTCTAAGCTTGATGCAGCTCTGCCATTCCTTTGCTGCAGGGCCCTTTTTTCCACCTCCTGCACCTCTGGGACAAGGCAAGTGTTGTATCTGCTCAGTAGGGGTGTTGTAGGTGTGTTTGTGACCTGTGTGTCTCTGAGTGGAGTGTTCCAGCTCTCTTAAAAGCCTTAGTGCTTCCTGCAGTTCCAGCCCTAAGTCCTGCCAAAGAACCCCTTCCTGCAGGATCCATCAGCTTGGAAGTGTGTTCTGGGGGGAGTCTTGGGTCTGAGGGCCAGTGCTGAACCCCCAGAGCAGTTTTGGGTCTGAGGGCCAGTGCTGAACCCCCAGAGCAGTTTTGGGTCTGAGGACAAGGTGCCTGAACCCCCAGAGCAGTTTTGGGTCTGAGGACAAAGTGCCTGAACCCCCAGAGCAGTTTTGGGTCTGAGGGCCAGTGCTGAACCCCCAGAGCAGTTTTGGGTCCCAGGGCCAGTGCTGAACCCCCAGAGCAGGCACAGGGCTGATGTCCCAGTCCTGGTGAATCCCTGGAATGGGAAGGACTCCTCATGGTTGGGGTGTTAGTGCTGAGCTGAAGGGTTGAACAGATGCACAATAACACACCTTGGCTGTAATTCCTGGCTGGTGTTTCTGCTCCCTTGTCCCAGGGGCAGGAGAACTGTTTATTTTTATTGCACTTTTAATAAATGTTGAATATTCTCAAGGCTTTTTTTTTTTTTTCTTCCTTTCTTTTTTCCTTTCTTTTAAGTAGTTTGTTTTCTGGGGAAGTGGCTGATGGTGTGAACAGTGGGACATCCTCAATGTCCCCATGGCCAAATGCTGCTGTCCAGGGCCCTGTTTTCCCTCCCTTTGACCATAAGGAGGGAGAGGTTCAGCTGTGTGTTACCTAAACCCTTCAGCCTTTATTTCCAAGTCCACAGTGGGCTGGGGATGTGCAAAGGGACAACCCCCACGAGGAGGCTGTGACAGACCACTGGGAACAGTTGTGAGGACGCTGTGGCCTGTTTTCCACTGTAACAGTAGATTTTATGAGGCTGCAAATGTTATTTCCCTCTGCCCTTGCCCTTGGGTCTCCTCAGTGGGAGCCAAGTGATAATGAAGATGTAATGACAAAGCACTTCATCCATCCCACAGTCTGTTTGCTGGGCTTGGACCTGAATGGAAAGAGAGGAAAAATGGAAGTGCCTTCTCTGCCCGAAGCCTCAGGGAGTTACTTTTTGCAGGAGCTCACTCAGTTTGGTGCTGTGAAGGTATGGCAGGCATGGAGAGCAGGTAGGATGAGACAAATGAGAATCTCTGACAAGCCCAGCAGCTTTGGCAGATTCTCCAGGGCCTGGAGTGTTCCTGTGGCTGGCACAGGGAACACCAGCCTGCAGCTGAACCCCAGGGGAGGTGCAGGCACAGCACACGCAGCAGCTTCCCACAGAAATTCCACATAGCAACACACTTGAGCTATTTCTGCCGTTGCTTCGGCCTTTTCTGTTCCAAATGAGATTCTTTTTTTTTTCTGGAAAGGGAGGCTGGAAGCGTCTGTCACCAGCTGGGAAGGAGTGAGAGCTGAGCAGGCTCTGCAGCTTCTCATCTTCCAGGTCAAATCAGGTGAACACAGAGGGAAGTCTCACCTGGGACAACCCCACCCAGATGGTGGCAGGAGGGAATTTTGCAGGATAAATGTGCAGGGTGGCACAGCACTGGGATGGACCAGAGCACAGCCATGACCTGGGAATGCAGCTGGGCTGCTGAGGGAACACCTCCAACTGCAAGTGAAAAAAGGGTAGCGGGGAGCAGTCGCTACAAACTGACACCTTGCATTGTATAAAACATAATTTAATACATACACATCATGGTACTTGCATACAATACTGTCTTACAGCCATGTCTGAATAGAAAATATTCATTGTGAGCCGCCTTCAGCATGAAGACTCTGTTACAATCACTGTCAGATCACTGCTTTAAATAAAAGTAGAGTGTCAGCCACTGGCCTGTGTCCTAATACTGACACATTTGAAGATTAGGAGGGTAAAGCTGTCGAGAGGTGGAACTTTTTGGCAACAGTGAGAGGTTGTGAGGGAAGTTTGCTGATGCAAAAACTCGAGGGTCAGGGTGGTGCTGTGTCTGTGCCTCACAGAGTGCAGAACCGCCTTCCAGGTGGGGATGAGTGATTTTTTAAGCATCTTCTTAGGAAAAAAACGAGTAGAATGGCTGCTTGAAGAGCTCCTCGGGGTGGTAACGCAGGGAAGGCAGCAGGGATGGATCCGTGTTTTGTCAGCAGGAGGCAGCAGTTACACCTCTCACGCTGCATAACCCAACTGAAACCTCTCCAGCGTGTGGAATAAGGGTGTTTTCCACCTGTTTATACAGCTCTGCCGTGTCTTTACCCTCCCAATCCCAGCTCCTCGTAGGGATAATCAGGTAGGTCCTTCAATTTGCCCAAAAAAATAGCCCTTTATTCCCTCAGGGAGCTCGAGGAGCTGCACCCACCGCCATGTGGTCTCTAGCCAAGGCAGCACACACGAAGGAAACAGTCCCGGAATCCTTTCCCAGCTCTGGTTTCCATGGAGAGCCCGGCAGCAGGATGCAGAGGCAGCTCCTCGGAGCAGCATTCCAGCGGAGCCCCCGGAGGTGGGGGTGTGCTCGGGCACAAGGAGCGAGGGCAGTGGGACGCAGGGGCTGCCAGCAATCCTAGGAATGCTGCCAGGGCAGCAGGTCCTGCTGCTCCTCCCCGGCCACCAGAGCCAGGGGCCGCTACTGGAAAGGGGGTTGTGTCCCCGGCGCTGCCGCCGCGGTGGGTTTGGGGGGCAGGTACTCGGGTCTGCTCACGGCCACAGTCCTGGTGAAGCAGCGCAGGTTGCCCGTCTTCAGGGCGCACTGGACGGGCCAGAGGATGATGCAGAAGAGGATGATGACGAGGGCAGAGAGGAGGAGGATGCGCTTCCAGTCGTCGCACATCTCGCAGCGGGACAGCCTCCCCACCAGCCCCCTCGGGGGGGCCTCGGGGCTCTCGGGTTTGCTCATGGCCACGTCGATGGAGATGCACGACTCGGGGTTCTCGGGGTCAGAAGCCCTCCGGCAGCACAGCTTGGTGCCCTCCATCCACAGCACCTTCTCCTGCTGCAGCTCCGGGGGCAGCGTGGCCAGGAGCTCCTTGCTGGTCTCCAGGGCCGGAGCGCCTTCCACGGGGATGTTGGTGAGCTGCCTGCAGAAGGGGCAGGGCAGCAGGTCCTCGGGCTGGTTGGGGGGCAGCCCCGTGCTCAGGCGGGCCACGCATTCCAGGCAGAAAACGTGGGAGCACTGGAGCAGTTTGGGAGTCTTGAAGGTGTTGTCGTAGGTGTTGAAGCAGATGGAGCACTCCACGGGCGAGGTGGGCTTGGGAGAGGTGGGGTTGGGAGAGCCCGGAGAGCTGGTGGGGGATCTCGCCTTCCTCTTGCCATCGCCCGGGGAGGTGACCACGATGGGGCTGATGGGGATGGGGATCTCACCAGGAGAGGCAGGGGTTGGGCTGGTGGGAGAGTCCGGAGTGCTGGAGTGCCACAGCTGGGAGAAGCACGACATGACGGAGCCCCGGGAGAGGAACAGAGCCCTGGGAGCCTCTGGAAGAGAGGAAAACCACAGCCTTCATTTTAAACAAGGTGGGGACACCCCCGTCACCGGCCCTGTGTTTAACCCCTTAAAAGGAACAGAGAGCAAGTTGGTGGCTTCCACTGCATCCTGAGGCTGGAGAAAGATCCCTGCCAGAGGTGAGAAGGACACTGGGAGCCCGTGGGAAGCTGCATCCCGAAGGGGAAGTCGAACCTCCTGCACACAGAAGCAAGGAACCCGCAGAGATCCACCACGAGCCAAAGCCTTTGCACCAGGACACCATGGATGGCAGATGGGAACAGTCCTTCCCCCGGAATTCCCTCTGGGCACCGAGAACACACGACTCAGACCTACCCCGGGTGGTGCTCCCCGACACCTGAGCAGGGAGGAGAGCAGAAGACTCCATGAGGGGCCCCGCTCTGGCAATCTATTAGTCTGGGAGGCCCTCAGAGATTATGGTGGCAGCAAGAGCAAGGCCTAAGAGACAGATAACACCGTTCAGGCGTGGAGGTAACGGGGTGAACCTCTTTGGGGAGCTCGGGCAGAGCGTCCTGCCTTGATCTGTGGTCCTGCTGCAGGTGTGAGTGAGGCACCACCCGAGGTTATGCCTGTCCACGGTGGGATCTGAACTCCCTCACCTCATGGGAGAGCCCAGGGGAAGGGAGGGAATGGTTTTATGGCACGGTTTGTGCCATCCTCAGCCTCCAGCAGCGCGAGCAGCACCTCTGGCCCGTCACCGTGACACAGCAAGGCGGGCAAGGCTGGAGGAAATGGCCTTGGGGGCAGAGCAGGGGGAATTCTCCGCCGCTTCCTTGTTGCTCTGATTTCCCTGGGGACACACAGCTCTTCCCCCTGCTCAGCACCAAAGCCTTGCTGCCCTCTGCTCCCTGCTCAGCTGTGCAGGAGGAGCCCGGAGCGGCTGATGCTCCAGTTCCAGCCAATGGAGTTTACAAATGACTCCAGTTTTTCTCATCCACCTCGTTATCACCTTCAGTTCAGGTTGTTTTACACCAGACACGCAGCCTCACCTCCACCCACACTCAGCTCTTCAGCTGCTGAGTGGTTTTACCCGAAAGCAAGTGTTTGGCTGGAGGAAATTCCTGGTGACAGCCCCGGTGCTGGGACGCCTGGGGAACATTTTTTGGGGATGTGTCACCCAACTAGCCAGGCTTGATTCTCCCTGTTGGGAGATCTGCTGATGACAAGCCAGAAATGCCCAGGTTGGTGCTGTAATTACAGCTCTGCAGCCAGGCCAGCAGGGCCCAGTGGGGACCAGAGCCATATAAAGGTTAATTTAAGGGATCAGAAGGACCAAGTGTTCCTCACATTGCACTAAAATAAATCTCCATTATTTCAGGGTGGAGAATTCTCCCCTCTCCCCCCTCAGCTGGCATTGCCAGAGCTGAAAACAACCTTCAGAACCTCCCTTCTTTTCTTTCCCCTAATCTAAATATTATATTTGGTGAAGCTTCTCCTCAAGTTGAATTTTGTGCACTTTGCAGCAAGCTGGAATGGTTTTCTAATGTCTTTTTTTTTTTTTCCTGGCTCCAGATCCCCGTGCATGTTTAACACAATCTGGCAGATGCTGATGAATTACAAATCCAAGCCTAAGTTGGCACAGAGATGAGGAAAAGAACCCCTGGGTTTGTTTATTTGTTTTTCTGGGGTTGTTTTTGGGATTTTTTACTACATTTCTGTCTCCATCCTCTACACTCAGCTCTCTGCAGCTCCTGAGTGTTTGTCAGAGGTTCTGAGCAGTAAAACCAGTGGCAGGAGGCAACCTCAGAAAGAGAGAGCCTGTGCTTACACAAGCTGGGATTTCACAACCTGTGTTATGAAATTAAAGCTGTTCTGTTGAGGTTTTTTACTGCTCTGTAACGTGTCAAAGCAACATCCTGGCAGTAAACTTGAGGTTTACTCACAGCAGCTGCTTTTAAACGCAGGGACAAGTCTTGGCCTGCGTTTTAACTTTGCTAAAACGTGACTGTGACACTGCAGATGTGTCTTAGTTGTAATAAATTCAGAGGCCAGTTATTTTTATCAACACCTTGGTGTTATGTGGCACCTGGATCAGGTAGTTACACAGATATTTGAATTAAACTGGGGAGATACAAAGAGCAAGGAACAGAGCTGAGGCATCAGACAGGTTGAATTCGTGCTCTGCCCCACGGGACACGTCAGCCTCTCCCATCTGCTCGTGTCTTTTTAACAGAATTGATTGGGGTTTGGGGTTTTTGTTTGGTTTTCTGATGTTTTTTGTTGGGTTTTTTTTTCCATTCAGACCTCCATGGTCTCTCCAGACCCTGCTGCTCTTTATCTCCTCTTACCAAATATTTACCTGGGCTTTCCAGAAGCTTCAGGAACACCAGTAAATAATGAAACCCATCGGAGAGGCAAATAAACTCAGAAAATAAATTAAGTAAATAAATAAAACTAAGTAAATAAATAAAACTAAATAAATAAAACTAACTAATCCAGGACTTTTTAGAAGTTCTAGAAAACCTCTTTCTACCCCAGAAAACCAAAGAGATCACAAGAGTTTTGCTACATCAGGACTGTTCTAAAGGTCCCTGCTGGGGATCTTTAACTCAGAGCAATGAACCCACAGCAAGGAAAGAGGTGTGGAGCAGATTAAAGTCGATAAATACCTGTTCAGGATGCTGTTAGAAGGAGGAAAGCATGTTCTGGGCTCTTGATTTCTACCCCTGAAGAGTCTTCTCTCCAAGAGGTGCTTTTGTTATTTATAAGTGTCCTCTCGGTGTCCCAGCTCCGAGTTTTCCTGGCAAGACAAGTGACCTCCAGGAGCTCCCTGTGCACGAGTGGCCCCAGTGCTGCAATGCAAGGATCTTTTATACCTTCCTGTCTGGAGGTGACTTTACCTGCTCCACCTGCCCTTCCCCATCCCCACTGAATCATTCCCTGGCTCCGAGCGCTCCCGCTCCGGCCGGTTCCTGTGACAAACAGGGCAGGCTGGAATGCTCCTGATAAGGGACACCTGCCTGGCTCTGCCTGGGAGAAATGGTTAGTTATTCCTCTTCTCTGACCCCCCTGCTCGCTGGTAAATTCTGGTTTTGAGGGGGTTTTAATCGCTTCCCATAATCCCTTGGGGCTTTTTTTCTGGGCGCGTTTTCACCTCCCGAAAGAAAATCTCACCTCAAAATTTCACCTCAGAATTTCACCTCAAAATTTCACCTCAGAATTTCACCTCAAAATTTCACCTCAGAATTTCCCCTCAAAACACGGTTGTTCCTCTCTTATGGTGCCTCCACAAAACCTGAATAATTTGAAAGTGCCTTAACAGCAGAAAACAGGTTCTGACAGTCTCGTGTCTTGTGATTGGCTGAGGGGGAAAAAAAATGGTTGCAATAGAAAAACTCAGCCTGAAAGCTGTTTATGAATTAATTGAACCACTCTGTGCAATCATCTGTCTGCTTTGAGCCCCTCTGTGATTATTCAGGGCAATACTGTATGGATTGGCACAGAGAGGGAATTTTATTCTTTGCAGCTTAACATGGAGAAATATTATTCCACCTGCAAAGCTTTTGTGGTTCAAAGGACATCAGCCCACGATCCAGAAAAAGAACCAGCAAATTTACATTTGTGGGCAGATAAGGACACAAAAGAGGGGTGGGGGGAGAGAGACAAACACCCAGCATTTATTCCAGTCCTTATTTGTTGCAGACACTGTTTTTCTTTGTTGAGTTTCTCAACAAAACCAACACAGGATGATTGTGGATTTTTTTCAGGAAGTCCCTCCTTTAAAAATGGGTGAAAAACATCATGGAACTGAGTGAATCTCTTGGGTCAGAGAACTGTCTAAATCCCACTGATTTTAGGGGCAGTCAGATAGAACTTGCTTTGGATTCAACATTCCTCCATTCCAGGTCACACTGTTCAAGGAGCTGAACAAGAGAATGACGTTGAAATCACCAAAGCTTGATTAAATTTTAGGATTAAAATTAAGGTTCCTGGCTCCTTCCACAGTGGGTTTGGTCTGGAGCATCTCCATGAGCGGTTCTAGAAGACAAACACCCAGTGGAGACGCAGGTTTAGACTAAACAGTCCCAGATCTGCATCCCACCGGTGCAGCTCCACCCGTGGAGAGCACAGAGAGCGTGGGAATAACCATCCCTTAGGGAGGCTGAGCTGGCAGCACCTCACAGAGCATTCCCGGCCTTCCCACCTATTTATCCGTCTCTCAGGGATGAGTGAGGCCGGCTCTGCACACAGCTGACACAGCAGGATGTTGGATGGACGGATGGGAATCCGAGCTTTAGGAGTGTCGCTCCCTTAGTCATTGCAGGAGCACAGTGGGCTCGGAATTACCATCGTTCCAGTGCCATGGCAGGGTGTGTTACCTCAGGAACACGCTGGGCATCCAGAAATCCGTGCTGTGGGTCTGGCTGTTTCCCCTGGAAGTCGGTGGAACAGCCATGATTTGATTTTTAAGACACGGGTGCCTTTTAACCCTTTCCCCACTGGCAGGCCGGGATGGCTGAACTGCCCCTGTCAGAGTTTCAGGGCTCCCAGGGCTGCTTTCCCACCAGGAACGGGTTGAATCCAACCCCAGGAGCTGAGAGCCTGGGGCAAAGCGGGCTCCTCCCGGCTCCTCCCTCTGCCAGGGATGAAAGGCACAGCCTTGGGATGACGAGCAGGGCTCGGCTCCCAAAAGTGAGTGGGAGGTTTGCTGTTATTTTTATCCCCTGCTTGGAGGGAACAGACCGGGCACGTCAAGGGAGCTGCAGCTGGGCTGGGGTGGATCCCAGGGCACAAGACCTCGATGTTCGTGCTTAAAGGAGCAGCGGAGCAAAGCAGGAACAGTGACTTTGTTAACGCTGTTATTTCCTCGAACTCGCTCTGCGTGCACAGCTCGGGTGCTTCTCCGAGGGATTCCCCCCTCTGCAGGTGCAGGGATGTGCAAACAGCAGCCTGAAAACACTCGTTCCAAACTGATTTTCCATGCAGGAATGAGGATGCCGGGGCTGGGACACTGAGATGAGGTGGAGGAGATTCAGGTCCCCTCTCAGAGCGCTGGGATCTTGAGCAAAACACTGAATTTTCACGGGTTTCTGGGGCTCGTTTGCTAAATAAATAATTATTTTATTTCATTTAAGAAAAGGAATCGCAAGCCTTGATTTTTGGTCTGGATTATGGATTCAGATGGAACCTGGGAGGGATGGGTGTTGCACAGGGCTGGTCACAGCAGCTCCAGGCAGAGATCTACTGTAGGATCCCACCAGACCCTTCCCACCATCACCTCTCCTTATCTTCCCAGCACCAGTGGCTGCTGCCACCTCCTCCAGGAGTGTGGGTGAAGGGATGAGATCTTCTAAAGGGTTTGGATTCTTGCCAGGGGGATTTAGGAGGGTTTGTCATGAAAAAGATTATTTCTCTCAGCAGTCAGTTGAGGACAGAACCATTTAAACTTGCCAGCCAGTGTGAAGAGAGGCAGACTAATAAAAACAGATGGCTGATTATATAGTTTTAAGCTGTTCCCTTGACTTGTCTTTACCTCCACCACTGCCCAAGTATATAACTCTCTTTATCCTCTGTGTAGTTAGTTCAGCTTATCTCAGTTGATAAGTTAAACCACCCAGTAAAATGGGTGGAAAGAAAAATCAAAATGCACCAAGCACTGAGCAGCAAAGTTCCTCTGATGCCTTTCTCCCTTCATGCAAGGCTGGCTGGGTTATGATGACCCAGCAGCACATCTGGGGGTGCTGCTTTCTCCTTTATGTTTTGGATGTTTGTTTATACAGCTCTGATTTGTGGGGGCCACATCCTAAGGCTGTGTTTGAAGCCTGGAAGGGCTTTAGGAGGCTTTTATTTTGTGCTGGGAGAAACCTCAGGGGGCAGTTCCTGGTGTAAAGAGCCAAGCAAACCCCTCTGGAGCCTGTGCAGGACAAAATTCTAACATATAATGCTATTCCTATGGGGGGGGTTCAAGGAGCTGCACCTCATTTTCAAGGGCAAAAAATATAGAGATGTGCTGGTTTTAACTGGCTGAGACCCAGCCTGGCTAAACCCAAGCCCCTGGTGCAACAGGGACAGAAGTCTCTGCAGGGCTAAAGGCAGAGATCATATTTAGATTACATGAGATTCTATTTTCTTAATTAAATTTTCTGTTAGCTCACCCAAACACGTGCTCAAAGCCAGTGAAAACACAGACAGGCACACACACCAGGCCTGTGGGTTTTGAGCCAGGTCCAGCTCAGCAGCTGAGCTCCCCACCTCCCAGTTATCAGCTGCTAATCAGATGCAGAAGAAGTGGGACCTGGTACTGCCTGAGTTTTGCCGATAAACAATTCCTTGGCCCGGAGCTAGCGCTGCTTTTTGATCCTGCAGCGGTTCCTCCCAGCCAGGAGGGCTGATGCTTCGAGCAATTACTGCTCCAGGGTGGTAAACAGCTCCATTAAACGATGTTTTCCCATCACGGAGCTCTTTTATTTGCCTGAATTCACGTGCAGGCAGCTCCTACCCGGGTGTTGGCCTCGAAGTCTTATCATTGCTGCAGTCGTTTGTACCCGGGCTAGACTGGGCTATTTAAATTCCAAAGGATGTGTTTGGGTACTGCCAGGAAAGAGCCAGCGGTGAGTCATCAGATAAGCTGGATGGGAGCTCACTGTGGGATAGTTTTAATGTAATTATATTTTACCCTTCTCTAACTGTTTCTATCAGACAATCTCAAGACACAATGATTTGAGCCTTCCAGTAACTGTGTTTATCCGACTGTGTTTACAGCTGGGCACGTTTTTACAGCCCGGGCAGAAAAGAGAAATGCTGCTGTGACTTCTGGGCAAGTGGTGCCCCTTGGCAGGGCAGAGTCACTTCCCAGAGCAGAGGGATGAGGCTCTGAACAGGTGATGGGGTGGGAAACACCACCAGAGTTGTGATAAATCATGGAATGGTTTGGGTTGGAAGGGACCTTAAAGGACGTTTAATTCCACCCCCTGCCATGGGCAGGGACACCTTCACTAGCTCAGGTTGCTCCAACCTGGCCTTGGATGTTCCCAGGGCTGGGGCAGCCACAGCTTCTCTGGGCAATCTGTGCCAGGGCCTCCCCACCCTCTCAGGGAAGGATTTCTTCCTGACATCTCATCTAAACCTCCTCTCCTTCAGTTTGAAGCCATTCCCCTTGGTCCTGCCACTCCAGTTCCTGAGGCAGAGTCCCTCTCTGGCTTCCCTGTAGCCCCTTCAGCTCCTGGAACGTCCACTAAGGCAGCCTGACACAGATTCAGAGCAAAACCCCTCCTGTTTGAGGCACAGATCGTGCCCCTCAGGCCACCCCTGTCCCCTATTCAGGACATCTTCACTATTCAGGACCCGGGTGCCTCCATAGTTTAATCTCCCTCAAACACTGGATCCACCTGGCACCCAGCTTTGCTCTCAATTTCCTGCAGTCACCAGGAAAGCACCACGATTAGATAACCATTACAAGGTGCAGAGGCAATTTCCCTGGCACTCCAGCACTCAGGTGACTGTCACACCTCGGGCTCTGTGATTCAGCCCCTCATGGCCCGATGCTCGAATAGCAGGAATGACATCCATTCCCGGGGAATAAGGTCAGCTTCTTTTATTTATTTATTTAATTTATTTTGTCTTCTAGCCCATCATTTCTGGAGGAGTAAGTGACTTGGAGTGATGGCTAAACTGTGGTTTATAAATCACTGGTGATCCCCGAGACCACGACGAGGAGCCTGTTGGCTTTCCCAGTGTCTGTGCTGGTTCTAATAGTGGCTTGCAAGGAAAGTTGGAGATCCACAGGCATAAACAGTGGCTCAAAGGAAGAGTAAATCCCACCAGAATTGAGGTCTGTGGAAGCATCCCATGGACCTAGTTGGGGGGGGATGTTAAATCATCCCAGGAGCTGCAGCTCCAGCTCCTTTAGGGGCTGTGAGAGGCTCAAGTGCAGCTGATTTGGGATACAATGCTTAGGAACCAAAGGAATTACCCTCCTAAACATTAAGGGGCTGCTCTTCCCACAGAGCAGGGAGGGAATTGTTGCTGCCAGCCCTGGAATAAGATATCCAGAGGCAGCTGCAGCCATAGCATGTTGACAGTGAGGGAGAGTGTCATGGAATCACAGAATCGTTTATGTTGGAAAAGACCTCCAAGGGCTCCAAATCCAACCATTCCCCCAGCACTGAGCCCACCACTGAACCATGTCCCCAAGTGCCACATCTACAGGTCTTTTAAATACCTCCAGGGGTGGTGATTCCACCACTTCCAATGCCTGACCACCCTTGCCATGAAGAAATTTTCCCCCATGGCCAATCTAAACCTGCACTGGTGCAACTTGAGGCTGTTCCCTCTTGTCCTATGGCTTGGGAGCAGAGCCCGACTTGGGTACAACCTCCTTCCAGGGACTTGTAGAGAGCAATAAAATCCCCCTTTTCTTGTACCCAAAGCCTCCTTTTGCCCAGGTTGAGCAGCCCCAGCTCCCTCAGTGATGGAGAGGGAGGGCAGAACTCACAGGCTCTCACCGCCACCTTAATTGGGGGTTAATTGCCCTGGTGATTGTCCCAGCTCGTGTTCCTGCGGAGTTACTCACTTCCCGGTGACATCATGAGCTTGGGAAACGGCCTGTGATGTCAGAGCTGAGGAGGGAATGTCTGCAGGGACCTCCTGCTGCTCCTCTCAGGGCCTTTTCCTTATCTAACAATCCACCTGCCCTCTGCTGGCAAAATTCCTCCCTTCCCGCGAGTGGGATGTGCTTTGCTGGATTTGCACCTTTGCAGCCAAGTGGATTCCTCCCCTCCCCACGGCAGGAGTGGTTGGCACTGCCCAGAGCACATCCAGGCAGGAAGGGGGGGGGGTTGGGATGTTAATTCATCCCACCAGGGGCATTTTCTGGCACACCAGACCCGAATTCCAGCGCGTGGCTCCCCACGGAAAGGACCTGCTGGTGGGGGTGAGGAGGGACAGGGTATCCTGTGGTGTCTGTGGTGTCACACCCTGAGTGTTCTCTACCAACACCGACCTTTCCAGGGTTACAAACAGCACATTCTGAGTGGATCCCTTGTTGCTTTCTTCACCCCAGGGGAATCCACCAACTTGAGAAGGATCTGATGATTGACAAACTTTCCCAGCAACCTCCAGGGACAAGGGTGACCTTAAACTCGTTGTTTCTGTCTTGTTAATGGCACTGAGCTGAAGGAGGAGAGGTTTAGATCAGATCCTGGGAGGAAATCCTTCCCTGGGAGGGTGGGGAGGCCCTGGCACAGGTTGCCCAGAGAAGCTGTGGCTGCCCCAGCCCTGGGAGTGTCCAAGGCCAGGTTGGAGCAAGTGGGAGAGTAGAAGGTGATCCTGGGTGGAACTGGATGATCTTTAAGGTCCTTCCCACCCAAACCATTCCATGATTCTATTCCCTGATTCTCCCCACCCCAAGGATGAACCATCCCCAGTCCCTGTGTTTGACCTGAGAAATCAATAAGGACACTTTTCCATACAACAAGCAGGGCAGGGGACACGGCAACCCCTGCAATTTCCAGCTGCAGGAATGACACCATCACACTGAGCTGGGGAGAGGGTTGTGGGATTTGTCCCTCTGCAAATAAAGGCAAGGCAAAATCCTTTCTGTGTGTGTGATAAAACACAGAGGAACAGGGTAATATTTGCATTCACAGTGCAAAGCATTTCCCATCTGTTCCTGCAACACTAACGTTGGTTTACATAGAAAATGCAAATGTTTGTGGGTTTGGTTGTGGGGTTTTTTTTTACACTCAATTCCTTCAAGCCTAATCCTCTGCTGAACAACAGCCACTTGCAGGGAGTTCAGTGGGAAATGAGGATGCTCAGCAGCCTCTGGGAACAGCCCTTTGGCTCTGCCCAACCCCAGCCTTGTGCCCTGCCACTCATCCTGAGCGGAAAAACTGCAAGAGGAGGACGAGCTCTTCGAAAGCTGAGCTCTAATTGCTGCCTATTCTCCATGGAAATCCCCTGTCTGGTTAGCAGGATGAAAGATTAAGTCCTAGATGGTGGATCTGAGGTAGCAGAGCCTCAGAGACCTGGTGCAGAGTTGTGTTTTCAAGGACAGCACGTGGATGTCACGTGCCTCAAGACACCACCCGTGCCTTGGAGATCCCTCCTACCGCCGCTCCATCTCCGTGGAATAAGTCAGTGAGGGGGGTTTGAACTCTCTGGTTTAGCTGAGGACCTTTCTGTGAGAGGGAAATACCTCACTGAACAAACTCAGCTGGTGTTCCAGGCTCCCCATCCCTCAGGCTGGAGCTGGAATCACCCAAGCAACACCCCCCTGGAAGAGGGGGAAGGTCAAGCCCTGGATTTAGTTGGTCCTCAGGTAAATACAGTCCTCACTGATCAGAGCATAAAGTGAGAGATGAGCTCCTCTGGGGAGACTTTGATGTATTTTTAACGCACCTGATGCAGACAGTGAAGTGTTTTAGCAGTGGGTGTGACATTAACAGCTACATTTCAGCACCAATTTACTTCTCCTAAGTGCCAACTGAAGTATTTGTACCACCAACACGGAATGAATAATTAAGCTCCTCTAATCCTTCTGGCCCCCTCGTGCTAAGGATCAATATTATGATATAAAATTATATTTATTTTTTTTTTTTAGGAACAAGCTTCTCCTGAGGGCCTTTCTTTTCCACACCTTGTGCCTCCTGACCTGGGAACAAACCTAAGTCAGGCTTGACACAGTTTTCACCACGGAAATCAATCTGCAGGTGTCAGGAGGGGACAGATGTCTGTGTTGTGAAAGGGCTTTTGATCCCAGCTGACACCAGGGAGACAGAGACGAGGAAAAGATGTAGGAATAGCTCAGTGAGCTGTGGCAGTGGGGACAAAAAAAGAAGCAAAAAACAAAGCATGTGTCTCCTGCTCTGCAGATTTGAGAGGTGCAGGACGAATTCAGCCGGTCTGATGCACACAGGGATGCTCCAAGCGTTTGTTTGGGGAATTCCTGTTGGTGTGGAGCTCTTGGAGTATTGGATGCCACACCCACCCCCAGGAAACAAAAATACAGCTCGTTTCAGCCTGGCTTTGGTTTTTAAACAGGGTTTATAACGAGGTTTTTGTTTATAAGGAGCAGCTGAAACTCCTTCTGCCCTCCGGGTGTCACCTTGAGCCGGGGTGGCCTCGGGCAAGTGCCACATGCCAGGATTGTCCAGATGGGATTTCAGGGCCATGAGTGGCTGTCTGGGAAATTGCTGGTCCCTCTGCTCACGTCCTGTGCGTGCAGGGAGGAACAGGCACAGGTTCCCAGCCCTGGATAAACACCCCCCTGCCTCCCTTCTCCTGCCCCCAGGGGACGGCCAAGGAATGCCCTGGTGGGAGAGGAGGAGCAGGAAGGTTTAGGGATCTCAGTTCCCAGCACCCAAGGTGGATTGGGGCACCATTAGGATGGAAATAGCTGCTGGCAGAAGCTCCACGAGGTGCCAGTGCCCCCCCAGGATCCCCTATGGATCCCCTGAGGGATCCAACCTCACAGCTTGGCAGAGCCATCATTAGAACATTCCTTCCCCATCACCCATCCCATCCTCAGTTCCTGAGGAAAATGCTGAAAATGACACCAGGATGAAGATTTGGCTTCGTCCTCTGAAGGGTTAAACACACCTTTCCAGGAACTGGCAGATGAATTCCTTCATTTTTTTATATTGCATTATATGGATTTACCATATTCTTGGTCATGCTTTTCCCTGGGTCTAGTTGTTCACTTTTCCTTGTAGAATCTTTATCAACATTCAAAGACTTATAGAATCTCTTATTTTGGTGGGGTTTTTTACTTATTTATTTGTATTTACAGTGAACAAAGTAGTGTTTAAATACTGGTGGGATATTTAAATATGGAAATGATGTGTTGCTTATGGACCCCAAAAAAATGGCATGACAGGTTTAATAGACGGCAAATAAAAGAGAAGGGGGGGGAAAGGGAGTAATAATTGCATCTTTTGCTTAATATAAGGCAAGCAGAGGGTTAAAAAAATTCCAGATGAGAAGTGATTAACAAGCTCCTGCAGGTGTTTCCATTGAGTGGGTGTTAATTTGGGAGGACTGGAGTATAAATAGGAATTCCCGGGGCTAGGAAGGTTTTTTTTCATCCTTATTTTGTGTCTTTTTTCTTCATGAACTGAAGACAGGATAGTGCTAATCAAGCTCTGGGAGATTAACTTGAAGAAAGCGAGCTGTAATTCTACTTTTGATGTCCATTCACGTCTTCTGTGACAGGCTGGGAACTGCAGGAAGGAACCTGGAGGTGACTTTGGTTTTCTGGAAGTTCTGTCACTCGGCAAAGCCTTGTGGAAAAGAGCACAAAGTTGTCATGACTGATCCTTCAAAGAGCATTTCCTCTCTGCTCCGTGTATTGGGAAGCTAAACTTGGTGTCCAGGTTATTTTCTATAAGCCTCTCTTGCCAAAAGCTGAACTAATTTCAATCAAGCCCTAAGTTTTAAAGCCTGCAGTGGATGATTTCTCCTGGTGTTCAGGATAACAGCTGAAAGCTGAATTTGTGGCAGGCTGGGAATGCAGAAGTGAGGGTTTGGAGAAGAGGTAATGGCTTTTTTCTAGAGGAATTCTGTTCAGTTTTGAGCTGGGAGAATAACCCGAGAGCAAATTGCTCTGAGCTTTAATAGAGAGAGGCAGAGATAGGGATCTGAGCCAGGCTCTTCTCAAACACGGTGGTAATGACTGACTTGCAGAAAAGCAATAAAAAAACCCCTGCCAGGCTCCTTGTTCTCTCTGCAGCTCCTTGTTCCCTGCATGCCTTTGGAATTAGGCTGTGAATTTCCTGGATATGAGAGAGAGCTTTCCAAAGCTTGCTGAGGAACGGAAAGCACGAGCCCCCCCGGGGATGGTTTGATAAATGGCACAAAGCTCACGGTCCTGGAAGTGCCACCGAATTCCCCAAATTCGGGGCTGGCCAGGAGCCTCCAGGCAGGAAATCCTGTTGCGTAAATCTGTTTCCTTGTGGCTTCCCGTGCTGGAGTTTTTCTGCGGGAATAATCCATCCCTTAGTGCTGTGAGGGACTGAGGGAGCTGAGGTGACCAGGGCAGGGATTGTCCCCCTGTGCTGGGGCAGCTTCAGGGCTCTGTCCAGCTCTGGGTCCCTCAGTCCAGGAAGGACATGGAGGGGCTGGAGCGTGTCCAGAGGAGGGAATGGTCTGGAGAATCCTCTGAGGAGCTGGGAGGGCTCAGCCTGGAGAAAAGGAGGCTCAGGGGGGACCTTCTGGCTCTCCACAACTCCCTGACAGGAGGGGGGAGCAGGGGGGGTCGGGCTCTGCTCCCAGGGAAAAGGGACAGGAGGAGAGGATCCCCTGTGCCAGGGGAGGGTCAGGTTGGACATGAGGAGGAATTTCCTGATGGAAAGGGTGGTCTGGCATTGGAAGAGCTGCCCAGGGAGGTTTGGAGTCCCCACCCCTGGAGGTGTCCAAGGAAAGGCTGGATGTGGCCCTCAGTGCTCTGGGCTGGGGGACAAGGTGGGGATGGGGCACAGAGTGGACTCAGATGTCTTTCCCAACTTTAATGATTCTGGTTTTTTGCTGTGTCCTGGTTTAGTCTTTGCTTGCCTGTTCTCTTGGGTGCTTTTGAGGATTGCTAAAGCCAGGCTTGCTCTCTCCAAGTGCTTTCTGCCCGCTCTGGGAAACGTGGGAGCTGCTTTTCCTCCGACTCAGCAGCTGAACCTTCTGTGAGCACAGCACAGATGTGAAAGAGGGGCTGATGAAGGAGGGATGCACCGAGCTGTGACTGGGGGAAAAGGCAGGAGTTCACATCACTCCTGATAAAGGAGTTCTCCAGCAGATTTTCCTCACCCTTTGGAAGCTGTGCTGCTCTGAGAATGGCTCAGGTATGACTGGGATGTCCCAGACTCCTTCCTTTGGTGCAAAAGGAAAGGGGAGTTCCTCCTGTACAGGAGACCATGTGCTTCTCATATTGAAAGCAAAGCACTGGGATATTTCTGGTTTTACATCTACACACATACATATAACACATATATATAAAGCAATATATGTGTGTATTTTATAATAAATAAAAAACAAGCTGTTGCCTCCTATTTCATTGCTGGGGAGGTAAAAATACACACTTGGCAGATCAGATTAATTGTTGGACTCAATCTTTTCCACCCTAAGTGACTCTGTGTGGCAGCTTTGTTTAATAGTTGTGTTCTCCAGAGGCCCAAATACCCTCAAAGCCCAAACTGCCTGGAGAGCAGTGGAATTCTGTGTGCACTGGTGGTATTGAACTTCTGGATGTTCCAGATTCAGAGGGAGATGAATGTTCTGGAATGTCAGGGAGCTGCAGAGTTTGACCACAGGGAGAAATAAATGCAGTGTTCCTCTTGTGGACTCCAGTGGGGGGGAAAAAAAAAGCCCTTAAAATTACAGGGCTGCTTTTCTTGTGGAAACTTTCTGGCCTGTGGAGGCTTCTGATTCCAGCCAGGCTTTTAAGATGGCCATGGAACAAGAGGCATCTCCAGGGCTTTCCAAAGGCTTATCCCTCACCTTGCATTGATAAAGGTGAAATCCTAAATGCAGGTTTCCCCTTAGAAAACCCACAGTTTACCTTTTAAAAAAAGTGCTGCTCCACACAGCAGCCCTCCAGGAAATTAATCTGTCAGCAAGGAGAGGAACCAAACCAAAACCAACAAAAAAACACCCAAAACCTCTGGGGCTGCAGAAAGGATGATGCTTTTCAAAACACAGCAAGTTTTCTGATTGCTTGAGGACATTTCCCTCTCACTGCTGCCCTCAGCTTGCTGACCCACTGCTGTTCATCCTGCCCACATTCCCATTATTTTCCCAGCCCCTGATCCATGCCAGCATTTCTTATTTCTGGGACACCTGTGCAATACCTTGAGCTCCTCAAAACTCCTTTTGCTGCCATCGATTTTTTTTTTTGTGCTTATCAAGCCAAATGAAAAATCCTACCAAAGCAGAATGCAATTTACTTTTTAATAAACCTCTAAATGGAAGTCGATATATCACAGAGAATTCTCTTTTTTTCAGTGGGGTAGTAATTAAAGCTATATATTACTGGAAGCATTAAAGATTTAATACACTTTTAGGCATGTTTATAAAGCTCACATTTAATCTTTGGGTTCGCAGCAAGAGCCTCAAGGGTGATTTTCCCCACCCCTTCTTTTTCTCCCTCCCTCCCCTTCTCCCCTGGTCTAAGGTATGGAGAATGTTTGCAAAGCAACATTTAAACCTCATTAGCTGTAATTTGTATAATTATCATGTTTGATAAATTTACCTTTGACTAAACAGGCAGAAATAAAGGTTTCATTAAGAATGATGAATATTTATGGGGGTTTTTTTTCACCTCCTACCTTTGCTTGCTTTACAAATATTTGCATAGGAAGACACTGGTTTGCTTTATGATAAAGGAGAGGGAAAATGAATCTATAATATTACGTGTATAATTTGCAGAATACAACTTCTACTAGAAAAGTTTAGTTCACAGGCATCATAAATAGACAGGAATCTTTTCCATGTCCTCCTAGGAATGGTTTAAGTGGAAAGGGAGATATTTGGGAGGGAGGGCAAAGGCAAGATAAAGGTGATGAGCAACTCCCAGCATGTCTAGAGGAAGCCTCCAAGGTTTTTTAATTTGAATGCCACAACCCTTTTGTCAGCCTGGCAAAACATCTGATTTAAATGAGCAGTTGAGTCAGAAATGCCAAATTTAAATGTGTGTGTGCTCCAAAGTGGGAGAGGAAGAGCCCTGGAATTGGGGAGGGTGCTGGTCCTCATTGACATGAAAAACAGCAACAGGTTAAAGGGGGAAAAGAAACCACATAAAAAGCCAAACTACTGTCAGACCTTGCAGGGTAAACTCGTGCCTGGGGTGCAGGTTTGTGGTTTGCAGGTGTCTGAGAATTACTTACAAAGGATTTACCTATCAGCGTGTCACCCTGAGGAAAACAAAGATATTTCTCCCCTGTGCAGGAATTGTTCTTAAAGAATGAAACCACGAGCCCAGCCAGCACTTTGGGCAGTAAACACAGCATTTGCTTCCATGTTCTGAACACAAAGAGGGTTTCCCATCAATATTTGGTGCTTCTGGCTTTGAAGTTTTGGGGTTGTGTCTATTTTTGGGTGTTTTTCAAACTGGAGCAGCTTCTGTTTCGGTGCAATGTTCTTATTAACAGGTGATGGGATTTCTTGAACTGCTTGTTGTCCTCGTGTGTTTTGAGCTGCAGTCCTTTCTAGATGAATTTCTCGGGGTAAAACTTGAATTCTGCCTGGTTTATCTCAAACCAACTGCTACAAATGGAAAAGCACTGCTAAGTTTGCACTGTGAAGTGAGCAGGAGGAAGGGAACAGAGGGTGATTCTCACTCAGGGGGGGAAAAAAAAGGACTTTAATTCTGCTATGATAAATTATAGGACATAAGAATAATTTATTGTTGGTTTTAATGCCTTTTATTCATTATCAGACTCTGTGTAGCCTGTGAATTGCTTCTCTCCTCCCCTGCTCTCCTCTTCAGCCCATCTGTTGTTTTCTTTTGAACTCTGGAAACATCTCCTTTATGCACCAAGTCTGTGCCTGCTTTTCATTCATTTTCTACTTTTAAACATTCAGGATAAACCACAAAAAGCAGCTGTGAGTTAATTTTCCTTTCTTAGAGCGTTGTCTTAAGGGTAAAAACAAGTTAAAAGGCAACTTGTAAATAAAATATAGGTGGTAAATTGAGCACTGGGCGTGTTCATCCTGGCAGTATTAAAAATTTTAGCTTAAAAAATAATAATAATAACAGCAGAGGGAGTTGCTTTTGAGAGCTATTTTTTTTTTAATAGGTCTGGCATTCTAAAAATCAGGAAATGAAAGAAATACATTGGGAGCAGAAGATCTGAAGCTCCCTCGGAGCATCTCCAGGGTGGTAAATACATCCCCACCTGTTTTAGCTTGGATTTGAAACATCATCCTCTGGCTGAGGTGAAAAGGGGGGGCTTTAATCCCCATAAATCACAGGAGGAGAAGCCAGGGAATCCTCTTTGTCAATTAAACAGCTGGAAGTAATCTCAGAGTGACAAGTGTTAAAGTGCCTCAATCCAGGCAATTACACGGCTGATATCCCTCCCTCCTGAAGGGCCAGGAAGAAGTCAGGATGTTTTCCCAGTTCCCAGAAATCCTGCCGGTGGATTAACAGCCCATAAAATGCTGGCAGTGCCGAGTCATCCTCCTGACAAGGCAAGTGAGGTTTTGACTTCTCCTCTGTAGGTCAGATCTGCTCCAGAGCAGAACTTTCTGCTTGGCTGCCTCGGCTTTGCATCACCCAGGAAAAGCACAGGATGAGGGGAAAATCTTTGGGAAAGGGGGTATTTCCCACCTGTGGGAGGCCTATAACAAATTTCTAAAAGTAAGTTTTATATTCTTGGTGAAAACAGAAAGGTTTTGATCATTTTTTTTTTGAGCTTTTCCATCGTATTGATGCAAATCTGCCAATAGGATTTTATCATCGGTTTGAAAGAGGAAAGGTTTAAACCTTCCTAATTCCCGCTTGGATCCAACCTTGGAAGAGTCAGTATGGAATCACCTGATGATGGAATCATATGGAATCAGTGCTTGCTTGGTGGAGAGGAACCTGGATATCTGAGGTGGTGTCATTTAGGGTCATTCCAGCCGAAGAGATGGAATGCCAGAGTGGAAGATTAAAAATCATGGAATGGTTCAGGTTGGGAAGGACCTTAAAGATCAATCCATTCCAACCCCCAACCCCACAAACTTCTGCAGAGGTTCCTATCATCACACAGATATTCTGGAATTACCCTGCAGAAAAAAAATGGATAATATGAGCAAAAAGAGTTGGTTTTTTTAAACTTTCCCACAGCCTGGCATCAAGTCGATAATTAGATCTGTAATTAGTAACACGCATAATAATAGTTGTTTTGTTTATTTGGAAGCAATTTGTAACTCCCTGTCTACTACAGGAATGTTAATTAATCCTTTGATGATCTCATTGGGTCCCTTCCAACTTAGGATATTCTGTGATTCCATGATTAATTTTGACACCTCTTCTGCCAACATCCCTTGGAAGCGATGCCTGGACATGTGAGAGAAAACCTTAATAAACAGAGCAGGAGGGAAAAATTCCATCAGTAATACTGAATTATTATTTTTTAATAATATAAAGTTTGCACATTTTGAAAAGTTTTTATTGTTTTTATTAATTGTTCTAATAGATTGAACTTTTTCTCACAATGAAACTTTTTTATCTCCCATTCCCCCCTCTGCACCCTCAGCCTGGAAAAAGCTGTTTGAACCACATTTCCCATTGATTTTTCTCTTTTATTCTGGTAAAACACGTGATCTTGAGCAACAACTTTGTTTTGAGGGGCTGCACTTGGGTTTTAGAGCTGCAGTGGCAAAAACTGGGGGAGCAGCCCAGAAAGATATTTATTATATTTATTACATTTATTATATTTGTTATATTTATTCATTTTTCCAGCACCTACCACTGCTCCCCAGCAGTTTTATTTCACAGCAGTGCTGCCTTATGGATTATGAAAAATAAAACAACTTAAAGAAAACCCTCAACACCTAAAATATAAAACAACTAAAAAAAATAGTTTTGTCTCTCCACATGCAGGACTTTTTGCCTCATAAATTAAGATGTTTGTTGACTCTAAATTCAAATCTCACCATTTTTCCCCCCTTTCTTTCCTCATCCATAAACTTGGAAGTAGCAAATCTTGTCCTGCACATGTTGTGGAGGAAGAAGCCGAGTTTTACAGTGGAACTGGTTATGGGAAATGTAATAAATTTGTGTGTCAAGCCCTAAACTATTCCCAGGATTTAAACCACAAACCCTCCCAGGGGTTGAATCCATCAGGGCAAGAAAAATTCCAGTCAACTGTCCTGTTGTGTGGAATGCTGGTGGAAGGATGGGGGTGGGAAGGGATCCCAAAAATCTTAAGGAGCTGCACAACAGATTTCCAGTGACACATTTATGGACTAAAGCAAAGCACAGCTGAGGAAAGGAGGAGATAAATGTGTTTTCCTGGCTCTGAAGTCATTGTAGGGTTTACAGCTCGAGAGCAGAATAAAAGGGAGAAGGTTTAATCCGTGAAGAGATAAGGATGAATTTTGTATTGAGACCAAACAGTGCTTTTAACTCCAAATACTTTGTCACAGCCTAATTTGGTGTGTGTCTTTGCACCCTTTGTAACTCTTTGAATTCAAAGGCTTTTCAGAATTGCTTTAAGTGCTCTGTCAATGTGCAAATGCTGCAACTCGCAGTTCTGTGTAACAGCAAATGAACCCAATTATGATAATTCTCCTGCAGCTTCAGCACTTTTCGCTCTGTGTATTTATCAGAAGCTGCATTTTGTGTTCAGTGGGTGCCACAAAGAGCAGAAAAGCAAAGTCTGTCCACCCACTTTCATCTCCCTTGAGCAAAGAGGGAATTGAATTAAAGCATCACTCACCAGAGTGCAGTGAATTACATCACCTATCCCAAATCTGGGGGAGAAACTCTGTATCCAGAGTGCAGGGAAAGTTATTTCCTGCTGATTTCCCCAGCCTTGAGAATAAACAGCGCTCAGTCTTTCTCTGGGGTTCTGCTCTGAAACATTTCACCTGCTTTGGGAAAGAAGAATTCCCAGTAAAATGTGTTTTTTCTGCAGTGCCAGATTAGGAGATTTGTGAAGAGCTGCATTTCGTCTGCACAATTATATAAATGTTCAGCAAAACTGCACAGGAATTGTCTTGGTAAGTATTTCTATTCTTATTATTGCAGTTTCTTCCTTACTGGATAAAATATTTCCACACGTGGTCCAGGAACTTTGAAAGAATTTAAATATGCCAAAATCTTTTTTAAAAGCCCCATTTTACAGAACAGAGATCTTTCCCCAGCTGATGCTGGGCTTTGTCTATGATATCTTTATTTTAAGCTCGTCACAAGATGTACTGATGCCTCAGACCTGGAACAAATTTTCATTCCTCTCTTCAAGAGGAGGCAACTTGAGGGACGGTGAAGATTTCGGGTCAGAAGTGGGACTTTCATGATGCCTTTTGTTTCAAGTCTTAGTTTTGCTGAGAGATTTGCAGTTTTCCTGCCCTTTCTGCTGGAAAACTCCAGCAGCAGCTGGTAATTGGGAGAGGGGGCTGAGTAGGTGACAGGCAGGGTGATGTACCTGTCCTTCTCAAGGCTTCCCTTATAAAATCATAGAATTAACTGGGTTGGAAGAGACCTCTGAGATCATCAAGTCCAACCCTCGATCCAAACCCCACTGTGATTACCAGATCATGGCACTCAGTGCCACATCAGCCTCATCTTAAACACCTCCAGGGACGGTGAAT
>JAWWLV010000061.1:5644683-5662274 GCA_035041135.1 Platyrinchus mystaceus | reverse complement strand
CCCCCTCTTTTCAAGGCTGGGTTTGTTGGGCACTGGGTTTTTCTGCTTTCCTTTATTTTGGTGGGTTTGTTTTTTTCTCAATGAATCTCTAGATTGGCAGTTACTCCTTTTGCAACTGAAAGTCTGAGTCAGTGCCCCATTGCCCAACTCACCTGAGGAAATCAGTGGCTGCTTTCAGGCACCCCAAAAAACACCCAAGTGTGTTGTGTGTGCTAAAAAAAAACCCTCAAAGCAAAGCCCTGAATGAGAGTTTGGTTAAGAAAACTCCCCCTCTTCTTTAATTAAAATCATAACAGCCCCTGCAAGGCCCACAGAGCACTATAAACCACGGGGTTATATTATTAATTGGAATATTTTTGGATTTAATGTTCTCTCCAGCAGTTGCAACGTTGGGTTTTATAACTGTTGGGTTTAAAATTATCAGGAAACTCACCTCCAGCTCTTCCATGGTGACAATCCCATCATGATTGGCATCAATGACCTCCTCAAACTCCTTCCTCCTGTCCTTCACCCAGTCATCATCGATGTCCTGAGCCTGCTGGTTCTCCACAGTGCCAACAGGTAGGGAAATGAACTCGGACAGGGTGAGTTTCTTATCTCCATCCTGATCTACAAAAGTAGCACCAAAAGAAGTGAGAAGTATTTGCTTAATGGCCATGAAAAATGAGAAATCTCCCTGGGAGAGGCTGCCTGGTGTGAGCAGCCCACAGCCCTCACTGTGTGCCAACACTTATGAATTAAAAACCACAACTTGCTTGGAAAACTCGGCCGTTTATTTCCATTTTTACGAGTGGAAGTCACGATTGTGACACGGCTGAACTGGGGTTAAAACCCCCCTCATGAAACCCTCCTATCAATGTATTTTATAAGATTTCATGTTCAGCAAACCTTTTCCACCATGGCTACCACGACCCTGTAGCAGCAGAGCTTTGTGTGAAGTAGTGAAGAAGCAGAAGCTGAAGGAGCAGAAGCTGATTTGCTTCATATGAAGCACCCAGAGTACCTTTAACGTTTCTACTCCGAGTATCTTTCTAATGTTCTGGGTTTTAACAACCAGAGACTCAACTCAGCCTTGAGACAACTCCAGAGAGATGCCAGGATTTGTGTTAACACCTTGGGTTTATTTTCACTCATCACATCAGAAGAGGAGCAAACAAGATGTGCCAGAACTGCAGCCCAACCCAGGGCAGTGCAACGACCACCCAACAAAACGGTGTGTGAGGAAACGGCTCCCGAGAAGAGCCCGGAAAATTCCATACCCAGATCCCGGATGATTTCCTTCACCATGAACTTCAGCATCCCCCTGCTGTGCTCTGGATGCAGGAAGGACAGGAATTCTTCCTCATTCAACAGCAGGTCAGGAGGGGGGTTGTCAGCCTGGTACCACCGATCCTTCAGGTTGTCTAAAACTTCCTGGGCTGCGAATTTAACCAGATTTAAGTTGTTGTCACGTTCAATCTGTTTAAAAGCTCTTAAAACAACTCAGTTGATGCTCCTTGAGCCAAACCCCTCCACATGTTTCAGTTATCACAGTGATTTCATGGACAAGGAAATATTTTTGCTGCAAAGAGCAGATGCAAGTTGAAGTTCCTGCGAATCGACAGATAAATCAGCACCAAAATCCTTTTACTTCTCTCTCATTTCATTTCATTTCACAATCCCACTTCTTTCATCTTACACCGTGCACACAACCACTTGAAGTGAATTTTTTTCCCTAACTCAACTGAGAATCACAATTTACCCCTGAAGTTTCTGCTAAAACCACAGATCTGATTTGAAATCAAACCCACACAGCGTGGATTTGTCTGCACCTCCCGGGCCTGAAGAGACCCACAGGAAAGAAATACCTGCCCAGAGTCTTCTTTTTCTCATGTAGGCATTTTCTAAATGACACACTGGAAAAAAATGCTGCCTGCAGCACTCCCTGCTACCTGCAAACACACACTTTACTTGCAGTAAGTTTTAAAACCTTCTGAAAGGCTTCAGATAATGATTTTTTTATTTAATTTAACAAAATGAAGGCTTTTGGTTGCTGAGTTACATGAGGAAGAACAACCCCAACAGTCACATCTACATTTTTAGGCTGACAGTTGGAATTTAGAGTGAAGTTTTCAGTGAATATTTCTGTGAAGGGTAAAGAAGCCCTTCAGTCTTAATATGAAGATATTAATAATCTTGGGCAAGTTTGTGACTGGCAAAGTTTTAGTTATATCAAGGACACAGGTCAACTCAGAATAATCAAATCACTTCTGCTTTTCCAAGGCAGTCAACCCCAAATGGGAGAAGTCCAAATTCAACTCCCTTTGCCTCAGTCTTAAATGAAATTAAACTGTCAATCACCAGCTCAAATTGTTGTTATCTGTATAAATTAATTCAAGGGGTTCCCCTAATTCTGCTGAAGGCTCAGAACAGGCCTTACCCATCCAGGTGTTTTTTATTAAACAGACCCCCCCCAAAAAACCCCACTTTTACAGTGCATTAGAGTCCAAGACTCAGCTTTGCCTCTCAGCCCAAGAAGCTGCAGATCAGTAATTTGATTTTCCCAAATAAGGTTTGGTACCCAGGTAGAGAAGTGCTGCTGCAGACACTTGCCTTGCTCAGCAGATGTGTTATCTGATGAGCATTCCTGTAAACTGCAGCCAGCCAGGCTGCACAGGTGCTTTCCCCTGCCAGAAAACTCAAAGCTCCATTTGCATCTCAGCTGCTTTTTCATCAGTGGAAAGTGTAACTTTTAAATGACTAATTCCTGCAGGGAAAGGCAAAGGCTTCGTGTTCGACTTGACAGTAAATTGAAACACTTCTTGAGTTGGGGGGCAGGGAGATTCCTGCTAAGATTTGACATTTTTATGGCAGATTTCACTTGGAAAGAATGTAGGATTTCTGTCTTATGACTCCCCCATCCTGTATTTGGGTACCAGCAGAACAATCACAGTGGGGTTGGATCAAGGGTTGGACTTGATGATCTCAGAGGTCTCTTCCAACCCAGTTAATTCTATGATTCTATGATTCATCTTATATCATGAACAGGTTTCACATTCAGGTTTTAGGAACACAACAGAAAAACCAACACCCCCCAGTCTGCACTTACTTTCTTCATCTATTTTCAGCTCTTCGTTGTTCTTGACCTTCTCAGCAATTTCCTTCTCATTAAAGCCTTTACTTGCCAGGAATTTAATTTTATATTCATCCCAGGACACGTGGCCTGTAAGGAAGAGAGAGATGTCAGGCAGGACACAACAGGGTTAAATGCTGAACTTTTGGTCTCATGACTAAAAAAAAACCAGCCCATTCCAAAGCTTTTGGTCCAGCCCAAGCAGCAGACTGAGGTTTATGAATGGCAAGATAAAAACTATCACTGTGAATCACTAAACTGATTCACTTTTATTTGTTTGGGCTTTGTGGAAACAACCAGCTGGGGTTGTCATCACAGCACCTCTGAGGAGTTGTGGTCAGCAGGAGGTGCAGGAGTTGCTCCTCTTACCATCCCCATCGGGGTCCACAGCTCTGAAGTGCATTTTGTTCTCTTCCACGGCCTCCTGGAAATGTTCATCCGTCTTCTCCATGATCCAGCGCTGCATCTCCTTGGCTCCAATCTTTTTATCATGATTTATATCCACCCTGGGTGAAGGGCAAACCACATTAAGGCTCAGGGATGGGGGAGGGAAAGGTGCAGTCTATTTTCAGACTCAAAATTAATTCCTTTATTCAGCAATAACAAACAGGCTGAGAACATTCCCAACCTTCTCGGAGAAGCTGCAGATTCTTGGAACTTCAGAGGAACAAGTGGGAAGAGAATTAAAGGATCTGCAACACTTAGTTACTCCTCAGTGGAACACACTCAGCCATCCTTCACTTCCCTGGAAGGTCATTCATGATCTGTTCAGGTTACCTCACATTCTGTTCAAGTTACCTCACATTTTGTTCAAATTATCTCATATTCTGTTCAAGTTACCTCACATTTTGCTCAAATTACCTCATGTTCTGTTCAATTTACCTCACATTTTGCTCAAATTACCTCATATTTTATTCAAATTACCTCATATTCTGTTCAAGTTACCTCACATTTTGTTCAAGTTAACTCACATTTTGTTCAAGTTACCTCACATTTTGTTCAAGTTACCTCATATTCTGTTCAAGTTACCTCACATTTTGTTCAAGTTAACTCACATTTTGTTCAAGTTAACTCACATTTTGTTCAAGTTAACTCATATTTTGCTCAAATTACCTCATATTCTGTTCAAGTTACCTCATATTCTTTTCAAGTTCACTCACATTACATTTCTGAGCCCAATTTTCCAAGAGAGGAAACCACAGCTCATCACAGATGGATTATTGGCTCCTTTGCTCTGGTTCAGAGCTCTCAGCAGCTCCAGGCTTTGCTAATTGCAAACACTTTAATTATTTTATACTTTGTAGTACCTAAAAGTAGAACAAACCCTACTTTTTCTGACTGAAATCCTCAGGAAACACCCAACCTGACAATCCTGTTCTCCTTAATGTACCACCAATACTGCTTTCCAGTTCCATCAATGCTGATTTCATGCAGGAGAATACAAAAATTACAGTTGAAGAACAAATACAAACCCCCTAATTTGCCACTTCGAAGGGTTTTTTTGAGCACACCTTCAAATATTTATTCAAAATAGATACAACTGAAAAGCCATCACTAACATTTAAGAGGCAAGAATCTATTTAAGGCACATCAAAACCACTCTTCTTCAATTATAAAAAACAAACCCCAGACATAATAAAAACCCCCAGCTCGACTCTTGCTTTGTTATCTCTGTATCACTGAAGTGTTATCATTGAAACTCGAGTTATTAAATATGTGATTTGCCTTGAAATGTCAGCTAAATGTTAAAAGCTCGAGCCAAGTAACAACCCCAGCACCTGATCTTCTCAAACACAATAAATCTATTATTAGAGGGGTTTAAATATCATATCAGGGCTATATTTAAATATCACTGTCAGTGCCAAGAGCAGGAAGCTGGTGATGGCAACTCTTTGCACCCACCAGGTTTGACATGGAACAGGTACAATAAAAATGAGACTAAAGCAGAGCATTTTCCCCTCAGCATTTAACATTCTGTTTCCTTAGATCAAAGCTATCAAACTTTCTACTTCCAAGCTGTACTTTCCACCTAAATCACCCCATAACTAGAAGCAAACATCCCATTTATTGCTCATTTGGGTCATGAAAGCACAAAGGTGGCACCTCTGAGTAAGAAACCAGTGGGTACTTTGTAGGATAACTGAATTTTTCCTATGGTAAGGGTTATGTGAGATATGGATAAAAGCAAAATAAACCAGTTTCTCAACCACAAGCCATGAAAAAAAAATCAGATTTTTGGGGCCACCTTCCAGAAGGTCCAACACCAACAACCCCAGTTTCAGATTCCTGGTTTCAGGTCTCACCCAGAGCCCCCCAAAAAGGTCGATTTTTTTGAGCCCACAAATCACTTCAGAGCTGGTTCCTGTTTCACCCAAACAGTGACCTCAGGGAGCCAAACACACAATTACCAAGGGTTTCAATCCCATGGAACTTGCCTGGAAAATCATGGTTTGGGGAGCAATTCTCCCATGTCCCAACTTTACCTTCAGGAATCTTGTTAGATAATAATTTATGCTTTGAATTGACTATTTTATACTATTTTATCCTGACTATTTTATCCTATTTTATACACTGAGGAATCTCAGTTTTCCCTGATTAAAACCACATTGGTGTGTTTTCTTTGTGCCTTCCAAGCCAGCAATTCCAGGACATCTGGAAGCCCAGGACTTTGGATTTTCACAGAGGTTCCCAGGATTTCTCTTTCAGCCTTTAGGAGAAGGTCTAGAAAACAATCAAAGCCCCCACAAAGCTTCCCTGCATTTTTAATCTGATCCTCTGAGGGAAATGCAATTTTAAGGATCTGAATGAAATGGATCTTGAATCCAATTACTTTAAGCTTCCTAAGAAACCTCTTTCATAACAAACAGGCAGAAATTCAAGAGTTGGTAAATTGTCCTTCCCAAATTACAAACAGTGTTCCCAATACGTGTAAAAGAGTAAAGAAATCTTAATATTTTTATATATATCAGTTTATCTCCACGGAATCAGCTGCATTAAGGGCACCAATGTAATTTGAGCTGCTCTAACAAAATTAATCCTTCACTCAAAAATGCAATAAAGCCAATTGTGCCACCTGGTGTCTAAAAATGCACCCTGGGTTTGATTTCCAGCACAATGACTGATCTCCCAACACCCCACCCAGACCTCACCCAGCACAAAAAGTGTTTCATGAAAGGAAACAATGCCTTAATGTCTTACATATTTTTATACCAATTCCCTGATCTAAAATACAAGTGTGGCTGAGTATTCCTTGAGCCAGGAAAGAGGAATCTTTAATTTTCATACCTTGAAAGGATTTTTTTTCCCACAGAAATTGTGCATTTTGGCACAAACTTTCCCAGACAACAACACTGATTGTGATTCTCAACCCCCCAGAGAATGGTTTGAAGAGGTTTTTTAACACCTTCAAAACACAAACACAGCACTTAAAGGATGAGGATTTGCCCTTCACCGTTGTAAATTTTATATATCACAGGAAACAACTCCAATTTTTCCTCTTTCTCTGCTCTTGGCACTGCCCAACTTACTTTGCAAAAATAACCATCAGCTTCTTCCTGTTTTTTCTGGGCTCTGAATCTTCCTCAAATTCTTCCATCTCTTTTCCCAGGAAAACCTCCTGGTGGAATTCTTTGTTCAGGTGTCCGTCCATCTCCATTTTGACCCCGTTCAGGTGATCTGGGGGCAGGATCTCATTCTCATCTTTGCCATCAGCCGCTTTCTCCTTGAGCACAGAATTATTTGCAGGCCTGGCATAAACATCCATGAGGAGGAATATGAACAGGAGGGATAAATACAGGGATCCCAAACTGCACAGGAAGGCTTGTCTCGACATCATTTTGCTCCTTTTCTTAATTCAAAATGCTGGCTGATGAAATTACTGCTTAAATGATCTGAAAACAAAAAGGGGGAAACGCATAAATTAGACTCTGGAATGTGAGGACACAAATAATAATAATAATAAATAAAGAACACCTAAAATTCAGGAGAGCCGACACACAAGTATAAATGTACAAGTATATAAAATACAAGTATAAAAAAAGACACACCTGTATAAATATATAAGTATAAAAAACTACACACCTGTAAAAATATATAAGTATAAAAAACTACACACCTGTATAAATATATAAGTAGAAAAAACTACATACATGTACAAATATATAAGTAGAAAAACCTTATATAAGTCTAAAAAACTACAAAGAGGCATAAATATACTACATTATAATATATAGTATACATATACTATATAAATATATATACTATAATATGTATTATATGTACACTACGTGTAGTAAAAACTACACGGAAGTATAAATTAAGAAGAACTTACACATAAATACACAAGTATTTGCTGTGAGAGAGTAAAAAAAAGCCCGTTAAATAATAAATACACGGAATTAAAGTGCTGGTTTTCAGCCTGCAGAGGACTTTGGAAGGGAACACCCTTCCAGAAGCAGAAACAGCTACGAGATCCCGACACGACAGCTGTTTAGAAAAAGAATAAAGGGTTTTTTTTGGAGAGGGGTGAGTGAGGGAAACGCGGTTTGACACCGAGAGAAAGCGGAGCTGGAAACACGCAGGAAACAGCGGCAGGAAGAACAACCTGGCGGCGGAGCTGTCACAGAGCCATAAAAATCACAGAACATCCTGCGAGACGTGGGATCGTCCAGGGAAAACGCCCCAAATCCAAGAGCGCGGGGGAGCCCGAAACCACCCCCCACACACACCCAGACACACACACGCCCCGAGCCCCGCGGGGCTGCGGGAGGAGCCGCCCGCACTCACCGGAGCAGCGCTCGGGAGGGAGGAGGACGCGGCCCCGAGCGCCGTGAGAGGCTCCGGGGAGGCTCCGGGCGGGCCCGGCCGCCCCTCAGCCCCTCACGGCCCCTCACAGCCCCTCACGGCCCCCCGGGCGCTGTGAGGGAGGAGGAGGAGGAGGGAAGATGGCGGAACGGCGTCACCGCGCAGCGCGAGGCCGCGGCGGCCATCTTGGCTGAGGGCAGCCGCCTTCTTGGGTGAGGGCAGGAACCGCCTCCCCCTCAGAGAGGGGGCAGCGCCGGCTAAAACCGGCTCCTAAAAGAAACCGCCCTTGAGCTTCGATTGGTGAGTTTTAGAAGCCAGGCGTGCTTTGTTACTGCACGGACACAGCGGGAATCGTTTCGCCGAAGCGCACGCAGAGGGGGAATCTTGTCCCCTCGCGGTGGCCGTACGGACCCTCCCGCCATCGCTCACCCACACCCCCCCCGTTCCCGCCTAAACCGGTGGGCGTGGCCGCGCTCCGTGAGGGGGCCGCGGCGGCCATGAAGGCGCTGCGGCGGCTCGGCCGGCACCGCGCGGCGCTGGGGCTCGGCGGGCTGTCCCTGTGCGCCGCCGTGCTGCTCTACCTGGCCAAGTGCACCTCCGAGGGGCTGCGCCCGCTGCCCGCGCCCCACGCCGCGCTGCCGCACAGCCGGCCGGGCCGCGCCGCCCCTGCCGCCCCCCGCGCCGAGGGCAGCGCCCTGGTGGCCGTGGTGGTGATGAGCGGCCCCAAGTACAGCGAGCGGCGCAGCATCATCCGCAGCACCTGGATGGCGGCGGGAGGAGGAGGAGGAGGGCGCTCCCAGCGCGGCCGCGTGTGGAGCCGCTTCGTGGTGGGCACGGCCGGGCTGGGGCAGGAGGAGCTGCGGAGCCTGGAGCTGGAGCAGAGCCGGCACCGCGACCTGCTGCTGCTGCCGGAGCTGCGCGACTCCTACGAGAACCTCACGGCCAAGGTGCTGGCCACCTACGTGTGGCTCGACCTGCACCTGGACTTCCAGTTCGCCCTCAAGGCTGACGACGACACCTTCGTGCGCCTGGACGTGCTGGTGGAGGAGCTCAAAGCCAAAGAGCCGCGGCGGCTCTACTGGGGCTTCTTCTCGGGCCGGGGCCGGGTGAAGTCGGGCGGGAAGTGGAAGGAGAGCGCCTGGGTGCTGTGTGACTATTACCTGCCCTACGCGCTGGGCGGAGGGTATGTCATCTCCGCCGACCTGGTGCGGTACCTGCGGCTCAGCAGGGACTACCTGAACATGTGGCAGAGCGAGGACGTGTCCCTGGGGGTCTGGCTGGCCCCCATCGACGTGAAGAGGGTGCACGACCCCCGCTTCGACACCGAGTACAAGTCGCGGGGCTGCAACAATAAGTACATAGTGACTCACAAGCAGAGCATCGAGGACATGCTGGAGAAGCACCAGACCCTGGCTAAGGAAGGCAAGCTCTGTAAGGAGGAGGTTAAGCTCAGGCTTTCCTACATGTACGACTGGGGGGTGCCGCCCTCCCAGTGCTGCCAGAGGAAGGATGGCATTCCCTGAAAGCCCGAGGAGAGGGTGGTGATGGACTCGCAGCTTGGTTACTGTTACCTGGGGAGAGCCCCAGTAACCAGGGGTTAAAAAATTACTCTAAAACAAATCAAAACAAAAAAAGATTTTGCACGGCTCGTTATGTCACTGAAAACCCTGAAACTCCCCGAGAGCTGCTGACGTGGCACGAGGTAGAGATGTTTAAAAGGAAACGCAGAAACAGGTGCCAGCAAAGCATGGAAAGGCTGCTGTGACAGAAAACAGGGGGAGAGAAAAGCTGCTGGGAGATTTTCCCGAGGTTTATTTGCTAAAGATGGTGACAGGCCTTTGTGCTGGTGATAAGGTTGTGAAAACAGAGCCTGCTGCTGTTCCCTGGCAAGGAAGAAGTGTCAGTTTGGGAAGAGTAAAGGAGCTGCAAATCAGCTGCTGCTGCCAGAGGGAACAGGGCTGGTCACTGAGGGGGCAGGAAAAGGGCCCAGTTTGCCCTGGGATACCTGAGCTGGGGGAGGGAGAGTGTTCTTGGCAAGGAATGGAGTTATTAGACCTTCTGTGTAACTTGTCTCTAAGCTCTTTGCTGTTTTAAAGACAACATGTACATAAATTATTCTAAATTTTAAACCTGGCAGCTCCAGAGTGTTTAGAAAGGTGGGTGAGTTTGGTATTTGGCAGGTAGAGGATATTCTCCCTTCTTTTGAGGGGAAGACAGTTCTGCAAAACCTTCAGGTGTTGGTTCTCCTTACCCTCCAAACACTGTGTGAGGAAACATCTCCCTTCCAGCAGTAAATATCTCACTGGCTGCTGCCAGACATTGTAGAACTCAGATTTATATTGCTCTGGATTAGTTCTCATCTAAATGAGCAGTGGAAGTTCAAACTGCAGTGTAAAGAGTCACATTTAGATCCCAAAGCTGGACTGGGTGAATTCCCTCCTTCAACAAGCACCTTGTAAAGGGACTCAAACTAATTTTACAGGAGGTCTGAATTAATTGCTCAAGAGACACCTCCATAAATGTGATTTTGTCCCTCAGTCCTGGCTGCACTCAGGAGCAGCAGGTGCAGATTTTAACAGTCAGTGCTGGCAGACAAACAATTCCTTGTTCATTATTCATCTCCAGACCTTTAGGTGAGCCTGGAATTCAAACATTATATATATATACATATAAATATAAAATATATAACACCCACAAGCGTTTTTTCCAGAGCTGCCAACTCCCAGTAAGCTCTGTCAGTGCAGGCAGAGTTTTTGTTTTTCTGTGTAAAAACGTTAAATTTCTTTCTCTTAGAAGTGTCCTTAAGGACCATTTTTACTGTTTGTTGCACTCTGCACTTTCACACCCTCTCAGTTCCTCCCTCCCCACTCTGTTCCCACCCTCAGGAACAGACAAAACACACAAAAGAAAGAAAAAAACCAACCAAAAAAGGTGCCAATATCTGTATTTTTGTTTCACAACAAAATCAGCAATTCATACCAAAGGAATCGAGCATTGCTTTATATTTTTTTTTATATTTGTTATTCTCATTTTGATTAAATTATTGAGGATTAAGAAAAGTGTTGGCAGATGATTCAGCTCTCTTTTGAAAATCTGAGCAAATCTTCCTCTGAAAAAGAAGTGAAATTAAGGGAAAACTGAGTTATTTTATCTGTGTCCATCCCAGTTCACGCTGAGGTGCTGCCAGGCAATGTGCTTTTCCCAAGGGATCTTATTCCAAACCAGGAATTTAACAAGATTAGAGGAAATTTAACTGGATTTTAACTTTTTTTTTTCTTTTTAAAGTGTCTGTTTGCCATAGTGTTGTGTTTATATCTGTGATTAAATACCTGTAATGTGAGTATTTATTTATAACTACTGAAAATGTATTGTGTACAGGAAAAATAAGCTACTTAAATGGCATTTTAAACTTGAGGGGGCATTTTAAAAATGGCATTTTAAACTGGATTAGGGATCAAGCAGTGCTGGAATTTTTTAGTGTCCAGGCCATTATTCCAAGTGCTGGGGCAGAACTGCAGATTCCCATTTTCCCAGCTATTCACAGCTCATCCATTCCCATCCACAACTGGGTCCATGGAAACTGTTTCCATTTTTGCTTTGACTCTCCAGAAACAAAAGAAAAAAAGGGATTTTTCACTGCTGGGAACTGGAGAAATGTTGGATTTCCAGCTGAGCTTTGAGCCTGGAAAACAAAATATGGCCAAATACTCCGAAATTCTGGTGATTCCTCTGAAATATTCCATGAGCTGAGGGGTCTTTTCCACCCTCAATTATTCTGTGATGGACAAAAAACCCTTAATTAGAACATATTTCTATTTTACCTGAAAGGATTGGTGTGGGACAGACCTATAAATGTTATTCTGAGCCATCCAGAAACTCCTCTGTGTTCAGGAGTCACTAAAGGTTCCAAACTTTCCAACTTTCCATCCAAAATTCCTCCTTTTTTGTCCCGTTTTTGTCTCGAGCCGAACGTGAAGCACTTTTGGAAGGACAATAAATTGAATATTTCACACTGGAATTAAAGCTCTTTCTCAGGACTTGGCTCCAGATTTCCTGCCATCACCTCTGGGTCGTGGATGGGATGTTTTTAATACCTGAAAATCGTGATTTGATCATGATTTGATCTGTTGGGAGTGAAGATGACTCTGATTTCAGAGGGTTCATTTCAATGCTGCTGAGAAATAAATGGGTTTTTTGCTCCTCAAAGCAGCTCTGTGAGAATGAGAAGGTTTGTTGGGAAAATAAAATTATCCAGGTACAGATTCACCTATTTTTTTTGTAGCTGTTCTTAGTGGAAATAGTTTGGGCTTTTTATTTATTTAAACAATGTTTCTGCTGCTTTTCGAGCTTTTCCCTCCAACACTTGGCATTTTTAATATTATTTAATATTATTTCAATATGGAATCATTGTTACACATTTAATTTAGAAACATCAGCAGTCTGTGACATTAAGGGTAATATTTATAGATGATTTTTTTAAATTCTATTTTAAAAAATCAAGTATTAAACACCTGCCAGAGCCAATTAAAACAGCAGAGAAATTAATTGGTCAGGCTGTGCCCTCTCTGTGATATCAAGGACTGAGATCCAAGACTTGATACTGAACTATTTCAATCTGCCAGTGGTTTAAACTCAACTAGAAAGTCAAGTTTAATTCCCAGTGATTAAATTGGGTGCAAAGTGACTGAATTGGGTTCAAATAAGCAGCTCAAAAACGTTCCTTGCCCTGCTAAATAAACAAAATTCCTCATTTCCAACCCTCTCAATGTTCCAAGAATTCCCATAGCCAGGCCAAGATTCAAAAATCCCAACAAACCCAACTTAAAAAATTGCTGTATTTGAATATTTAACCCTTTTTTGCTGGTTGGTGTTTGTGAGAAAATAAATAGAAATAAAAGTGACTCACCCAGGTCACGAAACACCGAACCTGCCCCTCCTAATTCTGTGTTTTTACCAGAAAAATGGGGGTTTTAGACTTAAAAACTTGACTCTGGTGTGGTTAAAAGATATTTAAAATAATGAAACATTAATAAACACGTGGGGTTTGGTTCTGGTTTGTGTCTTTAACGAGATTCTGGCAGAGAATTGAAAATATTTGCACTCCAACATCTGCTCAGATCATTTCAAGCACTTTCAAGAGCACCAGTGTAGGTGGTTTGTCCTCTTTCAAATATTAAATTATTAATTAAATTATTAATTTCCCCAAATTCATGTCCCTGGCACACGGGAATTGCTCAAAACCTCCAAACTCACCCAAAGAAGCTCTGTGAACCCGTTCCAAGCAATGTAAAGCAAATAAAGGAACTCTTGAAACCTTAAATGTCACCCAGAGTCGTTTTTTTCCCTGGGATTTCGGATCCAACAAAAACGGATCCAGGAGGGAACAAAGAGAACTGGTAAGTCAGGAAGTCGAGGGAGAGAGTTCAGAACAGGCTGAGCCAGGTGGAACAACCCCCAGGATTTCTGATAATGAGCAAGAAAATGGCTTAAAAATGGAATTAATGGGCTGTAGAAAAATAGAGAACAAAAAGATAGAGAGTACATTAAAAAAAATAGAGAATTAATTGCAGTGAAAAGGCAGTAAATTGTCCAAGAAATAGGAAAACAGGGATCCCAACTTCTCCCTCTCAACAAAAAACGTGCCCAAAACACCAATCCTGCAGCTTTTTACCCTCTGGGACATCAATGAACCCTCCCCTTGTACTGAACCCTTCTCAAATCCATGGTTAAACCTCATTTTAACAGTTTGGGTTCCATCTGTAATTAGAAATGACAATTAATTAATTAATTATCAGCCTTTAGGTGGGGGAAGATCAGCCCTCAGCTGGTTTGGCACTGATTTTAGGGGGTTTAACCCCAAAATAGGTCCCTGCAGAGCAAGAGAAGCAAAGCAAGGGCCAGGTATTCCAAATCCATGGGATAAATAAAGGCAATGGAAAAAAAAATGGAATGGATAAAATAAAATCAATGGAATAAATGGAATGGATAAAATAAATGGGATAAGTAGAATAAAATAAAACAAACAGAAGAAAATAAAGAGAAGAAAATAGAATAAATGGAGTAAAATAGAATAAATAGAAAAAAAAAAACCCAAAATAAAATAAATTGAATAAAGAGAGTATAAAAGCCTCGTTTTCTTTTCCATAACACAACTCCAGAGTAGACAGGGAATGGTTTAACTCCCCTCTAAACCCAAACCTTCCCAGTTTAAGCCAGATCTTCCCAGTTTAAGCCAAACCTTCCCAGTTTGAGCCCAGCCCAGCCATGGTTAGACCAGCCCTGCTCAACAACCAAGAGCCAAACCGAGCCTCGCAGCTCATCCCCCTCTCCTATTTCCCAGGAATATCGCAAATAAAAGCCATTTCTCCACAATATAATGTCTATTTACGTGTTATCGCATCCACGTCACCACTTTTCCCACGAGGATTGCGGATCCTGGAATGTCATCCCGCGGTTTCCCTGCGTCCTTGCCCTATAAAATTCGGTCAGTAGATGTCACTGCCCGCCTTTTATAGCACGTGAAGGCATCGAAAGTGTCCAAAAACAGCAGTTCAGGACCCAAATCTGGCTTTGTTCTCTAACAAATATCTGCTGTTTTAACACAGAGTGACTGGGGAGAAAAGGGAAAGAGTTTTCCAGTTCAAAAATGGAATTATGGAGGAATTATTAAGGGTGGAGCCAAGATATTGCTCCATGGAATTAATGATTGATAACCAAACAACCCAACCCACCCCGTCCCTTTAATCAAGATTTTTCATCAGCTGAAAATGATTTGAGGGGAGAAATTTCCTTTTCTGAAGGGAAACCTTGCCCTGAAATCTCCAAAGAATTCGGAATTCCAAAGAAATCTCTGTGTCTGACTCCTGCTTGAACAAGGGGGTTGATGAAAGAACACGGAGCAAGGAAACTTGTTTATATGAAAATATATCAAAAATAAAACCTATTCATTTATATTAAAATATGAATTCAATTCATATTAAAATGGACTCCAGGAGCTTCTCAGGTGATTTTTTTCTTCTCCTGGTGCAGGAACTAATTACTCCTCACCTTTAATGAAAAGATTCACCTGAAAGGCTGGAATTAGGGAACATTTTTGGACCTGCTGGTGGTCCAAAATCCAGGGAATGTGGGTGATGTGCAGGACTGGGACCTCAGAGCAGCTCCCCACAAAGCACACGATCCATGAGCACCGGAGGGACCTGGGAAAGGAATAATTCCCTGGATTTTAATGAAGGGAAAAGGTGGTGGTGGTTGGTGGTGATCAGTGGATTTGGGGTGGTTTGTCCTTCTCTCCATGCCTTGATCCCAATCCAACCAGTGTCCTATGGACTGGAAAGCCACCCCTGAGCTCCAGGCCTGGATTTGGGGCTCAAGGAGGCCAGAACTGACCCAGATTTCCATTAATTTTGGGGTCTTTGGGAGTTTCTCAGCTCGTCTCTCCCAGTCCCTCCAAGTGCCTTCTCTGCCCGTGCCACCCTGTCCCTCCCCAGAGCAAACCTTGCTGAGTTTGGCTGCAAAGAACATCAGGAGAATCATCAGCCACGCGGGGGTTTTCCCAAATATGAGGTGCTGAGCCCAAAAACTTGGAAAATTACACCTATTCTGGCTTTCCTTAGCATTCCCAAGCCCTGATTCCATAGGGATTCCTGGCTAGAAGATCTTCAGTGGGGTTTTATCTTCTCTGGCAGAGTCCTGCAGGGTGGTGGCTCCCTCAGCTCCTTCCTGCACCCATGGAATCACTGAGGCTGGAAAAGCCCTCCAGGATCCTGAGTCCAACCCTTAACCCAGCACAGTGCTCACCCCTAAACCCTGTCCCCAAGTGCCACATCCACGTGGGGTTTGGGACACTTCCAGGGACTGTGGCTCCCACAGCCACGAGGAGACCTCCCAAACCATGAGCCCTGAGCCCTTAATGTGCTCTGCATCCATTATTCCCACAGAATCAAATGGAAACAGCCCTTAAAGTCAAATAATAACCACTCCACGCCTCAGTTTGTCCCTCAGTGCAGCCATACCAACGTCAGCACTGGGAAGCCAAGCCCTCAAAGGCTTTGGGATCATTGGATGGATTTAGGGAAGTGCCTGATTTATCTTACACTTTGTAAAAGTCCAATCTGGCTCCTGAAAAGCTCCATCAAAGCCAAGCCCGGAGCTGGAAGGTTTCTGAGGACAGGGAGAGGGGTAAGAAAACAATAAGCAAGATCTAATTTCTTAGGAGTAGCAGATAGTCCTGGGAGGAGATAATTGAGGGCTCCAGTGGCTGCAGATAAGATCAGACTCAGTTACTATTTTCAGCCAGGCTCAGACAGCAGGGCTGGAGTCACCGAAATAAATCCTAAAACCTGAGACAAATGAAACTCAGGATCAGGAGCTGCAATGAAATACAGCAATATTCCAACTGGCTGGAATCAGCCACCAGGGAGGATGTCCTGGCCCAGTTGTCCTGAGCTCTGGGGTCACTGAACAGGAGAGGGGAAGGGCTGAGATGAAAATGAGGAACGTGAAGGGGTAAAATGACCTTGCCTTTAATTCCAGCTGTGCCAAGAGGAATGTTCCCCTCGTCAGAGTGTCCCAGCAGCTGCTCTCTGCTCCATTTCCTTTGGGAAAAGAGGCCCCACCAGAGCCATGGTCAGCCCAGGCAGTGCTGGAGGAGCCTCTGGAAGTGGGAAATGCCTGGGTGGATTCAGTGTCTCCCTGGCAGTGGTTCCAAACCTCAGACCTCACCTGGGTGAAGGCCAGATAAGCCTGGATAAGAAATTTGGGGGGGGATTAATCCCAAGCTGTGGGAAGTTGGGAAGGACACCGAGCCAGGCTGTCCACGGTGGGCCATGGCAGGAGGACAAGGGGAACATTGATGGGAGAGGGGTTGAAACCGGATTAAAAGACATTTTTTCCCCATGGGAACACTCAGTTCCCATGATCCCATGGGATCAGCTTGACCAGAGAGGTTATGCAGTCCCCAGCCACGGTGGTTTTCCAACCCCGAGTAACCTGCTGTGCCCCCCAGAGCTGACCCCACTGGGAGCAGCAGGTTGGACCAGGCACCTCCAGAGGTCTCTTCCAACGTTAATTATCCCAGGATTGACAGCAGAGCTGCCTGCACTCATCCCTGGCACGTGCAGGGATCATTCCCAGCCGGGGCACGTGACACATGGGAGTCACACCAGCAGGCAGGGGAATGCTTGGGAATCATCCCATCCCTGCCTTCCATCGGTGCCACGCTGGCTCCCCACCCAATCCATGTGGATCCGCTCGCTCCCTACCTCTGACAGCTTGTTTATCCAAAAACATTTGGCTCCCGATGCCTTCCAGATGAAAAGAGAGAGATCAAAGGCCCTCCTTTCCTTTCCTCCCCCGGCATTCCCTTTCCACGTCCAGCAGGGGCTGCTCCACCGGTTTTGAAGGACCCCAAGCAGAAGAACAGGCACAAACCCAGGAGCAGGTTGGAAGTGGCTGCAGATTCCCGGATTGGGAATGGCCAGAGGCTGAGTTTGCAGGAGCTGGGAGTGGGATTAAGAAGAGACAAGGAAAATGCAGCCTCAGCAACATCACTAAACAGGTGCTGGAAAGGGTCTGTCCTTGCAGGGTGGAAAGTGCCAGGACAGTTGTTCCATGGACACTGGGAGCCAAAGGGTGCTCCTGCTTAGCTCAGACACTAAATGGGGCTCCCATCACC
>JAWWLV010000061.1:5620658-5633454 GCA_035041135.1 Platyrinchus mystaceus | reverse complement strand
GAAGGGAAGGGAAGGGAAGGGAAGGGAAGGGAAGGGAAGGGAAGGGAAGGGAAGGGAAGGGAAGGGAAGGGAAAGGGGCCTCCTGCTCTATCAGTGCTCTCACAGTGTCCGTTTCCTCCATCCTGGGGCGAGGTCATGGAGCAGGGACAAATCCACACTTCCTGCCCCAAACTGGGTTTCTCAGAGAACAAAGGGCTGATATTCTGCAAAGGGGCTGAGCTGTGGGAACCACCATTGTTTCCCCAAGCTAGGACGGAGCAGGAACAACAGACAGGCTCAAACAGCTGCCCTTCAGAACACTGATGGAGATTTCTGCACTGCCCCAACACTGCCAGGCTGGCAGGACCCTGGTGGTGCCTAAATAAAGCCTGGCACAACTGCCTGGATGCTGAGAAAGGACCACAAGCTCTCTCTCTCTCTCTCTCTCTCTGTACATGTAGGACACACAGCTACATTTTAGTGCCATCAGACATCCTTTGACCTCATCCCAGGCAGATGTACCCAAGCCTTGGGATCACCCATGTATTCACACACATGTTCACACACACATGCTGTTTCTATTAGTGGTAGCATCTCACAGAGAGAATGGAAATACTTCAGCCCTGCTGGAGTGTGATGGAGCAGACAGGCTGTGCAGAGCAGGGATTATCTCACTCCCTGATATTATATAATCTGTTTAGACGGTGCCACTTGATGCTTATTTAAGGAATGAATGAGCACTTTGCTCTGGGATGTGCCACCCATGAGCTGTGACATCATCCCCCTAATCCACTGTAATGACTCCAGTGCTTTGCTGCCCAGCCATTCCCTCCTGCAGGTCCTGTGCTGGGGTTGCTCACACTCTGAGAGATGTGGGAGTGTGCACGTGTGGGGGAGTTACTCCACAGCAACATCACACAATTCCACAATCATTTAGGTGGGAAAAGACCTCTGAGACCACCGAGTCCCCCCTGTGCTTCATCCCCACCTCGTGTCCCAGCCCAGAGTGCCACGGCCAGTTGTTTCTTGGGCACCTCCAGGGATGGGGACTCCACCACCTCCCTGGGCAGCCCTTTCCAGTGCCTGACCACCCTTTCCATGGAGAATTTCCTCCTGATGTCCAGCCTGACCGTCCCCTGGCACATCTTGAGGCCGTTTCCTCTCATCCTGCCCCTTGTTCCCTGGCAGCAGAGCCCGACTCCCCCGGTTCCCCCCTCCTGTCAGGGAGTTGCAGAGAGCAGGAAAGTCCCCCCTAACTCTCCTTTTCTCCAGGCAAGATAAATTATGGTTAACTACATCAGAATGTTCTCCACCTCCCTCAAGAGGGGCCCTGGCACATAGGAAAAGTGAATTTCTGCAGATAAGGTGAAGCAGGACGAGAACCTGACGTGTGTGTGGCTCTGTGACCACACCACACTGCATTTGTTTGGTTAACCTCACATTCAGTGGCTTGGTATGGGCTGTTGAGAGCACACCTACAACCTTTCCACCCTTTTTTTTTTTTCTGGTCCTTCCTTCCTACAAATCAAAGCCCCTGAACTGAATTCCCTCCCTTAGGCCAGAGCAGACAGCAACGTGCAAAAACAAAACGAGCTGTGGACGCTCTGCTTTAACCCAAACCCTGCCCAGAAAGCACCCACAGAGGGAAAAGGGTGGAACCCTCTGCCAAGAGGTTGTGGAGGGACAATTATCCTGCCTCGTTTGCTCCTTTCAGGAGCAGTGGCTCGGAGGAGGGATCAGCTCCTGCAGAAACACGTGTGGTTTGCCCAGTGCCCCCCTGACCCCCGGGGGGGGTTTTGTCCCCCCTGCTCTGGCAGGGCAGGTCCCTGCAGGCCCAGGACAGGGGGCAAAGCCAGTTCCTCAGCACCCAGCAAGTGCAGGAGGAGACCCAGGAAGCTCCTCAGAGGAGCAGAGTCTCCAGGATACCCCGTCCTCTTTCCTCATCTGTTGCAGTCGAGGTTGAAATGCTTTTCCCTCCCTCCCAGCAGCTCCCACAGCAGCAGGCAGAGCATTACCCAGGGTGTTCTCCCTTGCTGGTACCCAGCCAGCCACAGTGGGTGCTGTGCCTGCTGCTGAGGGCCAGCCTGGCTGCAGTGGAGCTGCAGGAAATCACCCTCCACCCTCCTCGCAGTGCACAGCAATAACTGGCCACTATCCCAGTCGTGCTGCCCCATCCCATGGGGTCTTACAGAGAGGGAGGCTGCCAGATATATTCTAGTGCTGTGTGCTGGGGAGTAGAGACAGGATACACCTCCAGTTCACCTCCAGTTCACCTCCAGTTCACCTCCAGCTCACCTCTGTGCAGCCTGGAAGAAGCCCCCTCTGCCAGGGGCTGCAGCTAAGCCATCCCTGTGGCCTGGGACTAAGGCAAACAGCTCCCCAGTGCTCCACACAGGGAATTCTGCAGCTCCAGTTCCTCGTCCTGCCCACTCCACGACCCTAAAGCAAACTCTGCAGTGCCTCAGAGAAGGGAAGGCAGCAGTCACAAAGCTGCTGGCAGGTGGAAATCTCAGCTTTCCACACTGGCCGTGTTGCTGTTTCCCCTCTGCCTCCAGGTCTGGAACTGCTGGTCAAAGAGAGAACAAATTCTGCTCCTGGTTCCCCTTCCTTTCCCCCCCAGGCACACAGCACAGAACCAAATCTACTTTCTTTTTTTTTTTTCTCACTTCCTTTCCTCCACCCTCATTTTTGAAGCTTGACATTAGACAGGAACCACGTTAACCCTGGGGAGAGCTACCAATCCATGCATGCAACAAACACTTGGGAAACAGCAGCCAGGAGTGCCTGGAAACGTCTGAAATCAGAACACAGCCCTGAGACAGAGGAGAACTGCAAGCAAACAAGCAAGGGAGCACTTGGCTCCAGGGAAACATTCTGTCCCGTCCTCAAAATTCAACCAGACTTGGACTGCCGGTCTGTTCTGAGGGCTCTTTTCTTTATCCCAGATAACCAAACTCACACAGTGAGCACTAGCCTGGGGGGTTTTTTTTAAGCAAAGCCAGTGCTTAGGAAGCCAGAAAAACTGATGGTTGCACTGGCCTTCCTGCTGCAAAAAAATTCATCCCGTGGCTGAAATTTCGTAGTGTTATGAAACCAGGTTTTAAAGGGGCCATCGCCAGCTCAGAAAAGCCCGGGATTCCAAAGCTCCTGGGTTTGCTTTTCACTCCTCCCTCCCGCCCCTGCTCTTCCACTGCCCCTCGAGAAGGGCAGTTGAGGACGTTTAGAGTGGCCTTTGCAGTTTCAGGGCGCTTTGAGGTGCAGAAATGAGGCTGATTTCGCAAGGGCTGCAGGAAGTTGCGGTGGGGAAAAGGGCCCTGAGCAGGGGCCAGGGCTGTGAGCTCGCCCTGACAGCCTGGGTGAGACAGCCCAGAGACAGCTGCAGCCCCAGAGTCACCCCTGCAGCTCTGGTTACAGGTCCCAGCCTGCCCTGCTCTTCCCATCCCCAAATAATCCAGCGCACACCCACTTTCCACCCTGAGCTCAGCTGTCCCCCTGCTAAGCCCTGACGCCAACCTGGGAGCCACCAGCCTCCTGCCATCCACTGTGTGGCTCAAACAGGGACTCTCAGCTCACTGTACCTGTGCAGCAACCCCAGGATGTGTTCCCTGTAAACCAGAAAACTCTGTTTAGCTGCAGAAAGGGACTTGCAGGATCCCCCGGCGTGTATTTAACTAACTCCGGAGCTGTAATGGAATTTCCAGCGCCCTGATCCGTGCATTAGCAGATGAGACAGTGCTTTATTCCTTATCCAGTGATTACAGGTCACAGCTGAACTGCCCTACTGACAGTGCAAAACTTTGCAAAAGCACCCAGATTAGCAGAGGCTGCGTCACTGAAAACACCCGGGACGTGCCACAAGCAGGGGCCAGATGGAGGGAGCTGCCAGACACAGCCCCAGCCCCTCCAGGCAAAGGATTCTCCTGCATCCCTTCTCCCTGAGCAGCCTGGATGATGCTGTTGAGGCAAAAAGAAAAAGCCCCAGCCTGACTGCAGGAGTCTGAGCTGCCTCCCTGTCTCTGGGAGGCTCAGCGGGATGAAGGTGAACAGATGGCTCCTCTCACTCGCTGGGAAGGTCCCTGGTTTGTGCACAGCTCCCCCCTGCCCTCCTTTCCAGCCCTCCTCCCCACTGCTGGAATGCCAGAATCCTACTACCTACAGGAACCACCAGGAATGAATGATTAATCAATCAGTGCTGATGGCACCACGTTATGAAGGTGCTTTGTCATCACAAACATGAATTATTTCACAGGCTCTTGACTCAGATCCACGGTGTGACCCATCTCTACCTAAGCTGAGGAAAATGAAACAAAGGAGCTGCTGGAATGAATAAAAGGGACTTCCATCAGTCACACAACCCCTGAGTGCCAAAGCCCCTGCACTCCCCAGGCTTCACTCCAGCTACCAGAGAGCCTGGATCCCTTCAGGTCCACACCATTGTTTCCCATCACCACAAAACTGGCTCTGTGGCACCTTTCCAGCTTCCTGAGCTTCAGCAGTGAGTGACAACAGACTCTGACTTACCCCCAGCACGGAAAGCTCGCTGGCTTTGCAGGAACACACATTTCCACAGGAGCCTGAAGAGTCCACATGAACGAGGCTGTTGCCCTGAACTCCCACCCTACCTCCCTGAACTCTCACCCTCCATCTGACCTGGCCATGCTGAGGTCAGGGTTGGAATCCAGAGGCACTGCCCAGTGCCAAGACAACCAGCAAAGCACAATTACCATGAAGAACAGACTCACACCCCCAGCAGGTGACAGCTTCAGGTGTAAAATCATTCAGGTTGGACAACCTTCCCCTTATCCTTATGGGAAGCAGAAGAGCCAGAGAGAAGGAAGGATGTCCAAAGACTATCAGTGACAAAAAAGAGATGGTTTTCATCTGTGTGTGCCAGCAGAGAGACAAGAGAGAGGAACAGCTACTGCAAAAGAAAGACTTAAAATGAAAAGTGACTGAAAATAAAAGCTACTCAGAAATTGCTCTAAGACAACTAGAAGCATTTCAAAGTTTGTAAATACTCTCACACTGTTACAAACAAGAGTGTTGTTTTGGTAACAAAGTCAAGTCAGTTCTCTCATACTGGGGGATTTTCCCTGACTACACACTGAATAAAGACCTTCAGCTCTGCCCACAGCACTGCAGCTTTTCCTAAGCACTTCAGGATTCCCATGGGAGTTTTAATGACAGGGAACCTCAGATTAAGGGATTTCTCCTTCCAAATACTCCTGTGCTTCCACCTATGGAGGAAAAACCCCTGTGCCACGTGAGGGTCCCGGTGTGATCTGTGTGAACAGGATTCACCTGACACAGGAGCAGCTGGAATGTCACACACACCCTCTGGGAGATGCTGTGACATCCCCAGGCTGGGAATGGCACATCAGGTACAAACTGCCCCAAATACACGTGTGGGGAAAGGAGACAACCAAATAAATTAGGGATGGGCCCCAGCATCAACCCTGGCCCAGCACAACCCCAGTAAAGGCCAGACTTGGTTCTGCTTTACTGAGCTGGGGTCACTTCAAAGCGACGCTGAAAAAGGGAGGCTGGAAACCAGGAAAGGGAACAAAGCTTCCCACAGGGAACAAAGCTTCCCACAGAGATATTCAGGGGCTGGATGGACAGGATGGACAACTGCAACTGGGAGAGCATCTCATGGTCCTGTGAGAGGAAGTAACTCCACAGTGACATTCTTGCTTTGACTTCTCCCTTCACACACCTCTCTTTGACTTCAGAAGTGCAACGATAGAGAGATAAGAAATAAATGCACCATGATTGATACAGATAACAACAATCTGCTTTCATGATAACATCTTCTCTCTCGTGCAACTGAAGCAGCAAGTGCTGGCAACTGGGCTCATTAGTGTGTGATTCAAGAAGCAGCAGCTCTGTGTGGGTGTCGTGCGACTGCCACCGGGCTCGGGGATCCTGCTTACATAAGCCTTGTGTAACACAAACCAATTCCAAATCAATGCCTGTGCTCTTCTCCTCAAACTGATCGAGTTCCTTTGGCCACCCTGTGTGCAATCTCAATTTTGCTTCGAGCTACTGAGCTTGGCTCACCTCAAGCTGCCCGTCGGTGGGGTGCGGGGTCAGCCGGCACGGATCGCTCGGAAGCCACTCAGGTTTTCCCTGTGCAGGCCTTGGCTAACACACATTCACCCAGCCTGGGTGCATTAAAACTGGTTATGCTGGCTTTGAACTTGCCTAATTCCATCCTGTTATCAGACTTAGCAAGATCAGTTTGACTGAGGGTTTTAATTCTTCCCGTTCTGTTTGAAACGCCCCAGTCAGAGTTCGAAGGTTATTTTCTAAATGTACTCGTTTTTCCACTTTTGTTTCCTCTGGCAAGTGGCTTTTTATTTTCTTGCATCTTTCATGGAGCTGGAATTACATCCCTGCACCTTTCCCTGCCTAATGAGAGCCACAACAGGGTGCAGACAGTGCCAGAACAAAGGTCTCTGCCCATGTCCCTGTGTCACTGCCTGATGACAGCGCTGCTCCAGGAAGCCCTGCGAGTGTCTGAGCCACCAGACAAGAGGCTGCAAGGCATGGGGGAGGTGAAGCTGGCACCCCTCAGATCTGGCCTTGGGAAACCTCAATTCCAGGTCTCCCAATCCTGCTCAGCAGCACAGGGTTCCCCCAGTCACCTGGAGCTGGGATGTCCATGGAGAGATGCTGTTAATGGTCTGTTTCTGTAGGTTGTGGTGGCTCTGAGGGCTCCTTGTGAGAAGATTCCAGAACCTGAGTCACCGTGCTACAGTCGGGGCAGGGCAGCTCTTGCTCACCCCATGGACATGGGGAACCCTGACCTCACAACAGGCTGATTAATCAGGTTCATTAAGAGCGACAACAACGACAATAGCAACGTTGGTTATGGAAATAACCACCCATCTCCCGCCCTCGTGGCAGTGACCACAGAGGCATTTGGGGTTTTCTGTGGCCTGCAGAGCCAGGCCCAGCCTCTGCAATTTGTTCCTACTCTTTCCTTACCCTCCTGAGCGTTCCTGGAGTGCATTTACACCCACAGTGAGTAACAGTGTCACAGAATCACAGAAGGGTTTGGGTGGGAAGGGACCTTAAAGATCATCTCATTCCACCCCCTGCCACGGGCAGGGACACCTTCCTGGTGTCCCTTGCTCCAGCCTGGCCTCGGACACTCCCAGGGATGGGGCAGCCACAGCTTCTCTGGGCTTCATTTTTGCAACTATGAATCACAGAATGGTTTGGGTTGGAAGCCCCAAAGGAACCCAACTGACTCATCTGGCACCGTCCCTTAAGGATCTGCAGGGTTTAGGGCAGCACTGCCTCCTCCTCTGCATCACCCCGGACCTCCAGCTTCCAGGAGCGAGTGGAACACCCCAGAAACGTGTTCCTAGATTTCCCAGACTCCTCCCAGCCAAACAGCAGGCAGGGAGATGAAAGCCACAATATCTATCGGGGCTGCATTCAAATGTGCAGGAACAGGTCTTTCAAGGTAATTATCCGTGTTTACTGGAACTGAGTGCACGTCTCTACAAGATGCCTTGTAGAAATCAGGCTCATCTGCCAATCTGAACATTAGACAACATTCAAGCATAGGGAATTTAAAAGAAAATACAAGTTTTCATTGTCCCTACGAAGTAGGAAGCACTGAGTGTATTCTTAGTATTGATTTGGAGCATTTTGGCATGTAAGTGATTGCTGAAGTAGACCAGTTTGGTGGCCTTATTATGGGATGTCCAATCCAGTGGTTGTTTCTGCCTGTGTCGTTTTTTCTGGAGCTTTTTGCCCTCCCTGTGCCTGACACACAGAAGAGAATTTTTGATCATCTCAAAGGCTCAAGATTGAGGAGAATAAATAAACCAGCTGTAAAACACGGCACAACCTTTGGCTGGGAAGTGCAGAGGGGTTCTGTGGGTGCCAGCAGGAAAGGGAGGGACATTCCTACCTGAAGGACTGGCATAGGAAACCTGGATTAAATTTTCCCTCTTTCACAAGGTTAAATTTTCCCTCTTTCACAGTGTTTCCTATGGAAAGAGACTTCAGCTATTACTGTCTCAGCCTCTGTTGAGAAAGTGGATTATGTGCTATCTTCTATCACGTCTTTTTAATCTGTATTTACATATATATATATGTATATTTTACTTTTTTGTAGTTGTAAGATTTTAGGGACATGTTAGCAAACATCTCTGCCCCTTACACACATTCAAGGATTCTCTTGTATTACCAACAAATAATTCTAACAGAAGAACTGATTCAAGATTTGGAAGGAAGAAAAGTACAGGAGGAGTCTAAAACCTTTACCTTTGAGAAATTCCATTTGGTTCTTTTTTTTTTTTTTTTGTCCCCCTAGGCCTGCTAAAGTCAGGATTTCTCACTGTTTAAGGTGTTCATAGTTTAAATATTCCCCTGCTACATATATTTCAGCCCTCTTGAAATATCCAGCCTTATTTCTCCAGCCTAATCTCTTGTTCTCCCCGTAACAGGCAGACTGTGTCTGGCCATTTGGGAAATAGTTCATAATTCCACGCTTAAATAACTGCCTTTTGATAAAGGTCCAGCACAGTGCTCTGAGAGCTGTTTTGTTTTTATGGATGGAGCAGACAGAGCAGAATGATGTTGCCTGCATACTAAGAAACTTGGCCCAGAGCCCACACACACACACACACACACCAAAGGCAAAATAAATAAATAAACATATCAATCAATCTTGACGTCACCAGGAAAAGGGTCACTGCCATGTGGAACGAGACATCTGGCCAGTGAAGTCACGGCTCTGGAAGGATGCCACCGAGCAAGTTCACATGCTCTGCAGCACAATGGGATGAGATGACAGTCAAAAGGGGGGAAAAAAGGGGGAGGATCAATTCTAATTGATGCTAAGTGAGCAGGGGATTAAAGCAGGAGCTCCCCTACCTTCTGCCAACCTGCCTTTAACCTTTTCCTGTTGAAAAACTCCCATGATTCCAGCCCAAGCCAGGGCGAGACCAGCCTGTCATCTCACATGACACCGTCCACTACCTTTTAGAACCAGCTTTGGAACAAGACAGAGCAGACTCTTACCACACAATTAAAATTAAAACACGTGGAGGAGGACCCTTCCCGCAGCCCTACACATTCCCACACGCAGGAATAAAGAAGGTGCACTCGCCCAGGTGTTTGTGTTACCTGCAGCTGCACCACAACCACACACAAAATGACAATTTGTCAGAGAACCCACAGCCACAGACCACTGCAGCCTTTGGGATGCAGCCTGCATTCCAAGGGAAGACTTGTAAACGCACTTACAAGCAAAATGCAAACTGTTTCACTCATTAAACAGAAAGGTTTTGAGGAGAAGGAACACGAAATGTCCGCAGGAAGGAGAGAGACCCCCCCGACAACTCTTTCCCCTGCACACACGGCCAACTTGCTCCTGCAGGCTATTGTCTGTATTTCCCTCGGTCCCCATCCAGACACAGCATTGAAAGCAGCGGGAGACTGTTCCCTGTGGAAGCTCCGATATTCCCTTTATAGCGCCGGGACATCGGAGCCCATGCGGACGCGCAGCCAGGATGCTCCTGGCACAATGGAGCATCTGCCCCCGGAGCGTGGCGGCTCCTGCAGCCCTGGGCATTTCTGAGGCGGCCTGACTTGAATGCAGCGCAGCCGAGCCGGAGTCTTTGTTGTCATAGCCCAGATTCCTTCAAGACCGCTAAAAAAAAAATAATAAATCCACCCTCCAAGAGATGGGAATGTGACTGCCTGGAAAATGACTGTATTCCTGAGCCCCCGGCTCTGCGGGCGGTTCCAATCAGCTCTGTCCGGCTGAGCCCCGCGGGGTGATGCCCCGTCCGCCCTGTCCCAACCCCAACGGGATCCGGCGTTGGCTGCCCGGATCCTGGAATTCCTAATTTTTTTTTTTTTTTTTTTTCACGTGCCAAGCGCCCGGACGGAGCGGGACAGCGCGGCGGGGAGGGCGGGATGCGGGGGCACGGGGGGCGATGCGGGGCACGGGGGGCGATGCGGGGCACGGGGGGGGATGCGGGGCATGGGATGGGGGAGATATGGGATAGAACGAGGGGCACGGGGGGGGATGCGTGGCATGGGATGGGGGGATGCGGGGTGGAATGAAGGGGCACGGGAGGGGGGGATGCGGCGTGGAATAAGGAGCGCTGGAGGGATGCCGGGCACGGGAGGGGGGGATGCGGGGCACGGAGGGGCAACGCCCGCTGTCCCGGCTGGGCCCCGTCTCCATCCCCCGGGCGGCTCCGGGGCTGCAGGGCCGTCTCCCCTCTCCCCTCTCCCCCTCCGCAGCCCGGGCGCGGCCCCGCGCAGCGCGGAGCCGGGGAGGGCCCTGCCCGTCTCCGTCCCCCACCTCTCCAGCCGCCCGAAACCATTGCCGGGGCTGCCCCGGCTGGCTGCCCTGCCCTTACCGGAACCGGGGCGAGTCCTTGATGCACTCCTCGAACTCCACCGTCATGCTGCCGGTCGGCCCTGGGCGCGCTCAGCGGAGGAAGCGCATCGCCCGCCGGAGCCGAGGACGCGCGGGCAGCGCCCGCCCCCCGCCGCCGCTGCGGGGATGGAGCGAGCCCGGCACCCGCCTCCCTCCCACCGCACCGGGGCACGGCGGCCACCGCCGGACACGCACCGGGCCGGGATGGACCGCGGGCACTGCCCCGCCGCACCGCCGGGCACCCCCGGCCGGCACCCCCTCTGCGGGCTGAGCTGGGTGGGAAACACCTTTGCTGGGGGTGGCAGAGTTAATTAGGGCTGGAGGCGACCTCTGAGGTCATAGGATCGTGAAAACATCAAGGCTGGAAGAGGGCTTTAGGGTCGAGTGCAACTGTCACCCACTGTAACCACAGCGCCCAGCACCAGCTCCAGGTGCCTCTTGGACACCCCCGGGGATGGGGACTCCACCACCTCCCAGGGCAGCCTGACCACCCTTTTTTCCCCCCACCTTTTTATTCCAATGCCTGACCACACTCACAGGGAAAAATTTTTCTAATGTCTGATCTGGGTTTCCTGTGTCTCATCTTGAACACCTCCCAGGGGTGGTGACTCCACCACCTCCTGGAAACATCCAAGGTCAGACTGGACAGAGCTCTGAGCAGCCTCATCTAGTGGAAGGTGTCCTTGCCCATTGGATTAATGACCTTCACAAGTCCCTTCCAACCCAAACCATTCCATGACTTGCAGGTAGGATGTCCACCAGGTTGTGTGCACTGGAGAAAAAAACCCAACCAACCAAACTGTGCAATTCTGTATCAGCAGCAGCAAAAGGATTGACATCAATCCTGTTACTACTTAATCTAGTTTTTAATTTTCTATACACAGTGGATTTGCTGCTGCCATCAGCCATGTGATAAATCTGCAGTGTCTCCTCTGAAGCCAACATAATCACCCAAGGAAGGAAGACATCTGGGCTTGGAGGTCCAGCTGAACAGATCACATTTGCCACAGGACAAGCACCGTAATTTGGTGTGGATAAATGAGGCTAATTAGCGTGGGCTTAGTCCTGAGCCTCCCCCCACCCAGCACAACAGTATCAAGCACCTCATTCACTGTAAGTTTTATGGGAACTCAGAGATGAACTTTTATAAGAACTGAGAACAGGGCCTGAAGTGTAAACCTTGTTTTAAGAAAATCCTGTGTAATATGACCATGGGTCAAACCCTGTCTGGATCCATGACACAATGTCACGAGGAGGCCTTACCTCAGCCATGGACAGAACCGTGATGGAATCAGATGAAATGAGATGTTTGATGTCATTCCTACACAAAAACCACAGCCAAGATTCTCCTCTAGCCCCCTGTTTCTGCCTGGGTTCTCAGACCTGCTCAGTTTGTCAGCCACAGCCAAGAGCACCTTTGTGTGAGCAACAGTGAGTCATTTCACTTCGTTATCAGCCGCTGGAGGGTTCTGAGGAATTCAGGGAATTAGCCCTGCCAAACACCTCGGTCCAGAAGGGGCAAGGTGACCTCTTGTGGCCTCTGTTTTATGTGGTTTCATAAAGGTCAACCCAATCCAGTGATTATTTCCTTTGGTGCTCCCAGCAGAGATGAAAGCGGGCGGCTGCTCCCGCCCTCCTGTGTGTGCCCAGGCTCGGGGATTAGAAATTACCGTCCTCTTTAAAGCTGAGATTCATCACTTTCATTATAATAGAGTCCGGATGCCATTGTGTGGGTTGAAAGCTGGTTGGATTTTTCCATTCAAAGCAGATCTCAGATTTGTATGAGGGGCCAGGGATTTTTCTATTGCTCTCTCCCTGCTTTTCTAATGAGTTGGGTGCTTGTTTATACTGGTTTGAGGCTTCTGCACGTACAGACATTGCAGTTCAGTGTTTCAGAAAGACCCAAGATTTTTAAATACAGATCACAGTCATTAAGAACATCTGCAGCCTTTGTGTATTATCATTATCTTTGCCTATTTTTGTCCCTGTAGCTGTTATTTTCCCTCAGCCAGTGGCTGCCTGAACACATCTTTCCACAGGCAGGCTGAAATACATGGATGTGGGATTGCCTGAAATGCCTGTGCTGGCGGGATTTGGGATGGAAGGGACCTTAAAAATCGTCCAGTTCCCACGCCCTGCCATGGGCAGGGACACCTTCCAGTAGCCCAGGTTGGTCCAAGCCCTGTCCAACCTGGCCTTGGACACTTCCAGGGACGGGGGAGTTTCCCTGGGCAACCTGTGCCAAGGCCTCACCACCCTCACAGGGAAGGATTTCTTCCCAATATCCCATCTCTCCCTGCCCTCTGGCAGTGGGAAACCATTCCCTTTGTCCTGTCCCTCCATCCCTTGTCCCCAGTCCCTCTCCAGCTCTCCTGGAGCCCCTTTAGGCCCTGAAAGGGGCTC
>JAWWLV010000061.1:5606788-5619305 GCA_035041135.1 Platyrinchus mystaceus | reverse complement strand
CATCCCCGCTCCCCATCGCTCCATCCCCGCTCCCCATCGCTCCATCCCCGCTCCCCATCGCTCCATCCCCGCTCCCCATCGCTCCATCCCCGCTCCCCGCGGCCCCCCCGGCGCGGTGGCGGCGGAAGCGGCGGTGCCGTGCGGGGGAAGAGGCGGTGCTGCCCGGCCGGTCGGGGCCGGGGTGGGTGTCGGGGTGTCCCCCGGCAGAGATGGGCTGTGCCCCGGCCCGGTACCTGGTGTTCTTTCAGTACTTTGGCACCAGGTACAGGTACGTGCCCAGGAGCCCCCGCAGGGACTGGGGCGGCACTGGGAGAGCAGGGGAGGGATGGGGAGAGCGGAGTGTGGGAAGGGCGGAATTTGGGGAGGGCGGAGTTTGGGGAGAGAAGAGTTCAGGGAGAGAAGAGTTCGGGGAAGCAGCGTTTTGGCAGGGCAGGATTTGGGGAGTGATGGGTGAGAACTGTTCAGGTGTGGGATGGGGAGGGAAGGGTGAGGTCAGTTTAGGGAGGAGGGAGTTTAGTAGGGGGTGGGTGAGAGCAGAGTCTGGGGAGGACAGAATTTGGGGAGGGCAGCGTTCAGGGCAGGAATGGGTGAGAACAGTGTTTGGGGAGGGATGGTTGGGAACAGTGTTCAGGGGAGGGATGGGTGAGAGCAGAGTTTGGGAAGGGCAGAGTTTGGGGAAGGATGGATGGAACAGTGTTCAGGGCAGGAGTGGGTGAGAACAGTATTTGGGGAGGGATGGATGGAACAGTGTTCAGGGGAGGGATGGGTGAGAGCAGTGTCCTGGTGAGGGGTGATCCCTCGCTGGGCAGGTGGGAGCAGACAGGGAGCTGGACTCTGCTTCCTGCTGTGCACAGAAGTGTGAGAGAGGGGGTGGTTCAGGCAGGAAAGGCGTAAAATTAGCACAGAGAAAAGGTCAAAGGAAAGAGAAGAAGGGAAACTCATCTAGGGAGGGACAAATTGCTGTATTTCTTGCAGTGGGGCCTGGTTGTGGCCAGTTCTCAGTGTTCAGGCACCTGGTGCTGCCCAGAGATGCAAGTGAAGTGATGTGTGGGCTGTGATCCCTGCAGGCTGAGCTTGGATTTCCCCAGGCCTTGAACAGCTCACGTGTAGAGTTGTGCCTGTTCACATCTCAAAAGTGTGTGGGAGAACTTGTGCAGCCCCAGCTCCTGGAATTGTTCCTGTCTTCGTGGGGATGTTACGGAATAACAACATCCTGTGCCAAACTGCACAGCTCGTTCCCAGTGTGTGCTCTGTGTCACTGTGGGCACTCAGATCCTTCTGGGTAGGTCCAGGTAGGGTGGGGTTAGCCTGGGGATGTGTCTCTCAGCTCTTCAGTGTGAAGGGCAGTGACTTCTGCAGCAGAGAAGGAAACTCCTCACAAACTGTCCCCATAGCCCTTTAGTCCCTTTATGGCACTCACAGAAAAGCACATTTGCATTTGGCAACCGACTGCTGGCCCTGAAATAGTTTTATCTGCAAACTAGTGTCATTTGTCTGCCCTATCTCCCAGCCAACCTCCATCTGAAGGGGCAGTTCAGAGAGTAATAATTTAAGGGTGCTTTTAATTCCAGGCTCATTTCCTGCACATAACCCCTGCATCAGTTTTCCTGCCCGTTCCTGAGTGTTTGTTCCCTGCAGGTTCTGTGGGAAGATCCAGGTGGTCCAGAAGCAAACAGTCCCCCCATTAACATCAAGTCCTCGAGTGTTGACACATCTCAATAACTGTTGTATTTGTTTTGCTCTGCAGTGGGGTTGTGGAGACTAAGAGTGATCAGGCACTGGTTGGAGTCCAGAATTATTTGGAGGTAGGTCCTTGCTAATCATAATGTCATGAGAATGAAGCTCCTGGGGTCACATGTCTCAGCTACAGATTTTATCAAGGGTAACTGTTATTTTGAACCTGACACTCAGTAAAACTGGTGCTTTAGAAATGATGTCACTGTGGAGATTCTGATCCTGAGAAAGATGTGAACCCTTCAGTGAGCCTTGAGGAATCTGAGTGCAGAGCTGTGACTGTGAGAGCCCCTGCTCAGGTGCTGGGCCCCCCCTGAAGGTGCCTAAGCATGTGAGGCTTCCTTAGGACTTGTGGCTTTGCCTCCCTTGCTCTTCAAACTGCCTCGGTTCTGGTTCATGGCAAAATCCTTTATGGCTTTGGAAACTCGATGCTGTGTCCTCCTGGGAGAGGATGGCTCTGATGGATGTTTTCAGAACAAAGCACAGCAGGATGTCCATTGTTCCTTGCTGTTTCCATTCTTTTGGAGTTCTGATATGCCAGGGGAAAGAAGGTTATGATCCTGTTATCATGGTTGTTGCTCTGCTGCTCCCAGGGATCCCCCAGAATATAAGAATGGCTTTCAGGACCCGAGTGATGTTGGGGCTTGGAGTGAGTGTGCAAAGTGTAGTAGGAAATGGGTCCTAGGGTGAAAGCTCAGCACACCTGAGGATTGTAATCCAGTTGTAATTTAATTACAAGCTGCTGATGAATCCCACGTTCTGGTGCAGGGCAGGAATCAAAAGGAAGCTGCATTATTTGTCTTGGAAGCACCATGCAGTTCAAAATGAAGCTTGTGCATTTTAAGGAGATAAGAGGTTGTTGAAGAGCTTCAGGCTGATGGCTGGGGGTCAGATCAGACCCGTGTAATAACAGCCAACCCTTTTTGCACCTCATTTTTGGTCACAGATGCAGCAGTGGGCAGGTGGGACAGTCTGTGCTCTTGCCTTGGTGTTGTGAAGAGCTGAGTTGTCCAAGGGCTGGTCCAGAAGGACTTGCTGTCCCACCCAGCCTCTCTCTGTGACCATGGCCAAGACATTTCCACACCACTGAGGGTGGGAGTTGCTGTGTGCCCTCATTCCCCAGCCTGTAGGAGGAAAGTGTGAGGAATTATGGTTTGAATAAGAGTTCTCAGGGTGTATATCTGTGGCTCCTTGCCTGAGACCGTTGCAGAGAAAGTGGATAAATATTGTGCAGATCTTGAAAGAAGAGCCCAGAGGATTTTCTATCTCATTTATCTCATCCTCTGAGCCATCCAGTGCCTCAGCCCCAGGACTTTGGCTGAGCCCAGCAGTTGTTTTGCATTATCCCAGTAACTCTGTTTGAACAGGCAGATGGGTGTAGGATGGGTGATTAGGGGAGAAAAGAAGAAGAAAAAAAGGAAAACATGAGCTTATTTGGTGTTGTCTTTTCACAGTATCAGCACTTTGCAGGCCAGTTCTGGGCTATGTGCTTTGCTTTCATGTGGTGGTATTGATGCTGGGCACTGCTGAGCAGGGCTGTGTCTATTGGAACCACATGGGAAGTCTTAAAGCAACTCTAATAGAAAACTTCTGGAGCCTGTAGGAATTTCTCTTCCTTCCTCCTTTTCTGTGCAGCCTTGAACTTCACTGCTTTCCAAAAGCCAGGAAGGCAACAGAAGGGAAGGGCAGAATTAAACCTGTAATGAGATCCTTATTGTATCCTAGAGATGTTCAGACATTTGTTTGCAGTCACAGGCAAGCAGAAATAACCTGTGAGCTGCAGACCTTGTGTTTCAACAAGTGCCTCACTGGAAGTGTCATGGGCTGGTTGGTTTGTGAGCATGTTCTGGGGTAAAACTGCTGGGCTGGGGCTGAGCAGGAGGTCTGTGTCTGTAAAATGCTGTATCATACAGGACACAGAAGGTTTTGCAGTCCCCAGTCCTGCTCTGTAACAGAGCCCTGGGGCTGTCAAGAGGAAGTGGAGACTTGTTTTAGCTCTGGGACAGATGTAGATATTTGATGGAGCTTTTAATATCTCTTTGAGGGGGGGTGAGCTTTGCAAGAAAACACTTTATTTCTTTCTTGGAGACAGCGTATTTATCTCAAAGCCTTTGGAAGCCCAACCTGCTGGTGATGGGTCCAACCCAAATCCCAGACCTTGCTTCCCCGGATGGGGACATTTTAGCCCTGTGACTTGGCTCCCTCCAGTTCTTTGTGGAAACTTGTAAGGTGCAGGACTTCATGTTCTGGTCTCAGCTCTCCCACATGTCCCTGTTACAAAGGGAGGTCTCCCATGTAGCCCCTTTTGCCAGGGTGAGTGGCTGTGATGGGAAACACCTCGTGGCACCCACAGATTCACCTTCCCTCTGGTGTCTGGTGGGTGCCACCTCTCCTGAGTGTGCTGGTGGATGCTGCCCAAAGCTAATCCTCCCCACACAAAGCTCTGGTTTTGGCCAGCAGCCTCGTGCTAAGGCCAGATATTATTCCTCATGAAAGGAAAAGGGAGGAGGAGAGGAGAGAAGGAACGTACACCAGCTCCTTACTATGCAAGGCAGCTTTGCTACAACCCTCTGCCCTCCCCTCTTCCCAACCCCCTGAGAAAAAAAAAAGAGGAAGAAAGAAAGGAAAACAGACCAAGAGAACTGTCATCTTCATCCTCTGTTTTGATAATAATTTCAGTGACGTAGGAGATGGCTTTGGAAACGTTTTTTTTTGTCTTTCCAGCAGAATCCACGTTCTCAGCTTTTCCTTCCTGGCTTTCACTCCAACTTTTATCTATCCCACTAGGAACAAGAAAAATTTTTAATTAGTTTCAGTTGACATAGCGCCCACAGTGAGTCAGGGAGGCTGTGATGACTTGCAACCAGGAGCTTGCACGTTATTATTTATTAGAACATTGTCATTTATAAATCCTGCAGAGCCTCCCTGGCCAGGCAGTGCAGCCCCCTGTGCACACAATGAAACCATGAGCAATCCAGCTGCTGGGAGAGAGAAAAAGGCACTTACTTCTCCAAGACATTCCTAATGCCTGCAGAGGTGGATGATGGAGTATCTCGAGGATTTTTGGGTTTATTTAGACTCTGGGGAGAGAACTTTTGCTCCCCCACCATGGGTGGTGTGCATCAGTGGGCCTGCTGTTCATCTTGCCTCTCTGCACAGAGGGAGAGGAGAACTGAGCTGGGGGTCAACAACAGCAGTTTGGAATGTGGATCCATATCACCCTGGCACACAGCAGTGGAAATTTCAGCAAAATGCAAAGTATGGAAGCGCTTAATGAATGAAACCCGTTAGCAGGACAGACCTACTAAGTGCAAGTGATACTTTCTGCTGTCAGGGGGATGAACTTGCACCCTGGGATGCTCGTTGCTGTTCCAGGAATGTGGTTGTCTGGAAAGACTCTGGGAGTGAAGGTTAAATGCAGATGGGTGAGATGTGGCTCAGTGAAAGGCCTCCAGCAGGCACCAAGCCAAGATTTTGGTGTTTGTGGCACCTGCTAAGGAGGGTATTTGCATGTTCTGTGGCTTAAAGAAGGGAGCAGAGACCTGTGAGCCCTGAGCACAGGGAGGACAACCCAGCTCCCTCATTCCTCTGTCTTCTTTATTTCTTTTTAGCTGGGTGCTTAATTCCTGCTTCAGTTCCCCCCTAGGAATCCACAGGAGAGGGATCTGGATCTGGATTAACAGCACTGAAGCCTTTTGGGTTCCCTTTTGGGTTTCTCACATGAAAGCCCTGTTTGTTTTAGGGACCTGTTCCTAGTGAAAGGGCAGGAAAAACTGGTCGTTATCCAAGCAATTACTACATGTAAATAATGCACTTTTTTTGAAATCCAGTGTGGGGGATAATAACAGGTTAAAGTACACAGGAACCAGAGCAGGAAACCTTCAGCTGCCTGTGAGCTCCAAGGACTTTGGGTGGCACAGGTAGGAGACATTTGCATAGGTGAAGGGTCACTTCTTAGTTGCCTGCAAAGGAGTTCAGCAGTTGAGGAATTCTCTCTATAAGGAGGTTATATCCCATCCTAATTAAATGAAATATTAAAATTGAAACTGGAGGCAGCAGTTGATGGTGTATTATCAGCTGTGTGCCTGCTGGGCTGGAGGAGGGATCCAGAGATCCAGTGTTCTCATCATCCAGACTGAGCTGGGATGCAGTGTGGGATCCAAAGCAGAGCTGCATCCAAACTTCTCCAAGCCTGGAGCAAAAATTAAAAAAAAAAGAGGATGTTTTCCATGTCCTCCCTTATTCTCTCTCTCTCTCTCAACTCTTGTTTCCACTGCCTGGTTTTTGTCTGATGAGAGAGGAGGGGGAGAAGAGGGTGGAGGAAAGGGAGGAGCCTGTGCAACCCAAACATCTCAGAAACTTTGCTCTTAAAATCAGCTTCTGCTTTAAGACAAATTGCTGAGGCACAAGCCAAGGTCTGCTCCAGAAAACTATTTAATTTCTGTCTGCTTCTCTCTGCTTAAGGGTGATAAATACAGATTTTCACTGTTAATTGTAACCACATGTGAACTCCAAATAGCAGGATTTAGGAAGGGGAAAAATCAGTTTTGTTCTGTTTCCCAGGCCTCCCCCTGCAGCTTGGGGATATTTTTTCCTGCCTTCCTCTGCATTTGAACTGTGCATTTCTGAGAGCCCAGAATCCTGACGGCTCAAATTGGGAGTCTGGAAGGTTTTTGTGAGTCAGCAGTTCAAACTTTATTGGCTCTTGTACCAAATTAAAATCTAATAAAGACCACCGCTGGCTTCACTACTCAGGAGTGGGGATGGGAAAGAGAAGGAAATTTCTTGTCATTCCTCTGGTTTTCTGCCTTCTTTTGTGGGTTTTCAGTCTTTCAAATGTTTCTCTTCTTCCCTGTAACAATTTTCAGTGTGTTTTCTGTCTCAGGGCCTGCCCTCACAAAGGAAGACTCTGTTTGCATCTCTTCTTTTTGCTCTTGTTTGAGAGTGAATCTTGATTAAAAGACACCTTATTAGTGACTCATTTAGCAGGGGTTTATTTACTTTCCCAGCAGGAACCTTTAGTAATTCACCCAGTTGTTTTTCCAGTCAGTGGGCAGAAGGGAAAGGCAGAATAAAAGGGGATAAAAACCAGCTGTGTGGAGAGGAACAGCTGGGAAAGGGAAACAACAATCAGAGCCACAGGTGGATCCTCCAGCAAATCCCTGCCAAAAATCCACAGGCAGGACCTCGAGGATCTTGTTGCAGTGCATTTTTGCTGACTAATTTTTAAAGGGCATCTCAGCTGCAGTGTAATTTTAGGGGCTTGGGGCTCTAATAATCTTAAACTGGCTGATATTGTAATAAGGTGGTTGTTTTCTGCTTTAGCCCTGATGTGCCAGAGGTCTTGTGGTGAGTGAGGCATCCCCTGAATATTGAGGCAGCCCTTGGCTCCTGAAGAAAACCCTAACCCATATATTCTTGAGGAATATATAGGGAAAAATATAAGTAAAATCCATGCTGTTTGTGCTGTGGTTGGTTTTAGATGCTGGTGTGTTTTGAGAGCTGTGTTCTTGATTCTTAGCTCTGTTCATATTGATATTTCTCAGTGGGACCAATAAATGCATTACCTCAGTGCTGCCCCTGCTCTGCTCCCCTGGCTCCTCTGCTCTGCACAGCTAATGGAAGTGTGTTGTTCCCATTGTGGCTGGAAAAGAACTTCTGCCTGCAGCAACAACCACAGCACTTCACACCATCCTGGCCTGCAGTGCAAGCAAAGGCTGCAGCCTGAGCTCCTTCAGACACCTTGGCTGGTGTCTTGGCTGGTTTCCATCCCTTTAAGGACCTGGGTTTTCAACAGCAAGTTCAGGGATGGTTGGTTTGAATAGTTAATCCTCTGTCTTGTTTCTCACTCACCCAGTGACACAAGGCAAAGCACAGGGAGAGGAGTGTTTTAACTTTATTTTCTACATGAAGAAAAGCTCACATGGCATTTTGGGTGTTCTATTTGAGGGGATTTCAGGGCACAAAGTGAAAAGCCCCTGGTGCTGGGAGGAGCCCCCCAGACAGACTCCTCTCCATCACCTCCTCTGCTCGCAGTAACTCCAAATTGCTTCTCTGTCTGAGCAATAACACGTGCTGAGCAAGGAGGGAGATGGTTTTTTTCCCCACTGCTGCTGAACCCATCTCCTGTTGGCTTCCAGAAGGCAGCTCAGAACCTCAAGGCCAGCGTTCCCATCAAGTTCCACATCTCCAGCCGGACGGACTCGGGTGTCCACGCGCTCTGCAACGCCGCCCACCTCGACATCCAGAGGGGCCCAGGGAAGCCACATTTCACTGAGGAGCAGCTCCTGCTCAGCCTCAACTACCACCTCAGGCCTGAGCCCATCCGGTGAGTCGCTGCCAAGCCCAAAATCTGTTATTTTGCCTTTGCTGGGGACGGGAGGAAATGCAGCGATGATCCCCCACCTTCACACACAGGGTGTATTTTCCCCTGTCCTGTGTTGGTGAATCACTCCCTTGCACGTGTATTTCTGCTACAATTAAAGTAGTTAATACCCCCCCAATTTTATTAATTATATTAATTATAATTATTATATATATATATATATAATTAAAAATCATCAGAACACGAAGTTCTGATGTTGGGTTGAGGGACTCTGCTGTGCCATGTCCAGAGGGCACAGTGACTCCAGGGAACAAATTCCAGCCTGTGCTGATGGTCATGGGGGGGTGTGTGTGACACTTGGTGGCTTGGCACTGTCTGTTGTGACTGGGCTCCCACTTCTGTAGGTCGGTGCCAAAGAAGTGTTTGGTGCCTGTAGCTCTCCTGGCCTCAGGATTGGGTTTTCCAGTGTCTCCTGCAGTGTTTGTGGAGCTGTGTGTCAGTGATGCTTTGCATTTGTTGAAGTGCAGTGGGACCTTTTTTCTTTGGGATCTCAGCTGGAGCAGAAGCTGCAGCAGCTGTCTCAGCCAGCTCCATTATTTCACCTCTGAACGAGCACCAGGGGAGCCATCAGAGGGTGAAGGGGAAGAGGAAGTGAAATCCTTGGAATCTGAGCTCAGGAAAGAGGGCAGGAAGGCACTGTGAGCGCCTTGTATCTGCAGACACATAGTTCCTGTGAGTGGCTGTTTGTTATGTTGCTTTAGCTGACCTTTTTCCCTGATGTTTGCAGTTCCTCTGGCAGTTCCCCAGCCAGTTTTAGGAACAGCATAAGGCCACCCTGCCTTTTCCCTTTGATCCTGGCAGTCTCCTGACTGTCCATGTTAGCTCAGGTGTTGCTGCCCCTCCGTGAAACCCTCTTGTGCCGTGTCTGAGCAGGTGAGCTCAGCCTAAGGGTGAGGGTCAGATGGCTGCTGTGCTCAGGCTAGAAACCCAGGAATGTCAGCCCCCAGAAATCCATGGGGGAATTTTCCCTCCCCCTCCACCTTGTTTGCAAAAATGTGTTTTGGCAGTTTGCAGGTTTGGTGGAGTGTTAAAGCAAAGGTTTCACAGTGGGCACCTCAAGGAAAACCAAATTCTGCTTCTATTGCTTCTACCCCACAGCCCAGGGACAGCCAGCCAGGAACAAGTCAGGTCCTGCACCCCAAACCTGAGGTGGAATATTAGCATGGTAATAAAGGATTGACAGCTTTGCACTTACAAATCCAGTTCCTCAGCAGTGAGAGGCCACAAGGCAACTCTCTCTCTCTCAAGCTGACTGGGAGTTCCTGTCCCTTGACAGCTTTCACCTTCCCTGACATATGTGCAAAGAGTCTAAAGCAGCTGCTCTGGGGTGGGGCTGGGGATGGTTTCTTTCCAGAATTAAAAATAATATTCTGAAATAGAATTTGACTTGGGCAGGGGTTTGGGTTGTTAATTTTTGCTCAGCCTGAAAACTAGGTCAGAATCTGTGCTCCCTGGAAGTCAAACCCTTTCTGGATGTTTTAGCAGTAACAGGCAACATGAAGTAGGTCATGGTTTTGGTTTCCTTCCTTAAAAGACTAAAGCAGTTTGGGAGCAAAGCTCTCCTGATTTTACAGCCAGGGAATCTGTCTGTAATGGTCAGTCTGTTCTGAGCATCCCCAGCCACTGAATCTCAGTCTCTCTTCCCTGAATTTGGGGCTGTAACTGTGAGTGGTGGTGTTGAGCTTTAATGGAACAAGTTGTCCTAGAGAGCTAAAAGTGCTGTTGTGACTCTGCTGCTTTCAGTGCTGGAAGTCACACAGAGCCATAGTTATAGTTAGGCTTGTCCTAAGAGCACCCAGGATTGCTGCTGAAGAAGGTTTGAACTAGAAAACATCCCCAAAAGGAAGCAGCAGTGGGATCTCATAGAGGGGAGAAGTTCTTTGTCTCACCCTGAGATCTGACAGGTTTCAGGAGGTGATACCTTGTGATGGAACACAACCCCAGCCCTGCTCAGTCAGTCTGAATTTGTCAGGAAGCTTTTCCTCCTCCCAGGAAGGCTCAGCCTTTCGAAAATGGTTCATCTGCTTCCCATTAAGGAGCCAGTGCCGGGCATGAGCCCACGTGTGCTCAGCAACCACCCCCTCCCTCTGCAAGTATTGCTCTGCCAAGGAGAATTCTCTCCTAATGCTGAAGAGAGAGCTCCAAACTTTCATGTGGTTGCAAGCAGGGGGTGATGGAGAGAGGGATCTTTGTGAGAACACATTGTTGGTGGTGAAGCTTGGAAGGGAAACAAGATTCCAAGCAGGCTGACTGTACCATCAGCCACAATAACCTCCTTTATGGGGTGGTGGGTCTCCTCTATCAACTGATCTGCCTTTTAAACTTGCAAAACATATGTGAAAGGATCTTCTCCTCAAAGAGCAGAGTGTGTCTCATAGATGGGGTAGTTTTAGGGGGGCTTTGCTGTCCCTCAGGTAGGGATGGTAATGGCAGGAGCAGACTCACACCTCCTGTTTCTGGTCTGGTTTTGTAAGCACACAGTGAAAGTTGTCAGAGTGACAAGACAGAGCTGGGATTCCTCCCACCTCCTGCAAACTGGCATTTGGGTTCTGCTCTCAGTGGGGAGAGCAGGATGTGCTTCTGGGGGACATCTTTGTCTAATACATTGTCATTTCTAGTTATGTGTCTTTGGGCTTTTTTCCCCTCGACCTCCTCTGAAATTCAGGCTCTGTTGGTGAAGATAAAGAGTGCCATGAGTTTTTCTTTACCATTTTTTACCCATTTCAAAAAAAAAATGGGATCTTAACAGAGCCTGAAATGTAGCTGCTGGAATATTCCTAGCTGGAAGGAATCTGTGGCAGCAATTGCATCTGGTTGGAGAGGCAGGAAAGGATGCCTGACTTGAAGAATTATGTGAGCATAAATAGGTTTCTCTGAAAGAATCACCCTAAAAGGATGGTTATTTAATAAGAATCACAGAAGTGTTAACAAGAGAGGCTCAGGATAGATGATATGCTTGTGGAGGCATGTTGGCAGAGGAAAATAAGTGTAATGATTTTATTATTGTGTTTAGAAGAGGCTGGAGGTCCTGGGTTCAGACACCACTGCAGGCCTGGAGGATGTAGTTTGCATTTCTCCTGGTGGTTTATAGCAGTGAAAGAATCTCCTGGGCTTGTTATTGCAAATCTTTGTGGAGGCCTGTGGCTCAGCTTTAATTTCTTCTTCTGTGGCCTGAGCCTTTGCAGTGAAGGGCTGTGAGCCAGAGACACTTGAGCTGGCAAAAATCCCCCCAGCACCAACCTTTTTAAAGTAAATAAATAGATTTGACTGTTACATGCTCCCAAATGGTATCCTATTTTTTTTTTTTTTACCCTATCTGGGTCCCTTCTTCTCTCTCTCTGCCAAATTCCAAAGGCAGAAGGACAAACAACAGGGGGAAAAACTACCTTCTAAGGTGTGCTGTCCCTCCTGGCTGTGTGTGATGGCCTTGGCCTGGGGTAACCCAATTTCTCCCTGCTGCTGATAGAAGAAAACAGGGAAGTTCAGCTGCCTGGAAAGCTCCTCCTTGAGTCAACTGCCTGGAGCCAGTGGGAGACGAGTAGACATGAGCAGAAAACGCCTTTGGGGGATGTTCCTGTGAAGTGAGAGGGTTCATCCTGCTGGTTTCAGTCAGACTCCACCTCGGGGATGGGGGGGATTCACCTTTATTTTCCTTGCTGCAGCCAAGTCCTGTGTGTCTTGGAGGTCGTGGGGGGAGGTGGCAGGGAGGTGACCTACTTTCAGCTGTCTCCATCTGCTCCAGGCTGCCCTGGGGAGCGAGCACAGAGGTGTCTGTTGTCAGGGGGTGTGTGGGGGGGTCATTCCCACTCAGTTTGGGATCGCAGATCTGCAGAAACAGGAGGGTGCAGTGTTGTAAGGGGTGCTCCTCACCTGGAGGGGAGGGAGTCAGAGCGTTGGGGAGGTGCTGCCTCTCACCTTGAGCATGGCCAGGAACACTTATTGCCCTCAGCCAGGGGTGAGACACAGTCTGATGGGCCGGGGGAGGTGGAGTTTCTCCAAGAATCCCCTGCATGTTGCAGTTCCCGTCTGTGTGGTGACAGCACAAAAAGCTTTTGAATTAATACACGACATTTCTGTCCATCTCCCTCCCTCCCCTCTGTGCCTGCAGCATCCTGAGTGCCCATCGAGTGCCCAGCAGCTTCCATGCCCGGTTCTCTGCCCTGTCCAGGACCTACATTTACAGGCTGTTGCTGGGCTGTTCCCACCATTCCCAAGTGCCCGTGTTTGAGCGGGATCTGTGCTGGGCTCCCAGAGGAGGGTGAGTGTCTGCTGTCAGATATCCCTGAGAAACCGCCTTGTAACACTCTGGAAAGATGGGAAGAGTCCCATGAGGAGCAGCTGAGGGAGCTGGGGGGGCTCAGCCTGGAGAAAAGGAGGCTCAGGGGGGACCTTCTGGCT
>JAWWLV010000061.1:5581787-5602953 GCA_035041135.1 Platyrinchus mystaceus | reverse complement strand
GCTGAGCACACCCAGCACTGCTCAAACACTCCCTGCCTCTGGGGAAGCTCCACCAGGGACTTTGTGTGTCCCTGCATTTCCTCAGCTGACCTTCCCAGTTTGCCCAGCCAGCCCTGCCTGAAGGAGCAGAGCTCTGATGTGATGCAGAGTGGCAGAAATGCTTCACCCAGCAGATCCCAGAGTTTGAGGTGTGACTTTACATGCAGGCTGAACATTCTTTGATTATTTATTTCCCATTTCTCCAAATCCCCTCTCTCATTCCCTGAGTGTTTGAACAGTGGCTCTGAGCAACCCTACAATAATAAATCAGGATATCAAGCTCAGTGTTCGCTTGTGTTCTTGGAGTAACCACCGAGTCATAACAAATCAGTGCTTGTGTATGCAGGGGAAGAAAAACAAATTCAGTGCCATTAAAAAAAAAGAAAAACAACAAAATCTTAGGGCATGGTAAACAGTGGGTGAGAAAAATAAGCAAACAAAGCCCAGAAGATAATCTGTTATTGTTCCTTTAGTTTATGTTGCAGTGAGATAAACACACGTTCAAGAAACCTGGAGTTTTCCAGGCACTGTAGAAAACCAGGTTTGTGGCCAGTTGTGGTCATTTCATCAGCACTGTTGGGATAACAGTTGTGGGTAATGGGAAGAAATGTGATTCCAGCTGTCTTAGGAGAGAAGATGACATTGCCCTAACATTAAACTGCTGACTTTCTGTTCTGCGGGCTGTGGAAGGGAAAAATAAATAGGAAAGTGCAGAATTAGGTGTTGTGTGCACAATGTGCTTTATGAAACAGCATTTAACCAAGTCCAGGATAAAGGTCTGGGTAAAAACCTGTGCCTGCCAGCCCTTCAAGCCTGAGGCTTTGAATTCCTTCAGAGCTCAGGTCACTTGGCATTTTGGTTTGTGCTTTTGCAAGACGGACTCCATCAAAACGTGTTTCCGCGGTGCCGCACGGTGAAATCTCTGCCAGGTTTCACAGATTCACTGGCCTTTGCCCCCCTCTAACACACTGCTCCCACCTGAGGCTCCTTTCCCTTGGCTGTGTGTGTTTAATTCCAGCCCCCTGAACGTCCCTGCCATGCGGGAGGCAGCGCAATTCCTGCTGGGAACCCACGACTTCAGCACCTTCCGCTCCCTCAACTCTGACGCGCAACTCAAGTCTCCAGTGAGGACCATCCTGCAGGTGGAAATCCAGCCTTCTCCTGGCTTCCTGTGCCACCACTACGAGCACAGGTGAGAGCCCAGAGACCCAGCCAAGGTCTTTTCCGAGCTGAGAAGCTGCTCCCAGCCCTGTTTTGGGGGCTGCTCCCCTGCTTGCCTTGCCCTCACATCCCCGTGCTGGGGCTCTGCTGAGTGACAGCTTGGAAAATCCATTTCTTCCCCTCTCCTCCTCAGTGTCCTCTGGGAGAAGGATGAGCAGGAACGAGGGCAAGGGAAACTGGTCCAGTTGTTTGTACATGAAAGGCCGGATGTTCTAAACTGGTGGCTGGAATCTGGCAGGGAGCAGTTCCTGTGAGGTGCTTCCAGCACTCACACTCGTTTTGGTTGCTAAAAACCAGCTCTGCCAAGGGATTAGCCTTTTCTTGTGCTCCCCTGCTGCTGTCCTGGCTTTGCCTAAAGGCTGGAAATAGAGGGGAAAACCCACCCAGCACCCAGGTCAGTGCTGTAGTTGTGCAGATCCACTCAGTTCACCCCACCAGCTCCTGCTGCCTTCCCAGGGGATGGTGCTGAAATCCAATATTCCTCAGTCATTACGTAAACAAAAGATAGTGGAGTATCGAGTTCTCTCAGGACCAGGTCTTGCAAGTATTGAAATGAAGTGGCTGAATGCATTCTCTCTCGAGCAGAAACTGAAGTTTTTTCCCAGAAAGATCATGGATATTTATCATCTGAACGTGACTTCTGCTTTCCTGCTGCCTTCTCTCACGGTTGTGTTTCAGCTTGGAAGCAAACCTGGCTGTTGTCTGTCTCAAATTCCACTTTTTGTTCTTTCTGATCAGGGAAAAAAAACCCTTTTATTTTGGGATTTTCCTCAAGGACCATCCATCAGCATTGAACCCTTGTGAGCTGTGTGCTGCAAACTGCCCCCTGATTCTTCCCCCACGTCTGCTTTGACATTTTCGGATGAAAACTGAAAGGGAGCTGCAAGAAACAAGAGGGCTCTGTGTGCTCTGAGTAACCCTGGTCTCTCAGTTCCTCCCAGTTCCTTCCATCTCCTCTGATTCCTGCTTTTCCAGCTCGGGGTTGGTGCCTATCAATGCACAGGCAGGTAATTAAGAGCCAGTTGGGCCCAGGCAGATGGAAATGCTTCCCTCCTCCTTGGAGCTGAGAAACCCCATCCCCATGGAAAAGGAGGGATGGAGAGGAAGGTGGGTGCACTCCTGCCTTTTGTAATAGCAAAATTGGCATTGCTGACTGGACAGGTGACAGTGAAATGCTTCATCCACAAGATTATCTCGTCCTTTAGGGTGAGCACTGGAAGTAGCAGAGCCCTGAGCTCACCTGCAAATAACCATTAAGAGTCTCTCAAGATCACCAACTGGACCAGGGTTACCCTCCAGTCCAGTCCTGCTTTGTCACTGGACTGATCTCTGAGATTTAATCCAGATTTTAAGCATGCAATTTTAATGTAAAACAGGGAAATTGCTGTTCTTTGCATAACTTGCTGCAGAAACCCATCCCACTGAGGGCCAAAAACAGCTCGAGAAAGAGAGAGAAAACAAACCTAAAAACTGCACTGCAAAGCATCAAACCAGCTCCTGGTGGGATATTTTTGCTTTTGGTGACACATGCAGCCAAACTTGTGTTTTACAGTGAGTCATTTTTGTAATGTGTCAATATTAATTCACTTAATGAATGTTTAGGCTGAAAGGAATGGCTTTGAGGGGCATAATGGCATTTATCTCTCTTGGAATCCTTTGTCAGTGATAACCACAACCAGGAGTTTTCTGATTCAGAGACAAAAGTTGTGGGGTTTGGGTCTTTGTGACAGACTGAATGCAGTACAGAAGGAATTAGAAAAATGCAAAAATGGTTAGAAAAATGCAAAAAATAGCTAGAAAACAGTTTGTAAAGATTTAGCAGGTGCCAGTGAAGTGTTGGAGTCGTTACCCTCAGGAGAGTTATTACAGGAAATATTGATTACTACCATAAAAATTCCAGGGAAAATTGTGTCTATATGAACACATTTGCTCCATCCATCCCCAGATATCCCCATTCCTGCTCTGGAAGTGTTTCCTTGTCTGCCACTGCCTGTTCTCCTGCTCCAGGCAGATCCCTCAGGCCCATCTCCTGACTCCTGACCTTTCCAGTGGCACGTGGATGTCACGGTGGGCACTGCTGAGGGTTGGAATCCATCCTGCAATCCCTGGGAGCAGCAGCACGTGGTTCCCTCCAGCCACCTCTGGAGGAATGGTGGTTTCTTTGCTGTGGCTGGTGGTTTTTCCCTTTCTCCAGGGAATACCAGGCTGAATCCCTCAGACCAGCAGTGCCTTGGCTGCTGCTCAGGTGCACCTTGGTTTGGGTTGCCCTTTTCCCTTTTGTTTGAGGGGCTCTGCTTAGGACAGGAAGGTTGTGCTTGAGGCAGCAGGAAGGTCATAAAACCAGGAACATGCCAAGCAGGTGGGGATTGTTTCATCCCAGAAATCCTCTGTGTCTGAGCAGCCCAGGAGCAGCCTGGGGTTCCAAACGGGGGGCAGTGCAGCTGCCTCACTGCCCTCACCTTCATCTTTGACATTTACTTCATCTGTGGGTAAAAGAACCATTGGAAATGTGATTTTTAAATGGCTTTTTTCTTTTTTTTTTTGTCTTTCTTTAGGCCTCTGGAGTTCTGGGAGGTGAAGGTCAGGGGCAGGTCGTTTCTTTACCGACAGGTAGGTTTGGGGCTGAGTCCAGCAAACCCTTTGCCTCCAAGAACCAGAGTGTTGCTGCCTCTAGAAACACTGATTGTTTTAGCAGTGTTCCATCCCTGTGTAGCTCCATCTCGTGCAGAGCTGCTGCTCCACCTGTGTGACACTCAGAGGGATCTGGGACAGCAGAGAGATCAAGGATCTGTGCCCTCTGATCCATCAGAACCAGGATCTCTTCAGTTCGTGCCTAAAATGGTTGTCCCAACCTCACAAACCCGTGTGGGAGGCTGGAAAGTTTTTTCCACAATCCTTGTCCCTGCAGTGGGGTGGTAAAACCCAGCAGACATGTGTTCCTGCTCTGCTGGATGGCGCTGGGCCCGGCAAAGCCTGCCTGGAATTTTACTCCCTGGCTTTGGAGCACGAAGTGATTCTCAGTGGGAAGGTCTGATCGAGCTCTGTAGCACTGCAGGATCTCTGCCTCTGCCATGGAGGGTTTCCTTTGAAATAACTCCCCTGGGGGTTTGCTGGGATCCTCAGGGGAGACTCTCTCTTTTCCCAGCTTAAGGCATCACCTCTTTAGGGAAGAGCTGCTCTCACTCTGCTGCCCTTGGTCACACTCTGGAGGCAGAGAACAGGCAGGAGAGGGCTTGGTTTTTTTTGGAGGAGAGGGGGTGTTTTGTGGGAACAGCAAGCAGCTATTTTTTTACCCTGTTTTGACAAACCCAGTTTGTTTTTTATCCTGTGCCAGGCAATGCTCTGGGAGCTCTGGCAGTGGGTGTCTGGATGGGAGCAGGGGAAGAACAACAGCCCTTGGGAAGGGCTTGATGCCCAGCAGGGATTTGCTCCCTCAGGTGCTGTGGTGACAAGGAGAAAATGCTGGTAACCCTTTTGGTGCCTTGGAAGGGAAATTCCACTTAGTGCCACTGTGCAGAGGGAACAGTTATCTGTAAAAGCCTCTCAGCCCTGCTCCCAGCAAGGTACCAGTGAGGCAGGGATGGGCTGAACACCTCAACTTGAACACTTCAGGTGTGTTCAAGGCCACGCTGGATGGAGCCCTGAGCAGCCTGATGTAGTGAGTGGCATCCCTGCCTGTGGCAGGGGGGTGGAACTGGATGATCCTTAAGGTCCCTTCCAACCCAAACCATTCTGTGGATCTAATCTGAGCATCTGCTCTGCCCTCCATCATAAAGAGGAGAGACCAGGCTGAGGTGAACCTCTGCTCTCACTCATGTGGGGTCTATAAGTACTGAAATCTGGGTGGTTTCATTACTAAATAGGGTTAAACCACCCCAAAACCTTCATATATATATATTTCTTTGCTGAATGTCCTGCAGAAGGGGGGGGACACCAAACACGTGGCTGTTCAGGATGTGGACCATTAGTGTGTGGGGTTTTTTTCCAGCTGACTCTTGAGTGTGGAGACATCAAAGCTGAAGTCATGGCATGCAATGACCTCTAGTGAGGGTGGATAAAATAACAGATGTGGAGGATCCTGCAGGCAGGCTCTGGGCACTCCAAGATCAGAGCACACAGGGAGAGCCAGCACTTTCCTCTGGATAAATCTACCTTGGCTTGTTGGACCTTCCTCCTCACCAGTGATAAACATGACCTTAGTGGGTTTTGGTTTATTCTTTAGTAAATGCCAGTGGATCAGAAACTCAGACCAGTGATTCATCCCAGCACTGCAGTGAGGGCTTTGGAGAGCTTTGAAAGGGCATTAATAGAATAAGTGTTTATTTAGTCCAAATAACTGATGTTTGTGGCCACCACACAGGGAGAACCAGGGATGGAGAATGAGGGATGGAGAATGAGGGATGGAGAATGAGGGATAGAGAATGAGGGGTGGAGAATGAGGGATGGAGAATGAGGGATGGAGAATGAGAGATGATGGAGAATGAGGGATGGAGAGGCAGCATTTGGTGTGCAGGTGGCATTGGCAGCTCCAAATCTTGGCCCTCCTGGGGACACAGGAGGAATTTTTTCAGCCAGGAGGACGCTGAGGTGTGAGGGGTGTTTGTGCAGGAGGTGAGCACTGAGCTGTGAAATCTCTGCAAACCCACCAGGCCTGGAATTGCTGGGTGTGGAGGGAGGGAAGGGGAGCTGTGACAAGCAGAGGTGTGTGAAATGTCAGTTTGCTGGTGGGATGTCCTACTTGGGTGATTTTTTTTTTTCCCCCCCTCTTTTCTGGCTTTCTGAGAGAGAAACAAGTCCCTGCATAACCCTCCACCTGAGAAGTGTTGCTTGTGTGTTAAAACCTGTGAGCTCAGCTCCCCACCAGGCATGTGAGCTTCCTGCCACAGACCATGTGTGGGTGCTGCTGTTGTTTCTGGAGCTGAAACTGCTCCCTGCCCACGTGTGGTGGGAGCAAAGCTTGCTCCAAGGCAGTGCTGTGGGGCTGGAGATCGTTGTGTTACAGGTCTTGTGAATGTCTTTAGTTGCAGGGAAGGATTTAAAGGAAATGGGGTGGTTTTACTGGATCTTCCCCCTTCCCCACCACCGGCTTTGGGCACTGAGAAGATCCCGCTGCACGTTGCAGACAGGCTGAGTGTGTCACCCCAGTCAGGGCAGAACACAGGCAGCCCCTGCAGTCCCTGCTAAAATGGGAAAGAACAGCTTTTCTTGCAGATTTTGGGGTGGCTGTGGCTGCTGGGGAGAGCCCAGGGGCTAAGGGGTGATGATCTCTCTGAAGAAGTGAAGTGTTCCCTGGGGGGATTATGTGATGCCAAGGGCACACAAGGGGCAGCCAGGACTGGCTTGAACCCCAGTGGATGAGTCTGGGCTGTGACTTGAGGAACTTCAGTGGCACCTAAAACAAGGGCCTGGCCAGAACTTTGCAGTTTTTTCCAGGGCAGCTCCTGAACTTGTGGCCTCTGTTTTTTGCAGGTCAGAAGGATGGTTGGGGCTCTGGTTGCAGTTGGCCAGGGCAGGCTGGCACCTCGTCACGTCAAGGAGTTGCTGGAGGTAAAGGATGCCCTGGCTTTTCCTGCCAATGCCATGGCCCCACCCTCGGGGCTCTTCCTGAAATCCGTGGAATACGACGAGGCTGGTGGGTGGATGCTGGGAATGGCTTGGGTTTTTGGGAGAGCCAGGTCTGGGGGAGGGGTGAGGGGCAGTGATTCCCACAGCCTGTGGCTCATATGGACACCCACACAGGATGGTTTGGGTTGGGAGGGACCTTAAAGATCATCTAGTGAAGGTCCCAGTGAGGGTGTCAGACACAGAGGGGTTCCCAGCAGTTGATGTGGGAAAACGGTGTATTTTTCACTTGCAGATTTTCCCCTCTTCCTTTTCAGGTTAGTAAGAGAGAAGTTCTGTTGGCAGTGACTTTAAATGGTACTTCAAATTCCCACAAGTTCTTGTTCTGTCCCAGACCATGGATAAAGACCCAATTTTCTGTGGATCCAGTTCAGTTCTCTCCCTTTTTTTCCCTTGGTGTTGTAAAGGCTGGAGGACAGAGCAGAGCATCCTTTTGGTTATATAGTGTCTGTTTTAATTTAACAGCATCTGAAGGTGTCCAAGGCTGGGTTTAACAGGGCTCTGAGCAACCTGTTTTAGTGGAAGGTGTCCCTGTCCATGGCAGGGGGTTGGAAGGAGATGATCTTTAAGGTCTCTTCCAACCCAAACCATTCTGTGATTCTGTGAGAAGCTATTGCAGTTTTTTGGCTTAAAAAAGGAGCAGTGCAGGATTAGCAAATGGATGTCATGGCAGTTTGAAATCCCTGCTGGGGAGAGCCAGGTGTTTAAAGTGTCTGTGATTAATCCAGTGCCCATGAAATGTGCATTCAAAGGACTTTCCCCACGCTCAGACCTTCCCCAGGCTCAGCAGAGCCCAGGCCTGTGCAGGAGGGCTGGAGGAAGGCAGGGGGGAAAGGGAAGCAGCAAAGAGCAGTGCAGGGAGCTGGAATGAGCTCTGGGCACTCAGCTTGGCCCTGGAAAAGCAGCTGCTGGGTTTGTCCCCCTTCTTCCCTCCCAGAGGTGAGGGAGCCCAGGGGGAAGTGCAGACTGCAGATTTTAAGTGCTTTCAGGTGGTTTCTGTGCCATCTTTTCCCCCTAAGTCAATGTTTTCTTTTTTTTTCCTTCTCTCCCCTCTCAGATTTGGCCATGACAGTGGCCCCAGGAGAATGAATAGGAGCTCTGTGGGATGAGCTGTGTGTGAAAGACTGCTGTGGCTGTGGGATGGAGCTTGGCCAAGGGACACAGCCTTGTCTCAATAAAAACCATTGACTGTGGCTGGAGGCATCTTCCTATCATTTGTTCTTGCCCTCTGAGACTGCCAAGGGAAGAGGAAGATAACTGAAGATAACTGCTCTTTCTTCTTGCCTTTCTCTGGGGTTCTGGTGCCTGTCTCAGGAGGAGGAGGAGGAGGAGGAAGGAGTGGGGACTCGGGTTTTTTGTTCATGGGGTGTTTTTTTTTTCCTCCTGTGGTGTGTGTGGGAGGAAGGCAGGCTGAGAGCAGAGGAGAACTGAGCATTTCCTCTCCTCTCCAACCCTGCCTTTGTGCAGGGCAAGGGACAACTGTTGCTGCCTGATGAGTGATTTACAGCCCCAGCCTTTGAAAGTGCTGCTGTTTCCCCTCCCCATCACCACTCACTCCTCTGCTGAGCTGCAGCAGAGCAACTTTATCCTGTCCCCTGGTGACAAAGCCACTTCTGTACAGACCAAAGTTCCTCTGAGGTCACTTGAAACAGTTTTGATGCTCCCAGCACAGGAGCAGCGACTCAGGTGAGTCAGGGTGACCATGGAACAGCCCTTTGGGGTTTCTCTGAGGTGGCTCGTGCTGCTGCTGGGCTCTGATGTGCTTGTTGTCACCTTCTGCTCTTCTCTTTGGTGGCTGCAGAGTGTTCTGGGTCTGTCAGAGACCTCAGGGCCTGTGAATCAGAGTGCAGAGAGCTCATATTTTTCTTTAATTTCTTTTTTTTTGTTTTTGTTTTTTTTTAACCACTCCAACCTCAGGTCCTGCCTGCTTGCCCTGGCAATAAATACACACTGGGTGACCTGTGGGGGTTTTGCACGTGAGTGACACCAGAATCTCTGTCTGTTTTGGTTATGAAGGGACTGTCACAATGTCAGGTTACAGGGAAGATGAAAATGTTGGCTTGTGAAGTTCACAGAACAAACAATACCTGGGTTTAGACACTCCTGCAGCGGAAGCTGAGGTGCCTGGAACCCCTTTTTGTCTGTGAGGGAAGAATTGCAGAGGACAGAGAGCTTGGCAGAGCACAAGGCCCACCTGGGGACTGTGGATTTTCCAGTCTCTGTGCTGGAGAGCCCTGAGGGGGAGCAGCAGATTTCTTTTTTTTCTGGACCCCTCTGAAAACCACCCTTTTCTCTGGCCACAGGGATTGAGGGAGTGATGCTGATGGACAGCCCAAGTCTGGGTGTCCCCTCCTGGGAGGTGATGCATCCCTTCCCACCCCTGTCCCAGGTGCCAGTTCTGCTTTTGACAGCATGGGAAGGGAAGGGGAGATATTTCTGGCTGCCCTCTCCCTTCCCATGGAGCTCCTTATTCCCTCAGGGGGCAATTCCCAAAGTCTCCATGGGTCTGTGCCGTGGAAAAGCAGAGCTGAAGCTGCTTGTGTTGCTCTTGTGGTACCTGTTTGTGCTTCCTGGCCCATCCTGGCTGGATCAGGACAGGGAATTTGGGATGCTGAGCAGCCTGCAGGGATTTTCCAGCACCAGCAGTGAGGGCTTGTCCAGCTCTGACAAATCTTTTGAGCCAGAGGTTTTCCTGAGAGGGAATGGCAGCATTCCTTTGCTCTTCCCCCCCTTTCCAGGGGGAGTGGAGCTCCAGGCCTGTTTTGGAGCAATGTTGCCTGGTTCCAGATGGGATGGGATGGGATGGGGTGACTGGAGGGGAGGGGATGGGATGGGATGGGATGGGATGGGAGGACTGGAGGGGATGGGATGGGATGGGAGGACTGGAGGGGATGGGATGGGATGACTGGAGGGGATCAGGGGTGGCTTTGGGTGGGTGTTTTGTGCCTCCCTCGTGCAGGGGATGCCTGGGGAGAACAAACCCCCCCCCGGTTCTCTCTGCCCAGTTCTGGGGGACACTTCACTGCCAGGGCAGGGGCTCTGAATTGGGTGTGAGTGACAGATCTTGGCTTCCTGTGGTTTCTTCTCTGCAGAGCAACGTGACAGAACTCACCAGTTGGGTGTCAGACTCCCCACAGAGGAGCTGAGCAGGGACCTGGTGGCTGTGAGGACCTTGTGAGAGGCCACTGAACTCACCTGCAGCTTTTGCTCTGAGCTCTGGTAAGTTCCATTTCTAACTGAATTTATTGTGAGTCTTTACACTAAATACTGACAGTGTTTCAGTGTTAACCAGGCCAAATTTTAACATCACAGTGCAAAAATACCTGTCAGTGAGGTTTCTGCAGGTGTTTCCCAACTTCTGGTTGAGATAAAAACCTTGTTATCAAATGCAGTGACTGAGCAGCCCAGGGTCAGCTGCCCAGGCAGAAATTCAGGAGTAGATTCCCTGGCAAACACCACACTTTGAACCTGCACAAGGTGGGTGTTCAGTGGCTCTTGCTTGCTCTGCCAAACTCTGAGATAAAGGTCATTTCCAGTCCTAAAGTCAGGCCTGGTTTGGTATTTAATCCCCCCCCTGTGTTTACAAACCCTCTGCTATGAGGTGCCAGACCCATGTAAGCAAACCTTGCCTGCTTTTTTACCTTCCTTTCTCGTGTTCCACTTACCTCTGCTGGGTTTGCCTTTGTTAGAAAAACAACTGTGGGGAGGAAATGTGAATTCAGAGTTTCCTTTGGAAAGTACCCAACAGCTTTCACAGTTTTGTGCTTTTTGCAATTTGTGGCTGAGCTTAGTTTCTCAAGATTAACTTTTTCAAGGGCCTCTCCTGAAGTGTCTGTGTTTGGTTTACTTACTCAGATTTCTTTTATATCTGATGGAAGCAGCACTGCTGGAGTGCAGTTTATTGCCTGAGTGAGCTGGGTGAGGAGTCCTGCTTGTGCAGGGCCTCTTTGCCATATTCCAAACATATAAACCAGTCCTTTAGGCAATCCCTTTGTAACAGAGGAGTGGTGGTTTCTTTTCTGCCTGCAGAGAAGGTTTAGGGTGCTGTAAATTCACCCTCCATGGAGCCTTCCCCTTGTACAGGAACATCAGCTGCCTCTGTTATTGTCACCTTGGGGTGATTTTAATGCCAGTAAATACTGTCTTACTGCCTAAACTCAAATGCTGGTGTTCTAAATGATTTGTTTTTTCCCTTCTAGTGGCACTGCTTTCCATCTAAGCAGCTCTGAAGCACAGACCTCACCAGGCTGAACATCCGTGGTGCAGCTTCAGCTCTCGCTCATCGAGATGAACTAAAACTCCAGGACCTCCTGAGGTAAGGGATAGATTAAGGCTCTCAGCCCATGCTGGATATCCTCCTTTCCAGCAGAAACCATGGCAGGTGTTTCCTGGGCCTCCAATGAGACAGTTGCCAGCTCAGAGCTCTGGTTGGAAGCAGATTTCCAGCATTCCTTGTTCCCTGTCACCTACAGCGTTGCCTTCGTGCTGGGGCTGGTGGGAAACGCCGTTGCCCTGTACCTCCTGTCCTGCAGGCTGAGCCACATGTCCCACTCCTACATTTACCTGATCAACCTGGCCCTGCTGGACACCCTGTTTGTCTGGGTGCTGCCTTTCAAAATCCATTACCACCTGCACGGGAACGACTGGATCTTCGGGGACGCTGCCTGTCGCATCACGGGGACCCTGTTCCACATCCACATCCACCTCAGCACTGCCCTCTTCACCTGCATCTGCCTGGACCGTTACCTGGCCGTGCTGCACCCCTTCACCTACATCCACATCAGGGCCAGCCACTGTGTGCTGGTGGCCACGGCCCTGTGGGTGGTGGCCCTGGGTGTCACCGTCCCGCTTGCCCTCGGGGGTCCCCTGCACAGCCAGGGCCTGGGGAACACCACAGCCTGCTTTGAGGACTTCCCCACGAGCAGCTGGACTTGGACAGAGGCCCCTCCCGACGTCCTGGCCTTGGTGGTTGGGGTTGTGGTGCCCTTTTCCCTCCTCCTGCTGGGCTGGCCGCTCGTGGCCAGCAGGATCTCCCGCGCCAAGCGCGGCGTGGCCAGGAGGAAAGCCCTGAGCACCATCTCCATCATCCTGGCCATCTGGGCCCTGTGCTTCCTCCCCTACCACCTCACCCACCTGCTGCACTTCGTGGGGAGGGTCCAGGCCATCCAGGACCAGTCCTTCTCCGCCCTGATCTGCAGGATGAGGAGGGTCGCCCTGGCCCTGGTGAGCCTCAGCTGCTGCCTCACCCCCCTCCTGTACTACTACAGCTCTTCCAGCAAGCACTGGCACTGCAACTTCAGGCTCAGGTTCAGGTCTAAGAAGGTGTTCACCATCTGTGACCAGAATTTTGGGGAGCCCTCCTGTGATTATAAACTCCAGCAGAGACGTGGAAACAAAAACCCCAGAGACAGATTCAAGTGGTCTGCTTCAAGTAAGTACAGGGGTGATCTTTCCAGCTGTCTCTTTACAAGCAAAGCTGTAAAACCTACAGTTTTTTGTTGTGGTGGCTGTTAAAGCACTGGAGGGAAGTGCCCACCAGCTGGGGATTTTGATCAGCCAACTGGGACAGCCCTTGGGGGAGCTGTGTCCTCGGACAGGCCCTCCCAGCACGTGCTGAAACCTGCTGTGTTCACATACAGTGATGTTTTGGGCTTGTTCTGTTTAACTTTGGGGTTGGCAAAACACAGGGCTCTTTTCTGGGAAGCAGCACGACCCAGGAAAGGGCCACTTGAAGGAAATCAGCCTCCTAATTGATAGAGGTGGATTCAGGCAGCCCTGTGTGGTTTTTCCCTCTTTTGGAGGGATCTGGTGTGTTCTCCCTGGGTTCACAGCCCACATTCCACAGCCAAATAGGGGCTTCTCATCCTCACTTGGCTTCCTGAGGAGTATTCCAGGACAGGCTTTCCTGGATTCAAGCTGGACATGTATTAATGCAAGTTTAGAAGGGAGCAGATCCCAGTATTTATCAGTCAGTGGTAAACAAGCTCCTCTCTCCACACACTGCTGGAGGGCAGTTCCTGCACCGTGCAGTCCCCTTCAAATGTCAAAGCTCTCTCTTTCTCAGTCACATTTTGTGACATAAACACACCATCTGACCTTTCTCACCCCCTTTTTCTTGCATTAACAGACCCACGTGGCTTCTGAGAACCGCCGAGTTTTCCACCCCGCGAAACGCTGACACCGGGGAGAGGATTTTTCATCTGTGGGTGATCTGAGGCACCAGAAAACCACAGGCCCTGCCTGACAACCCAGGTTTACTGCAGAGGATGAGGGTTTTTGGGGTAAGAGATGCAGAGACTCGCTGCTCTGCTCCTCCCCCAGGCCACCCCAAAACTCTCACGCTGCATGGAGGGAGCTGGAACTGCCCTGGTTGCTTTTTGGGGTGCAGTGCTGTGTCTGTTGGGATGGGCCTGACCTGTGTTTGTCAACACCAGGTGCCCCCCCCGGGCCTCTCCCTTGCCTTATTTTGCTTTTAGCTTGGAGGAAATTTTAAATACCGGTGAGAAAATCTGCTCAGACCTCTCTGAAGCCCAGGAAATGACTGCTGTGGTGCGTGGGCTGGGGGAGCCACGTGCAAAGCCTGGCACTGTGGAGGCAGGGGAGGCTCAGGGGGAGCATTAGCACAAATTAATCCTTCACCTTGCATGAGACAGTGCTATTTTTATCCCATTTCCAGACTATGGAAAATCCTCCCAGCACTGGAGGGGGGGGGGACTGTTCTTATCAACTAAGGACAATCTTTATGCTCTGCAAAAAGGAAGGGAAATGTTATTAGAGCCTCCATGCAGGAGAGCAGCTTTCCTGGAGGCTTCTCAGCTGTCCCTGAGGGAAGGAGGGAGAATTAAAATAAGTTTTGCTGCTTGGTAATCAGCACATTTAGGGCTTTATTCCTTTACCTCCATCAGACTCTGCATTTTAATTGTTTCACTCAGCACTGCTGAGGTTTTTAAGGGCAGTGAACTGTGGGAAGGAAGAACACTGAGTAACTTTTGCTTTACTGTGTAAGCAACTCAAAGCTTGTTCCTCAGGACTGTTTAAAAACAGGCTGTACCAACTCCCTGCCCGGGTTTCCAAGGGGGAAGATCACAGTGCTGGTGACAGGCAGGCACTGGCACTGCAGTAACTGGACAAACACTGTAATTCTTTTATTAAAACAAACCAGAAAAAAACCCACTGACAAGGTAAACAAAATAAAATCTAAGTTTCTGTAACCCCCTGTGCTCTGCTCTGCCCTCAGGATGTGCTCTGGGGCAGCCCTTTCTTCAGGAGGGAGGTGAGATAACTGCCCAGCTCTTCATCCTACAGAGGAGAAAGAGAAATGGGATGAAAGCAAAATCTCCTACCTGACTGTCCCATCTGGGGCAGTAAATTCAACTGTGGTACCCAGAAAGAGGCTGAAATAATTCTTGGACCCTGCAGGATCCAATGTTCAAAAATGGAAATTATCCACAACTTATCCACAACTGCCTCTCTGGGTGTTCTTTAAAAATATTGGTATAAAAGTCCCATTTCTCAAAGGACCTGAGGGGTTTCTTTTGAGGAAAAGCACCATTTTTCTGGAAATCAAGGAATAAAGAACCATTGATTGGGTTGCTTTGCCCTCAAAAGGCATTTCCTTGCTGTAAAGAAAGAATTTAATAACACAGCCAGAGAAAAGTGTGCTTTTGAGAGGAAAAAAACATAATGAAGATCTAATAAAACAGTGTTAAGATTAGACATAGGCTTCAAGCAAGTAGAAAACTAAGAAATACAATGTAAAATACCTCCACACGCTGCATGGCAATAGGGATATAGCTCAGTGTCCTCAAAACACAGAATTGTAATTAACTGTAATTAACTGTAATTACTCCAGCTCAGTGGTCCCAGAGAGCTCCTGTAAAGCCATTTGTACTAAACCCAAGCTGGTCAAGCAAATGGCAGCAACTCAGCTCATCCTCCAGTCAAACTCCTTCAAAAGCAGAGGGAGAAAGGCTCAACACTTCCAGCCACCTCCAGTCCAGGACAGTTTGGGACTGAAAGGAGTTAAGAGCAGAAAGTGCTTGAGTGTTCCTACCTGGTAAGTCCAGGACACGAGCAGGACTTTGGTTCCCTGATCCTCTGAGTGTGCTGTGGCCTGGATAAGGATGGACTCCACAGTTATAGAGCCATCAGGGAGATGCTGCACGGAATAATCCTTCAGGACCCTGGTAAGAGAGAAAAAAGATCCTTAGTTTGGGAGGGAAATGCAGAGAGGTGAAGGGTGAGTCACCCCTGTACCTCCATCCCAAACCCCAGCCTGTTGTTAACTCCTTTTCATTGTGGCTGAGCCAGCACCTACTCCCCCCAAGGAGTGTCCCACTTCCCAAGAAGGGAGAACAGGGCTAATCCACAGCTTGTTGACTTTGGTGCTTGCATTAATCATGTAGGATTTCCTACAGAATTATTTCTGGCCTTCATGACAGTTCTACCCCCAGTCTCATCAGAGCAAAGCCCCGCTCAGGGATCCACCAGCTGCCTGTAGGTTCTGCTGTTTCCAGCTCCAAGGAGGGGGCAACCTGTGCTACCTGGATTAAGAATGATAAACTCAACTGCATCCCCAGGGGGGAAAGAAACCCCTGAGGTAAGAAGGGCCTCACCCCTTGAGGTGGTTGTAGACCCGAAGCACCGTCTCGTGCTCCTTGCGCGGGTCCTGGATGTGGACGCGGCACGTGAAGCGCAGCTGATGCTCCGCCAGGCCCAGCTCCTTCAGGGCCTGCTCAGGGGAAACCAGCCTGAAACTCTGCAGAGAAAAGGGATAAATCCTTTAAAATCCACTGCTTGGAGCTTTCTGGAGTTGCACTGCTCCTCTGTGGGCAGCTGCTCACAGGTGTGTTCAGCACACTTCCAGCACACGTTGCCATCTGTTCGCCTTTTCCATCTCGACTGCTGTGAGCATGAGGGGATGATGGGCAGCAAAGGGAGGGGGAAGGCAGATGTCCAAAATGTCCACCTAAATAATCATACCAGCCCTTTAATTAACAAAGTTAAAGCTACTCTCTGGAGGTTGGTTTTATCCTCTTTAGCAGGGGAATGATGGTTGAATATAAACAAGGTGAGGTCGCAGAGGAAGAAATCCTCCCCTGGCACTTTGTATGAAACCAGAACTGCTTAACCTTGATTTTGGCTCCTTGTGCACCCAGAACTCGTGTGTGAATTATAACACACTCAGAGGACACAAGACAGGCTTGAGAACACTTTTACTCACGTTATCCTTCATGAGTAACGTGCCGTGCATGAGCTTTGGCTTCTTGGCATCTGGTACAGGACCTAAACCACGGCCAGGGGGAAGAAAAGACAAGTTAACAATGAGGTGCTGAATTTTCCCATTAAACAGCTGCTCTAGGACTCAAAACAGATGGACCTCTGAGGCCCTCAGGAGGCTCAGACACTAAAATTCTTCCCCTTCCTCCTGCTAAGTGCACTCATGGTGCTCAACCATTATCAGAACGACTGACAAGTAAGAAACCACGTCTAGTTTACAACACAGAACAACTGCCTCTCTTCCCAGAGCACATCCTGGCTTGAGAGGCTTTAGATTATTTTTTTAAATTGAGTTTATAAAGGTAACTAACTCCAGTCTTCCCAAACCTAGCTGATAAAAGCACACACGTGAGTTTTTGTTACCATAGTGAATGAGCAACGAAGTGGCAAACAAGGCACTGTGTGTGCATTTGTTTTTAAACATTATTAAACGTGTGTTTGCAGCATTCTGCCTCCTGCCAGTGCTACCCAGCACAGGAGCAGGGCCTGAAAGGGGGAATTCATGGTTGGGAGGGTCACCTATTGCTGCTTCTCTCTTGAGGAGGCCCAGGGAGATGTCCACAGGGATGCTGGGGTTGGTGAAGATGGTGGTGGTCTCTCCGTTGGCAGGCATGTAACAGCTGACATCTGCAAAGGGAGCAGCCCCTGTCAGGAGGGTGGCAGCAGGGAATGCTGCACCACAACAAAACCACTTCACTTCAAGCCCAAAGAGTTGTTACAATTATCTGGGCTTAGTTAATATGTTAATTAAGATGTTACAGACACCAGTTTTTGAGGGTCTCTGTAAATTCCATCAGACCCAACCCTGCTGAGGGACAGTGGATTAAATGCTGTGCTGCCATTCCCTGCTCAGCACCAACACACATGGATACCTACGGAATTCCTGCTCTATTTTCTGCTTCAGGAACTCCATTTTCTTGGCCTCCCCGTGGACCAGGAGCACATTCCGAGGCTCAGCCTGGCGGATGAGCTGCATGATCCCCTTGGCATCTGCGTGGGCACTGAAGGACATGTACTCCACCTGCATCTTCACCTCCAGCTGGGCAGGGGCAGAAAGCACAGCATTTGGGAATTGCTCTGGCTCACTGCAGCTTGTATAACACACACAGACAAACCCAGACTCCTCTCCAGTTAGTTCAAAGGAGGAAGGAGAACACCTAAATTGCCTTAAAGAAAAGCTTTCAATAACTTACAGGCTCAAATTCCCAGAGAATCCTTGACACACATTTAACAAAACAAATCAATATTTAAGGACAGCTGGTGTCATTTTATTCTCCACATCTGCTTAAAGATGTAACATTTTTACCTATTTGACGAATGAGGCTTTGTTATTAAATGTTATAAATGTGCCCCACAAGTTTTATGGCACAAGGCTAAGAGGGAAAAAGTGAGTCCAAATCCAGAAAAAAAAGGTTTACTTTGAGGCATTTTCAGGGTTGGGTGCAGCATAATCCCACTACCAGCACCTGGTGTGTAACTACCACCTTAAGCTTTGAAGGATTTCCCCCAAATGACCCTCTCCTGCTTGAAAACCCAACTTACAATTTGCCTGCCCTCCATCTCCAGCTTGCGCTGCCCGCTGAGGATCTTGTGGCCCACGGTTCCCTGCACGCAGTACCCGGGCATGATCACCTGGCAGGGAAAGCAGCAACATCACCCACCTGCCCCTGCCCTGGGCCTGGCACAGCTCTCAGCATCAGCACAGCCACAGATGCACAGTCTGCAGCTCAGCTGAGCTCTGCCCTGGGCTGGGTCACGAGAGAACTCGTGCTGTTTAACCCCGGAGGCCGAGGAAAAGCTCTCCTGCAGCCTCTGCCCTGGGTGCCACTGGCACCTCCACAGAAAGCATCACCCAGGGAAGCAGTTTCTTACCATGTTCTTTTCATTCCCTGCCCACTTCCTGAAGATCTGAAGGGACTGTCCTGCGTGAAGCATTCCAGGGGTTGCAAACACCACCTGGAATTCAAAGTTACGCCGTGAATCGTCACAGAAAACAGGTTTTCCATTACTTATAATACATAAATGTTCTAAATCTGTGCAGAGTATCCCCCCATACCCATTACAGACACTCCATCAAATGGGGATTTTTGCTGTTGTATTTCTTTCCCCACCTTGTCTAATTTTCACATGAGCTGAACTGCTGTTTGTGAGCAGTGTCTGCTGAAAACTCTGAATGCTTTTATAACGATAACTAATAAACCAGTTAGAAATAAAAACCAGTTCCCTCCCTAACACCCACCTACCATGGGCCCTGGGTTGTCTGCAAAGGCCCTGTCGAAGGCTTTGATGTGTTTGAACTCAAACATGTTCCTCTGCACAAAGGTTTTCCTGATTTTCTGATTAGTCCAGGTGATGAAGAGCTTGTAATAATGGTTGGCCTTCTCTGTCAGTCCCGTGGAGAAGTAGATTGGAGCCTTCAAGTTCATCCTTTCCCTGTGGAAAGAAGTGTCCCAGAGACCTGTGAGGGCCAGAGTGGGATCCTGGCTATCCAGGCTGGAAGTCCACAAGCTTCCAAGGATCCCAGAAACCTGCCAGGAGCACAGAGAGACTGCACTCACCAGAAAGTTTCCAGTAAAATGCAAAGTTCCTGGGCACGTCCGAGGGCAAAAACCGGGATAAGAACCTGCAACAGAGATGGGATTTGGGGTCTGTGAAACCCACACAGCACTAATTTCACTTCAGAAAGGTGGGTTTCAGAAGAAAAAAAACCATCCCAACACAAACACACCCAAGGAAAATTAAAGAAATACATAAGGAAAGCACATATAAAGGAGTTATGGGTCACAGTTACCACTATCCCAGTTACCAGCCTGTGCACATACTGAGGGGAGGTTTCTTCTCTCTCCTGGGTAACAGGAAACCAAACTGTTGAGAGCAACAATTCTGGCATTATTTGTGGAGGTGGCCACTGTACCTTCCCTCCTCTTTCCACAGTCTCATGGACTTTCTTCAGGAAGTCTCTCTCCCTGCAGCGTTTGGAATCGCGGATGGTCGTGGCGTAGGTGGACTCGCTGATCAGCAGGTCCGGGCGACACTTATCGATCCAGGCAGCCCTGGGCAAAGGGAATGGAAGGCAAATCCAATTAGGAGGTGGCATTAATGACCTGCAGGTCTCAAAGCTGAGGGGGGAGGATGTCACTGCCTCCATCTGCAGGCAGGAAACAGGAGCACAGCCATGCCTTGGCTTGCCCGAAGTCACCGGGAATTCTGGGGCAGCATCAGGAGCCCCCTCTGCAGGCACAGCTCCTTTAAATGAATCCAGCTCAAAACAGGCACTACAGACCTTGAAAAGCAACACTGATCCACTCTATTACCTGTTTTAAATGCATTAAAATATGAAGCATGAATACTACAAATCTCCTACAAATGCTAGGAAAAATTAGTGTTGAAGTTTGTGACTCGTACTCTCTTAGGAATTAAAAACATTGAGAAGGCACCATGAAATAACAGTTTGAACACTGAAGTCCAATTATTACACAGCCTTAAAAATAGATTAACATGAGTTAAGATTAATAGAACAGGTTAATATGAGAGGAAGATTACATTAAGCTCTATCTGTCAGAATCAATGTAAACCTGCTCACCCTCACAATTTAGAACTGCATTTATCTTCCTATCATTAAATGTTCCAGTCTCCCAAGAAAGAATCAAAATTGATAACAATCTGGGCTGAAATCTTCCTGTCAGAAATATTTACAAGTCATGGAAATATTTACAAGTCATAGAAATATTTACAAGTCATAGAAATATTTACAAGTCATACTCACCCCAAGTGTCTGTCTGGTGTCATGTTATAATCACCCTGATGGAAGAAATGAATTAATATTATGAAAGGAACAGGACAGGCCATCAAGAGGTGATATAGGGATCTAGAAATACTGCTGTGCATATATATATCAATATCTATATATAATGTCTCTATATAAGAGGCAAATGTGTATAAATCTGGGCATACTCACAGTGTACACAACTGACTCACATCCAACCTTGATCTGGAACATGGCAGCTCCAAGGACATGGCCTGCATAGTATGCCTTGATCTCCAGCTCCTCATCCACCTGCCCCACCAGGCAAACACTCCATTAGTGCCAGCATTCCCAAATCAAACTGCTTCTTGCCTTCTGCAACAACCCTTGGTGTGGTCAAAAAGTACAAAGCAACGACCCTTTACCTGCACTGTCTGGTGAAGGTGCACAGCCACCACCTTCTTCATGCAGTCTTTAATCATCTGGGAAGTGAAGAAGTTGGTTTCCCCTTTCTTGTCCACAGTTATTTTCCTGTAGTCCTCCAGGAGGATGGGGCAGATGGCCTTGGTGGGGTGTGTCATGTAGATGGGCCCATCATAACCCACCATCTCACTGAAATAGGGCAACGCTCCACAATGGTCCAAGTGGAAGTGGCTGCAAAAAACCCACGAAGAATAAAGGAGATGCTGCTTGGAATTCAGCCTGGCTGGTGCTCACATCTTGCTGCTGATTTTTGGAGCTCTGCATGGCATGGAGGAACTTGTCAAGATATGAGTGATGGACTTGGAACGTGTTTGGGCTGCCAGGGGCAGCATAACAAAGCATTCCCATTTCCCACTGGGGCTGGGACAGGGAAGGAGCTGCCTCACCTGATGATCACACAGTCCAGAAAGTCAGTCAGCCTCCCATTCTGGGTGATGTAGGAAAAGTCAGGGAAGCGCCTCTGCAGACATGGAAAAACAGGGAATCCATCAGGACACAAAGCCAGGCAATGCTGCATCACTGATCCAACAAAACAGAGGGAGGGGCCTGGAACACTGGGAATGTGCAGAAACAGTCAGAGGGGAAAGAGGGGAGAGCTGCCAGGGGACAGACAGGGAACTGGCCTTGGTGAAAGAAGAATCTTCCCCCAGGGGGTGGTTGGCACTGAACAGGCTCCCCAGGGTTTGATCACAGCCCCAAAGCTGCCAGAGCTCCAGGAGGGTTTGGACAACGCTCTGAGGGGCAGGGTGGGATTGTTGGGGTGTCTGTGCAGGGCCA
>JAWWLV010000061.1:5511888-5572027 GCA_035041135.1 Platyrinchus mystaceus | reverse complement strand
CCAGGAGGGTTTGGACAACACTCTGAGGGACAGGGTGGGATTGTTGGGGTGTCTGTGCAGGGCCAGGGGTTGGACTGATGATCCTTTCCAGCTCAGGATATTCCGTGATTCCCTACACACACCCCTGTGTGACGTGAGATGAGCCAGGCAACGTTCAAGTAAAAGGGCCCAGAGTGGAAGAGTCGTGCTGGGAAGGGCCAGGACACGTCCCCTCACCCCCTCCCTGCTCCCCACTGCGCTCACATCATCGTTGTAGCCCATGTGCATCCCACAGTCCAGCATCACGTTCTTCCCAGCGATGGACACCAGGATACAGCTCCGTCCCACATCCTGCCCAGCCCCTGGACACCAGGAAAAGGCAAGAAAAACATCTCTGGGAACCTTTACAATCCTTTCAAAAGAGAAGCAGTTAAAGGTCTGGACAAACTTCCTGCAAGTTGCAGCTACAGTTTCAAGTGAAACCAAAATAATCCTTTATCTGGAAGGGATTAACACGGAACTCAGTTTCCCTCTGGTGCTCTGCCCTCAGTGGAAGCTTCATTAAACTTTAATTAAGTCCACATCAAGCCCAAAAATTATCCATCAGGATAAGGCAGTTCTCCTGCCCAGCACATCCTGGTGAAAAAATTCTGTGCAACCCATAAAAATAGATTAAAAAAGGAAAGAAAAAAGAGAAAGATTTGCTTCCTGTGGCTCTTCACCACAGTAAATGAACTAAGGCTCTACCTCCACAGTACAATCCTACAGTGCCTTTACCAGAACACATTGATTAAACCTCTAATAAATGAGTTATGACTGCTTAGAATCTTATTTGCTTGAAAAGCACATGGAGGGCAGTGAGAAGACAAGAATGTGACTGACAAGAAGCTGACAAGAACCACAACTGTCCCACATGTTCCAGGTGCCACCACGACCAGCTTTCGGTGCCAACCCGACACATCTTACCCTCATCTCTAAATTCCACAGCATTTGTGTTTCAAATTTGGATTTTGGACTGGACTTACCCAAGGGGGTGACTTTGATCTCAGGCATTTTAGCAGAGTCCAGACCCCAAACTGCACAGGGAGTCACTGCAGGCACTGCTCAGTGTGGGGCACGGGAAGAGAAGATCTCAATGGTTTTATAGGAGCCATTTCGACTGTTTTGCACAAGAAGGGGAAAATATCTGGCACAAGACTCGGGTAGAGGCCAAACTTCTTCCTGGAGAAGGGAAAAAGAGACAGAAAAGGAGTCAGACGATTGATGGACAAGTTATGGAAACTTGCTGGGTTCGATATCCACCCCCATCGCTGCAAGCTGCAAAAAACACATACAGAGACACATGAAACACACAGAGAAACACACAAAACACACGGAGAAACACATAAAACACACAGAGAAATGCACAAAAGACAGAGAGAAATGCACAAAACACACAGAGAAATACACAAAACACACGGAGAAATGCACAAAACACACAGAGAAATGCACAAAACACACAGAGAAATGCACAAAACACACAGAGAAATGCACAAAACACACAGAGAAATACACAAAACACACGGAGAAATACACAAAATACACAGAGAAATGCACAAAATACACAGAAAAATACACAAAACGGAACAAAAACACGCACAGACACACACAAAACACACAGAGAAGCACACGAAAACCACACAAAACCAAAACCACACACAGAAACGAAACCCAGAGAAACACGCGAAACCGAACACAAACACACGGAGAGACACGCAAAACCCACACAAAACCCACACAAAACCAAACCCACACACAAAAAACCACAGAGAAACACACGAACACATAAAACCAACCACGAGCACACGCAGGAACACACAAAGCAAACCCCCCACACAGAATCATGTAAACCCACACAAAACTCACAAGATATCACACAGAACCACGCAAAACCACCCAAACCCACCCAAAAACCCCCCAAACCCGGAGCCCGCCGCATCCCCGGCCCTCACCCCTCACCGCTGCGCCTGCGCCGCCCCGCCTGGTCGTGTCCCTGTGCCGCACCCAGCGCCGATTGGCCGCGCCGCGGTGACGCACCAGACGCTGATTGGCCCGCCGTCCGAGCCGCGGTGACGCACTCGAAAGCGATTGGCTCGCTGGCCGCGCCGCAGTGACGCACCGCAAGCTGATTGGCCCGCTGTCAAGAGGCGGGCGTCGGACCGCGCGCGGATTGGCCGCGCCGGGGGTGCGGGAGGAGGAAGAGGAGGAGGCGGCGCGGGGCGATGGCGGCCGCGGGCGCGTTCAGCCTGAGGGAGGTCCTGGACGCCTTTCGGGGCTGCGTGACCGAGCGGCGGGAGGTGCTGCTGGAGCCCTACCTGAGCGGCTGGTGGGGCCTCATCCGGTGAGCGGGCCCCGCGCACAGGGACTTCGGACGGGAGCGGGGAGCGACAGCGCAAGGGGATCAGCTGCTCCTTGAGGCGGATGGGAACGTAAAAGAATTAACAGTGTTCGGGCAGGAAGGGAAAAAAATGGTTTATGGGAATGGATATCTGTGCGCAGCCCTGCGGCCTCCGGGATAGGGAGGATGCGAGTCCGGAGGAGGCCATGGAGATGCTCCAAGGGCTGGAGCATCTCTGCTCTGGAGCCAGGCTGGGAGAGCTGGGGGGTTCACCTGGAGAAGAGAAGTCTCCAGGGAGACCTGAGAGCCCCTTTCAGGGCCTAAAGGGGCTCCAGGAGAGCTGGAGAGGGACTGGGGACAAGGGATGGAGGGACAGGACACAGGGAGTGGCTTCCCACTGCCAGAGGGCAGGGAGAGATGGGATATTGGGAGGGAATTCTTCCCTGGCACAGGTTGCCCAGAGAAGCTGTGGCTGCCCCTGGACCCCTGGGAGTGCCCAAGGCCAGGTTGGACGGGGCTTGGAGCAACCTGGGCTAGTGGAAGTTGTCCCCTCCCATGGCAGGGGGGTGGCACTGGATGCTCCTTAAGGTCCCTTCCATCCCAAACCCATCCGTGATTCCATGTTTCCCCCCCCCAGGTTCCTGCAGAGCCTCGGCGCCGTCTTCGGCTTCATCTCCAAGGACGCCGTGGCCAAGGTGCAGCTCATGGAGCGGCACCGCCGGGGGGAGCAGGGGCGGCACTACGAGTCCCTGCAGTCCATGGTGGATTTCGAGCTGTCCCGGGGGCCGGGGGAGCTGCGGGGCCGCCCCGACTCCGGGTGCCGGACGGTGCTGCGGCTGCACCGCGCCCTGCTCTGGCTGCAGCTCTTCCTGGAGGGGCTGCGCACGGGGCACAGGGACTCCCGCACCTCCGCCATCTGCACGGACTCCTACAACGCCTCGCTGGCCAAGCACCACCCCTGGGTGATCCGCAAGGCCGCCACGCTGGCCTTCTGCGCCCTGCCCTCCCGGGACGCCTTCCTGGAGGTCATGAACGTGGGGCCCCCCGAGCAGGCCGTGGACATGCTGGGGGAGGCCATTCCCTACATCCAGAGTGTCTATGGCATCACCCAGGAGCTCTTTGCCCAGCACAGCCTGCTGGACCTGCCCTGACAGGAGGGGGCCCATCCCAGCAGGACTGGGGTGAAAATCCGAGTGCTTATCTGGCACCTCCACTTTCCCTTCCCCACTTAGCCAAGCTGCTCTGGGTGCCTCACCTTATAAAACATATACCAGGGTTTTTTACATCTTATTTATGTGATACATGTAAAATACATATCATACATGTATTTTATATCTATGTCTGTGTGGTTGGGGGGCTCCCCACAGGCTTAAGGATTTCCTTTCCCTTCCCAGCAGGGAGATGGACAAGCTATTCAAGGTGCTTCACTTTGTGACAGAAAAAGATGTACCAGTTTTTTTTCTATCTGTGTATGGTGTACACATATACATGTATGATCTGTATTTTATATCTATGTCAGTGTGTGTGTAGACCTCGAGACTAAGAAGAGAACTCACAGCACTATGAGCTGCTCAAGGGATTTCTTTTTTTTGTTCCTGGAGTCACCTCCAGCTCTCCAGCAAGGCTGGGAGGGTGAGGTGGTTTCTTTTTGAAGCCAAACTCTGCAATTCAGCAGCTTCTGTGCATTTAACACCAGTAGCTGTGGCCTTCTGTGACAGGAGGTGGGTTCTGAACACATTTATACTCCACATGAGCTCCCCTGGCCATTTCTGTTTATCTGCTTGATTACAGCAAGGGGGGGTTTTGCTCCCTGTTGTGCTTTAACCTTGAGAATATAATCCTGAGTGTGGTCACACCCCCCCATCTGAGCACTGCTGCCAATCCTGTGTCCCCAGAGCTGAAGGAGCTGAAGGGGTGGGATGTCCTGGATCAGCAGCACCTCCTGTGCCGCTTCCCCTGCCCGTTAAATCCACGCTCTTTGCACTTGGGATGTTGGACCCATTTTTAATCTGTGCTGCACAGTCCCACCTGTCCAGCCAAGGCCTCACCTGAGCTGGGTTCCAGCCAGGCTCCTGCATTGTGTGCTCATGTGGTGGTTGGGTTTTTTCCTGTTAATGAATGTGTTAAATGCCTACAAAAACGATTTCTCTGACTGGGGAGAAATCCAGACTTGTACTGTAAATCACTACATGGCTTCTACTGCAAATCACTGTAATAGCCAAAGGATGCAAAATGGAATTTACTGAGCTTCTGGAAAGCTGAGAAAGCACTACATGTTTAGTCCAGGGTGATGTGAATATTTGGGGGAGGAGGGGGAATCTCACAAGCTGTACCATGTTCTGATTGTACCTTTTGGGCATAATGTGTGATCCAGGGAATCACTGTTACCTCATGGAGACTGGACTAACTGGACATAAAAATATGTGAATAATGTGCTTCTGAGGAGTGTCCTTTATGGGAATGTGCTCTGGGATTGTGGGGTTGGAAGGACTGTGTCTTACACTGTTACCTACTCTGATCTTCTCTCACTGGCAGAGTCCCTTTCATTTCCCTGGAGATCAAGTTGAGCTTTTTAAAAGCAGTTACATATTTAAAGCTAACACTTAAATATTCCATTAAAGGGAAAGTATCCTTAAAAATATCTCTGTATAAACATACCTATATAACACAGCTACAACTGTTGCTTGCCTGAAGTACTGGTGTATTTAACTCTCTGCAGTGTATTTGCTTCTCCTCATTCAAGGAAAATATTGCAGCCTTGTGCAACACTTTGGTTGCAATTTGGTGCATAATTTATAATATATAAATATATATAATAGATAAAATTTATATATAATATATAAATATATAATAAACCAATAAAATGCCATAAATTGAACTTTTCATATCCTGTGTTCTGAAATTCAAACCTGACAGAAGAAATGCAAGCCACAATCCAGCCTAAATTGCTTTCCTGTGAACTTGTACCTAAACCTGAAGTTTTTCAACTGAAATCAACATCACAGCTCAGTGTGAGGAAAAAATTCGACCAGCCAGTAAAAACTTCCTAAAAAATAACAACCACCAACCTTGTGACCCAGGACTGGCCTTCTCCAGGCAAATTCCTGCGACGCCCCGAGGAAGAGTTGGTTATCTCCGTGATGGGGTGACCTTGAACATAAAAAATATATAAATAAAAATTACTGCTGTGTTAACCTCTTACCACTACCAAAATTTGACTATTGCAGTTAAATCAATGCACTTTGCTAAACAAATTCTTGCCCGGTATTTTCATCTCTTGAGTTCTATTTAAAGTGGTGAGACTTGGATCCCCCTGCCCCTCTTCCCTCTCCCACAGTCACTCGGATATTTCTTCCCCCCCCCCCAAAAAAAAAAAAACCAGCCAGAAATGGTCCCAGAGCTGCTGCTGTGCCTGGGGTTGGGCTGTGCAGGAGCCCTCAGCCCCACCTGCCTGTCGGCTCAGTTCCAGAGGCCCGGGGATTTTATCCTGGGAGGGCTGTTCCCGTTTGGGAAGGACACCGTCAACCTGTCGGCGCGCTCGGAGCCCACCCTGGTGGTGTGTGAGAGGTAAGAGCAACTTTGGCTTCACCAGGGCTGAGGGGAGAAAGGAAAGTCCATCAATCACCCTGGTGGTGTGTGAGAGGTAAGAGCAATTTTGGCTTCACCAGGGCTGGGGGGGAGAAAGGAAAGTGGTTGTTCTGGTGGTGTCACAGCCAACACTGAAGGTGGGATGGAGTAAGGAGGAGCTCTGAGGTGCTGGAGCACTGGGGTGTGGGAATGGCAGCTTCTGGTCCCAAAATGGAAAGTGTTTCTGTGATCTTTTGATGCTACTCTGCTGTCAGACTTCAGACACTGTTCTGATGGAAGCTTTTAGCAGCACTTGGCTCCCTTTAGTGCTTGAATCCAACACACAAAGGTGTAAATGCTGCTTTGGCTCCATGCCCTGCTCTCCACAGGCAGATCATACATTGGGATGCTGCTCTTGCCTTTTATGAGGTAAAAGGACACTCAGTCCCGTGCAAAAGGCAAAGCAGGGAAGAAAATCCCCTGGCTTGCACATCTGCTGGTGTGTGATCAGTATTTTCTACTCACTCACACCACAGTGGTTCACACCACCCCGTTACAAGCTCCTCACAGCTCTTGACCCTCAGAGCTAAACTTCCTTGTCTCCATACTCTGTTCCTTCTCCTGGGAAGCTCCAAGGATATATTGGCCAGCAGACAAGATTAATTAGATTTGAAAGGTGCTCAAACTCTCACAATAGAAAATTTACCAACGAGTACAGGGGTGCTCTGACTGCTGACAGTGCCACGAGTGCCTGGCTTGGCCACAGACAGGATGCAAAGTGTAAAAAAACATGGAATAAGCATATTGTAACAACCTCTAATTCCTGCCTCCTCCTCCTCCTCCTGCAGGTTGTTCCCAGACGGGCTGGTTTGGGCTCTGGGGATGAGGTTCGCTATCGATGAGATCAACAATTCCACCTCCCTTCTCCCAGGGGTGACACTGGGCTATGACATGTATGACACCTGCTTTGAGCCCCTGGTGGCCCTGCAGCCCAGCCTGCTGTTCCTGACCCGGAATGGCACCACAGGCATCGGAATTCTGTGCAACTCCAGCGACTGCCAGCCCCGCGTGACCGCCGTCATCGGGCCCCACAAGACGGACCTCTGCCTGGTGACAGCCAAACTCTTCAGCTCCTTCCTTATCCCACAGGTAAAGAACCTCTCTGGAGAAGCAGAAATCCTCCTTTCTGGTGGGGAAGGGTTTGGATCAGCAGCGTTGTCCATGCTCTGGGAACATGGATTGTTAAAGTGCAGTTCCAGTCTTTGCCACAGGTTTCCTGAGTGATCTTGGGTAGGGCAGTCAAATTCCCTCCTGGAGACACTACAGTGTTTAACCACCCAGAGAGAACAGGGACAACTCACACTGCTGTGATCCATGTAAAATGGGAATAACAGAGCTCCCAGTGTAAACTGGGAGGATCTCATAAAAATACTGACTAAAATACTTGACTACACACAGGAAAATGTGACTAAATACTCAGTTACCACAACAGAGAGCTCTAATGCTCGGGGAAATTTAGCCCTGAGCTAAGATATAACTCAATTTTGGGGGTGTCACCCTGTGTTGAAAGCAGCTAATTATCACTGTCATTAATGATAAGGGCTGGTGCTCTGATGATGGACACAAGTGGCAGTAAATGCAGCCACGATGGATGAGTTCTTCCCGCTATCCTGAGCAGCAATTTTGAAAGCTTAGTGCACTAACACTAAGAAAAGAAGGTGGAGAATGACCTGGACACCCCTCTTTGCCTCCCTCTGTCCCTCCCACCCTGCAGGTGAGCTATGGAGCCAGCAGTGAGAAGCTCAGCAACACTGAGCTGTACCCGTCCTTCTACCGCACTGTCCCCAGTGACAAGAGCCTGGTGGAAGCTGTGGTCCTGCTCCTGAACAGGTTTGGGTGGAACTGGATTGCCACCATTGCAAGTGATGATGAGTATGGCCAAGGAGCCCAGGAGATCTTCTTAAGCATAGCTGGAAATAACAACATCTGCATTGCCTTCGAGGGGCTGATTCCTACAGACCTGTCCGAGCCCGGTGCCAAAAAACAACTGGAAGATACCATTAACTTAATTAATAAGACCAAAGTCAACATCATTGTCCTTTTTGCCTTCAGTCTGCCAGCCCAGGCCCTGCTGGAACAAAGCATCAGGATGGGACTGAGCAAGAAAGTGTGGATCGGCACCGAAGCCTGGATGCTGTCTGACATACCTACCTCCATCCCAAATATTCAGAGCATTGGGACAGTCTTGGGCTTTGTGATGAAGGCAGGCACAGTCCCTGGCTTCCAGAAGTACGTTGCTGACCTCTTCAGCTCTGTTCAGCAGGATGAGTTTTGCCGGGAGTCCAGGGAACTCAACCGGCTCATGACCGCCGACGTGCTGGGCTCGCACTGCAAGGAGTGTGACCACATCTCCCTGGGGGACCTCTCCTTCATCCTGAGCATCTCCCCGGTGCAGCCTGTGCACGTGGCTGTGTACAGCGTGGCCTATGCTCTGCACAGAGCCCTGGGCTGCACCCCCAAAGCCTGTCCCAGAGCACCCATCAGATCCTGGCAGGTGAGTAAAGGGCGGGAGGGGACAAACAGCCACTTTTCATCATAACCCAACCTGAGCCCTTGTTGAGGGACAACTGATTTCAGCCAGAAATTGGCTTGCAGCCTTATCATCCTTCAAACATCAGCTGTACCAACACCAATTTCCATTTTCTCCTCAGCTGCTGCACTTCATGGACACTCTCCCGTTCGAGGTGAACGGCCAGAGCTTCGGGTTTGATCAGTCCCACAGCACAAACACTGGCTACAAGCTCATATTCTGGTCCTGGAAGAATGGCACCCTTAGGTACCTGCCTGTAGGTGACTATGAACAGTCCCTGCACATCGATGAGTCCCAGATCCAGTTTCACACTCCAGATCAAAAGGTAAAGATGGCCCAGCCAATTCCTTCTGATTTCTTTGGTGCTACAATTCTCCTGGAAGTGCCTGGCTGATGTTCACTCCTCCCTTTGCCAGAAGCCCACATCCGAGTGCTTCAGGCACTGCAAACCAGGACAAGTCAGAAGGATAAAAGGATTCCACCTCTGCTGCTATGACTGTACAGACTGTCCAGAAAACACCTTCTGGAGCAGTAAAGGTGAGGTCAGAGAAATCTGAAGGCTTTAACTGTATTATGTCTATCTGCTGGTTGAGGTAACAACCAGTGGGGAGCTCTTCCTCCACGAAGCACAGCCAGTGCAGGGGACTTGCCTCCCTGTTCTGCTGTGCTTTGCCCAGTCTTGCCCTACACCCCTTCCCTGTGGACCTGCCTCTGCTGAGCCCAGAGGGATTGCACGAGGACAGCGTGTATGTATTTTACCTCAAGAGGTAGGAGAGAGGGCTATGATGAAATTCTAGGGTCACAGGTGGGAGAGAGAGGCATATGATCAAATCCTGGGATCTTCTGGAAGCTTTCTGGGGAAGGGAAACAAGAGCCAAGAAAAGCGAGTCCTTCGGGGAGGAGGGTGGGAAAAAAAAGGGAGTGAACTATCAGAAGCTTTGGAGTTCCAAGACACTTTGGAGGCTGGGACACAGGCAAAGCAGCTACCTAACCCACATCTGTGATCCCTCCTCAAGGGCTGGGTGGTCATCATGCCCTCACTGCTCCTTTGCAGACAGCTCCAGCTGCACCCCCTGCCTGCAGCACCAGTGGGCCCCTGCCCGGAGCACGCGGTGCTACGAGCGCAGCGAGAGGTTCCTCTTCTGGGACGAGCCCCTCACCATTGCCCTGCTGGCCCTGATGTCCATCACCACCCTCCTGACCTGCCTGACAGCTCTGCTCTTCCTGAGGAACCTGCAGACCCCCCTGGTGCAGGCTGCTGGGGGAGAGAGGACCCTCTTTGCCCTGCTGTGCCTCGTGCTGCTGAGCCTCAGCTGCTGCCTCCACGTGGGGAAGCCCAGTGACACCCTCTGTGTGATGCAAGAGTTGGTCTATGCCCTGTGCCTCAACGGCTGCTTCTCCACCTTCCTCATCAAGACCCTGGAGATCACCCTGGTGACAGAGTTTCCCCGCTGTGCCCCCTCCCTGCTGTGCTGGGTGACCCACGGGAGGTCCTGGCTCCTCGTTGCCTTGTGCCTGCTCACCCAGGGCTTGCTCTGCCTCGGCCACCTCCACCTGGGCCCCTCCTACCTGGGCTCTGACTACAAATCCCTGCCCACCGAGGTGCTGCTGGTGTGTTACACCAAGTCCTGGGTGGCCTTTGCCCTCCTGCACGGCTACAACAGCTGCCTGGCCCTCCTGTGCTTCCTGGGCACCTTCATGGTGCAAACATTAGGCAAGAAGTACAACCTTGCCAGGGGCATCACCTTGGCCACCCTCATCTACTTCATCATCTGGATCTTCTTTATGGCCATTTTTGCCACGCTGAGGACAGGCCTCAGGGCTGTCACTGAGGTTGCCACCATCCTGATCATCAGCCTGGGCATCCTGGGCACCTACTACCTCCCCAAATGCTACATCATCTTGTTCAAGCCCGAGATGAACACGGTGGATTGTTTCCAGAATTCCATCCAAGAGGAGCCAGAGGAGGACTCAGCAAGCAGACAATAAACCAGCCCCACTGTCACCTGCTCCTCAGTAAAGGCTGGATTTTAATGAGGTAATTCTGTTTATGAGCACTCTCTGGCCCCAGACACAACCACCAGCTGTGAACACACAGGGCTCTGCTCAACCAGCTGAAGCCAGAGGAGCAGATCCATCCTCTCTGGAATGGCCTGTTCCATCCCCCACAAAGAGCCAAAGGCAGGTTCACTTAATCAACCAGCCTCCAGCAGTGATATTTTATATGAATCTCTCTCTCAGCTCTGGCAATGTGAGCAGGAAGCCCCACCCAGAACACTTCCCTGTAAGCACTGCTGGCGATTTCCCCTTCTAATTAACTAAATAACTGCTCCAGAGATAAAGCCATGAATCCTTCCCCAAGCCTTAGAGGAATTTTCAAATATATCCAACGACACAGAAATAAAAAGACCATTCTGACATGTAACAGCAGCTGTGTGCATGATATAAAGAGAGCATTACCCATTCAAATTGCAGCTCACTCATTTGTGTTTCGTTCACATGTGTTTGCAAAGGACATGGAAATCAGGCCAAGACACATGGAAATGAGCAGTGTGCAAATCACACCATCCCAAGCCATGGCACAAAGCTCCTCCATCCCAAAAAACATGCAAAGGTCACCAAAAACTCCACACTGCTGCCAAACAGTACCAAGTCAACACCAAGTCCCATCACCAAGATCTTTTCCCCACCCACTTTAACAAGCAACTATATTACTCCTTTATTCTCTACATTAAAGTTTTTCCATTACTGCCCTTATATTCCCTGTATTAAAGTTTTTCCATCTCTCCACCAGGTGCTATTGCAAATTAACTCATCAGTTCAGCTCAATGAAAGAACTGGCAAATTAATCTAGACCAGGAAATATTTTAATTCTTAAGAAGAACTTTCTGGTGCACTGCAAAGCTACTCGTCCTAGATTTTTGTGAACACCTGCATCCAAAAATACTCCTCAGTGTGATTAAAAATACCAAAACTCTGACCTGAGGCTTGGAGTCCTTGTTTCTGGAGCCTGCAGCAAGTCTTTATGAAGATGTTGTTGCATCTGAGACTCTCAGTATTCCTTGCTCCAGGGCTGCAATTCCGTGGCAGAGAAGCCTTAAGTAGCTTTTGATCATCATTCCAGAAATAGAGAAGGAAAAAAAATCCATTTACCTCTATTGGCAGCAGCCAGAAAGGCAACTCTGATCACAACCAGAGCCACGACAGACTGAGTTTTCTTTCAGGGGAAGAGGGAGGGAGGGAAAAGCAGCTGATGAGATTGTTCAACCAGCTCCAGTCACCTGCAGACAACTCACCCTGGGTCAGCTGGGGCCCCTCAGGCCCTGCAGTCAAAGGCTGCAAGAGCACGTCCAAAATTCTGATCATTCCATATTCACCTAATTTTGGATGATTTAATATTCACCTAAGTTCTGGGCATTTAGTATTCATCTCACTGGGAAATGCTGGCTAGAATTTATGGTATTTAAACAATCATTTGACCCTCCCTTTGCTGTCTGATCTCTGCCAGCTGGGAAGAGGGAATCTGCCTGCTCAGGCTGGGCTTGTCCTTTGTACATGGAATGATTTAGGATGGAAAAAAAACCTTTTGAATCATTTGAGTGCAACTGAACCCCTGAGACCCTGCAGGGAGCCTGGTAATACATGACAGACCCCCCCATGGTTTAATGAACCAGAGAATAAAGTGGTGTCCTAATGATCCTACCTTGGAGAGTCCAGAAATGGGGAATATTCCCATGGAACAGCTGAATACACTGATGGGTTCTACTGACCTTACTGAAGTCCTGGGGCTGCAGGCAGGAAAATTTGTTCCAGCTCATGTTTGGGGAACAGGGGTTTTTCCTCCAGCTCTCTGGAGCCCTCACAGAACTCCCACCTGCCTACCAGCACCTCCTGAACAATCTTCTTCAGGGGACAAAACTTCAGTGTGACATGGGGAAAAAAAAATAAGAGGAGGATTCAACCAGGATTTCATCAATCCTGAATAAAGGATAAAATGCAGCAGTGCAAAGAACTGAAGACGTACACAGAGGTTATCACATAAAATTAAAAGCTTTTTAGTGTTTAAAATAGCATTTACACATAAGCAGCTATATATTAACTATACAGACACTTGGGTTTTAATACAATATCTACAAAAAAGAATTCAATTATGCAATAGACATTTAACAGGAACAGTGCAGTCCATGCTAATAAGAGGTCACTCTTTGAGTAGAACCAATTCTAGGATAGGTGATAGTCTGGATTTTCATTATTTAAAATCATGTAACTTTGTTCCTCTACTGTACATAAAATTCTTTACATGTATTTCTAATCACTGATTAGAATTAATAATTTTAAGTCAATCTTATTACAATCCAGTTAAATGCAAAAAACAAAAACAATTACATCAACTCATGAGCTGTCAAGTCTCAGGAGGGGACTGCCCATTTGAAGAGAACAAAAATAATAGCAAAAGTCAATGTCTGTGCATCATTGCTTGCCATCCAATAAACCTTTGGATAAAGTGTCCAGGGGACTGTTACCTTGGAAAAGGAGATTTATTAACAGGAGGTAAAAGACAATAGCAGTGCTTTTAAGACTTATTTGCCAAAAAAACCTTACTCCTCAGAGTTAATATATGAGGTGGATACACTCCCCCTACAGATCCTGCCTCCTTTGGGGAGGAGATGTCATCCCAAACTGTTTCCTCATCATTTTCCATGGTGCTCCAGACAAACCTGCTGTTAAATCCGTTGGCAGGGATGTGTGAGCATTAAGCTCAGCCGAGGGTCTCCCTTCCAGAACAAAAATAAAGTCAACCACTTAAGGCTCCTGTTTTGAGGTTGTTTCAATGCCCTGCACAGCAAACCCCTCACTGGAGCTGGAGCCCAGTCACTGACATTAAATCAGGGATAAATCTGAGGCCCTGGTGAGAGAAAACAGATGGATCTGCAGCACTCCAGCCTCCAAACTTCCTTCCACCTGGCACAGCAGGGAATGCTGTGCCCAACAGGAGAGCCTTGGTGGAAAGACACATGCACATGCACTGAAAGCCAAGGATGGGGGCTGGGAAACCTCCTGTCTCTCATTCACTGCTGAAAATCAGGATCTGGCAAAGATTCAGGCCTGACCTTCCACTCACTCCACCTTCTGGACACTATGGGGGGGGGAATCAGGGGTTTGTTTTACACACAGTGGCCATCACGTATTGCACTGTCCACACAGGGGCATCGACACCCTCCTGCTCTCCCTGCAATCAGCAGGTTCCTCAAGGACCAGCACCCAGCACACCCAGAGCACTGGATGCCTGTTGTGGGTGAAGCTGCTTCAGCCTGAATTCCTCAGCAGACTAATGCTTTCCCACATCTCTGTTCTGGATTTGCAGCCTCGTTCCAGAGTGACCCACAAACACACAAGTTTATAACACAGTCATTTCAACATAGCAGCAAAGACCAGCAAGACACAGAACAGTTTCTGCCAACAGCATAACAACAAGACCAAAAAAAAAAATAAAAATAAAAACAAACAAAAAACAACCCAGCAGGTGTGTAAACTGCAACTCTTGGAAAGACATAAGGAAATTAAACACGTTTCTTCCACGGGTGAAAGCTCAGCCCCCAGCTTTAATCCCTTTTGGAAATATTAAAATGAGAGGCTTTTCCTCCAGCCCTCCAAGTTCTGCCTTAAGACAGAGCAGGCCAGAAAAATCAATATATATATATATAAGAGACCAGAAAAGTTTAAATTAATTTAAAAGTAGAACCACTAGTGATTGTCAGTAAAGTCACAGACTCCTTAACAGTGTCTCCTGGAGACATAGCAGAATTACACCTTTATTTTACCCTGATTTACTTCATTGCTTTAAATGTCAATCTTTCAGAATAGGTTACCAGGTTAGGTTAAGCATCTTTGCTGTGGAACTGGGAGGAGGAAAGGAAAAGAAAGGTACAGTCAAGCTGTAGGTAGTGCCACTCTTTTGGAGAAGCCATCACCCACGTGGCAATCCATGCCAGCCCATGGGATGGAGGATGATGAAAGCACTGCTTTCAGAGACATTAGGCAGCTTTTTGGGAGGTTTTTGTAAAGAAAACAAGTTTAGAAGGCCAGTAAGGGGAGTACCTAGTGTGAGTGACACAGAGTTGCCCAAATGCCTGGTTCCCTTTTGAAGGAGAGACTTGAGTCTCCAGTTAACACAGACGTTTGGAGCTTTGGCTGGAATCGTTACCCTGGCTCTGACAAAGGGATGTGTTTGCACACAGACCTGGAATAGGGAAAGAAGTGAAAAATCTATCAGGATGAGCAACATCCAAAGTGTCTGAAGAGCCATTTCTCAGGGTGGCAAATGGACATGGAACTGTGTGTATATCCCGAGAAAGATGTTCTCCTCTGGCATTCACCTCGGATGTTCACGCTACCCACAGAGCACGGGACGAACCAAAAAGCAGCTTCTTACCAGTGAAAAAAATGCTTATATACAGTCAAGACTGATCTTAAAGCACCTGTCCTAACACCTGCCAGCAGCAGGCGTCTCAGAAAGGAGGATTTAACTGAGACATGGCCCCGTGGCCAAATGCCACTAAGTGGCTGCAGCTCCCCACGTGTGTCCCATCAAATGAGGCACCGTGGCAGAGTGTGGGGGTGCTCTCACCATACCCTCCCTCTGACACCTTAAAAAAGCTTCTTACACACCACTGAAGGCTCCTGAACTTGCTTCATGAAGTGTCCACGGCCTCAGAGCAGGAACCACATAGAAATGGAACCTTGGGGATGTATAACAGCTGTTGCTTCAGTCAAAGCTCCTCAGCAGAGTGGATCCCACTCGGTGTCAGGGGTAAGGATTCATTTGCTGTACCCTTTGGGATCTGCTCTCCAAACACCCTCACACCTCTCTGCCAACAGCCAGTCCCTGTCTGTGCTCAGAAACATTCCCCTGGGTAACACTGCAAGTGGGATTAGACAGCTCCAGGTTTCTATTTCAACAAAGAGAGAAAGATACTGCTCCAAAATGAAGGAGAGAACAACAGGTGATCAAAATGAAATCAAAGTGAAGAGCCACGTCCCAGTGGGAGCCAGGATTTAGCTGCACTCTGCTGGAATAGGATGAATATCCCCTTCAAAAGGGAGAAGCTGCAGCTACACTGACAGAATTGCACGGCAGCAGCTGTCCTGTTCCTGTGGAAATAACTTTTCCAACGTGTAAGGAAGTGCACAGCCAGAGGGAACAGCCACATCTGTCAGCAGGGATGTGACTGGAATGCCCAGGGGCCGACTGCAGCTACAAAGTCACCATTGTGATCTTGAAGGAAATAACTTGACAAGTTCTGCACAATGAGCACATACAGTAGCAAGACTCCAGCACTCCCTTGATAGAATAATATCTAAAAAAAAAAAACAAACAAAAAAAAAGAAAGAAAGGTTCATTTATACTCCCTAGTCAGCAGAAGGCAGCCACAACTTTGTTTTCCACTTGGTTTGATCCTGCTCCTTTCCAAGCACGTGCTGTCTGTACACTTGTGGGTGCAGTGTCTGCTCAGTGCTATGGATGCATCCAAGAAACAGCATTCCAAGGCAGTATCACAGATACCCAGCCAAGGGTCGGTTTTTTTTTTCCTTGTAAGAGAAAAAAAGCAGGGAAAAATAAAAGTGCTCCTATGCAGTATCGGGAATTTAGAAGTCGTGTGAAATAAGAGTCCTTGAATCAGCCAAAAAGATACACCAGTTGCATCAAAGTAGGTGCCACAATGACCAAAGCTCATTAAGATGTGAATATACACCAGCCATTCACAATCCAAAACAAGAGGAAGGGGAGGGGGGGGGAAAAAAAGGATAAAGAAAAGATGCCATCAGTTTGCTGATATTTAACAATCCCAGGAGATTTTTTTTTTTTTTTTTTTCATTTTTGTGGAGGAATTTTTTTTTTTTGTATTTTTTTTGCTCTGTTTTCTTGATTATTTGTTGTGGTTTTTTTTTCTGCAACACACTTTGCAAACGGGAAGGTGTGACATGCAAGACCAGCCAAGTCTCTTCCACTAAGTGTTCGCCAACAAAACACCCCAAAAAAAAAAAAAAACAACCAACCCACCCCATCCCCGCACCCCAGGCAGAGTCTGAAGGCACTTCCTCTCACATGATGTCTACGAAGAACTCACAAGGGTTGCCCATGGCCTTCTGGAAGGACTGGCGGCTCCCGGTGAGCTCCGGGGGCACCGCGCTCAGTTCCCGCACGGGGGGCCCTCCGGGTGGGCCGCTGGTCCCGTAGACTTTGGAGCCCAGCTTGGGGAGGCTGTAGAGCGGAGGCACCCCCGGGGGCCCCCCGTAGGAGTGGTGGCTGTGGTGGCTTCTGTCGCTGTGGGCGGCGGAGCCGTGGCTGCGGTGGCTGAGCTGGCTGGCGGGCCGGTCCCGGCGCGCGGTGCTGCCGCCGCTCCGCGCCGTGTGCTCCGACTCGCTGCCGCTGCCCCCCGACTTGCGGTCCTTCTCCCTGCCCACAGCTCGCCTGCTGTTCTCGCTGGTGCTCCGGTTCGAGCCGCTGCTTTTGCTTCCTGCACCCCACGGGGAAAAGCAGAGAAAAAGCACAGTTAGCTCGTCGTCCGCTCCCGGCTCCCGCGGCGGGTCCGCGTGGGACCGACGGCCGCGGCGAGAGCTCGGTGTGGGGTTTTGGCAATGAGGGTCAGCGACACGAAGCTGACGAGGTTGTGCCATGCACAGGGACACGGAGACACCTCAGAGCTTGCACAGCGAAAGCAGCAGCAGCAGCAGCAGCAGCTAAACTACAGCTCCCGGCTGGAACCCACCCGCCCCACCGAGGAGGAGCAGGAACGGAAGGAAGGAGCAGGATTTGGGGTTTGACTCAAGCAAATGAGGTTCAGTCTGTAACTGTCTCTGCTTTGGTACCTTCTACCTTTTCCAAAAGAAACTGCTTTGCCTTCTCTGTCATCCTTGGTCTCACTGGGCACCCTGGCACCCAGGGCCAAAGCCCTGAGGTTTTGTTGGCTTCAATGGGGAGATTCTTTTCAAATTCACCACTACAGCGTTCTGTTGTTGGAGAATTCTTTAAACAACAGTTACTTGCTGAACTGCTCTACGATAAATCAGTAATGTGCAGGATGTTCCCAGCAGAGGCCACTAAATCAGCTTGGGAAAAAAGTATTGCCACTGGACTGTCAGCTGAGTTGTTGCTACATTCAAACTTCACTAAACTTCAGAACTGATTTTAGATGAGAGTTGAAGGTCTTGCTCTGCTCCCATGAGAGACCAGCTGGGATGATGTCAGGACACAGTCCCAAGGGAATTATTTTTTAAAAAAAACCCCAACAAATCAACCCAAGGACCATCTCATCAAGTTCATGCCACCTTAGTGCAACATTTTCCCAAAAGGATGCCCAGCCAGCAGAAGAGGGGACCAGCTTTGGAGTCCAGCTGAGCCACTGAAATGGAAAGACCAGAATGACTGTGAACTACAAGTGACCTTTGCTGACTGTTAGGATGTAACGCTGCAGATAAAGGAGAGAGCTCCCAAGAAACCCAACTCTAATATTCCACCCTGAGAGTGACCAACACAGCCCTGTGTCCCTGCACTTCTCAGCACCTGCCTGACACATCTGGCCACCACGTGTCTTTCGGTAAATGAGCAGTGGCAGATAAATCCAACCCACGTGGGTGACATCAGACTCATAAATCAGGAGCAGGGACTATTTGCTTGTTTGATGAAGAGCAGTGGGGATCCTGGTGACACCTGACAGTGAGGGACGTGGTGCCACCACCCCCTCTGAGCTGCTGCAGCACAGTCACACAGGGGCCACACAGGTTGATGTGCCAATGTCACACTACTGCACTGCCGTGCACTGAGACAGGTTGAGCGTCCGAGACAATCAAAAAGAAAATAAAAATCAAAATAATAATAATAATAATAATTAAAAAAAACAACAGCTAAACATTTGGGTCACGAGAGTCTAAATGGTCATGCTGTGGATTTGTTATGGAGGCATTTGAAGCTTACCAATCCCCTAGAGTCAGCCATTCCTCTAGGAATCCTTCAGTCTAATGCTTGCTCAGGACAAAACAAGGGAATAACAAGTTACAAACCAAGAAACAACACAGAAGTGTAGTTTCCAAAAGAAGAACAAGGAAAACGTTGAAACCTTTCAAAATCAAACACCTTGGCACGTTTTGTGAGGCTCTCCAGAGCCAGGGGACACAGCATGGATAAAACACCATTCCTTTCCTATTCCAGCAGCAGAACAAATTCCCACTGCCCACAGGGTCAGCTGCCAAAAAGCACCCCCAACATTCTTCCCAGTGCAACCAGTTCTAAAACCTCTGGATACCACTGTGAGCTTCCTCACAGAAATTCTGACTCTGAGATGAGGTGAGAAGCCACAGTGCAAGCTCTTGTTATGAAGTTATTTGTGGAATTTTGGTAAGATCCAACTGGCTGTGGTAAACAGGGACAAATTACATCCAAGTTACTGGATGCTCACTGTAAAAACACAAGAGGAACCTCACCCTTTCTTTACTGGCAGCATTTCCAAAAGCAAAACTCACTCTGGAAGTGATTTTTTTGAAAAAGAAATTAAAAACCAATATCTTTACAGCCAAAAACTTGTCATTTTTGTTTACTAAGGTTAAGAATGAATCACAAAATGATGCTAGGGCAGGAAAGGAGGAGGTCAGGTCTTTAATCCATGCAGTATTCTCTTTTTTTCCCTGTCACATATGACAGAAGGGACTCTCCTCCTTGTGAGCAGTGTTTCAGCCCTGTAAACCTCTGGCTGGCCACCTCCCTCTTGTGTGTCTCACACAAGCCAAGAATGTGATTTTCCTTTTGTACTGGGTATTGAAGTGAAAGCCAAGAGCACCTTGTTCTAATCCCTGTTCCATCAGCAAAGAAATGGCCTCACTTCCAGCACCATCAGCCCCAGTGCTGGCAATTCCTGACTCGGATAAAACCAGGCTGGCAGTTTCCATACAGAGCTGAAAGCCCACTCCACCACAGACACACACACACGCACCTCTGATCAAGTGCTGTTGCACAAAACCCATGCAGGTAGCAAACAAAACCACAAGACAGGCACAGACAGAACGAAGGAACGCAAGCAAATGGTTCGGGATAATGACAGGCATGGAAAGAAAACCCGGATTAACCATCCTACCTTCACTCTGCTGGCTCCCTGCACTGCCACTGCCATAGCTAAAGCCTGGGTCTTGGTATGCTGGTGGAAAACACGGAGGGGGCAGAGGATACTGGTAGGGGTATCCTTGGCCTAATGGCCAGGGAGCAGCAGGATGTGGGAGTGGAGCCAACGTGTCCTGATCCGAAGCGCCGCTGGAACCGTTGTTGAGGTTCAGTGCAGCCAGGTCTGGAAAAGAGAGAAAGGGGTGAGGACTCTGCTCTCACCTGGCAGGGGAGAATTTTACAGACTGGAAATCGAGTGGCAGGTCTGTGGCATTACCAGATGTAAATCCTCCCTTCCTGAGCCTCAGTGCGATGCCATTACTTGAGGAGTTCACCCTTCTCTTCCAAGTGCTCTAATTCCTGCTCTAACAGGAAGCATCGACCACTTGTCCCACAGCTTCAGAATATGAATGGTCTGTTCTGCAACACCCACTTGTGAAACCCCACAGGACTCACAGAATTCCAGAATAGCCAGGGTTGGAAGGGATCTCTGCAGATCATCTGCCCAGGGCAGGGTCACCTGGAGCAGGTGACACAGGAACGCATCCAGGTGGGTCTGGAATGTCTCCCGAGAGGGAGACTCAGAATCACAGAATCAGCTAAGTTGGAAAAGACCTCTGAGATCATCGAGTCCAATCTCTGACCTTGTAAACTCCACACCCTCCCTGGGCTGCTGCTCCAGTGCTCTGCCACCCTCCCTGGAAAGAAGTTCTTCCTCACGTTGAGGACACAGCTCTGTGCATCCTGTGAGCACAAGGGACACACACACACAGCTCTGCCCTCCCCAGAGCGGAACTTACTGCCACAGAGGTCTCCAAAGACGTAGTAGCACTGCTCTGAGAAGGTGATTTTGTTCACAGTGTGCCTGAGGTAGCCGTGTTTCAACATGCTGCTGGCATATTTCCTCGCCTCCCGCCGGTCTTTGAAGCCTTCCACGTGTGTGTAAAGCCAGTCAACCACATCTGCTCCTGAAATGACAGCAGGGAGAGGAGACACGGGATCATCTGAGCCAAACTGATCCACTGCACGAACAGTGACACCAAATACACACACAGAATATTTCACTGACACGCACTGTTCAACTCTCATGAAAATTACATGGCATTTCCAGACACGAAGTGACTGAGAGAGTCATCCTCCTCAAGAGGCAGATGTCAGGTTGTCAAGAGACCTGTGTTCCAATGCCTTTCTCAGCAAAAACTAACTGCAGTCTAGACTGACTAAATGTTAGCACAGCTCAGGCCACAGGCAGACTAGCTGTGGCAATTTTAAAACTAATTAAGATGCTTTATTAAGGCTGGAACTGGAATTCCAAGGACTGCTGCTCTGCTGAGCTTGGGCAGATTGCTAGAGCCACCTGAACACCTGAGATATAAAACCAAGGATTAAGAACCAGGCTCTGTGTGGGCATGAGAAACCTGCAGCAGCTTTGGCTGTCCAGGCTCAAACAAGAGTTATTAATTATTTCCTGTCACACTCAGAGCTGCTCATAAATAGCAAGTCAAGGGAATTTAAGAGGTCATAGGCAGAAAAATAAAAAGTTCATATAAAGGTAGTTTCTTGAATTTATTTTCATAAAGTCACTGGTTTTTTTCCCCCCTAGCATTCCTGGGATCTGCTTACCTATCACTGCATTGGAGATGGTGATTTTTAACCACATCCTGTCCCGAATTTCAAGGCCTGAGTCTGGGAGCTGCATAACCTTGACAATAGTAGCCATGTCACTCTTCACAGTTAAGGGAGATTCTTCTAATTCTGAAAGGAAGAGAGGTTACAGGTTGCTTTGAAATGAACTGAGTCTGAAAACACCTTCTCAGCTCCCCATTTGGATGAAACAAAGACACAGTTTTACCAACAGATGCAGAAAAAAAGACACAAAGGTTCCCAAATGCACCCTCACCCGTGGCATAAATTACAGCATTTGTACCAATTCTTCAGATTTTGAGCTCTGTGCCACCAGTTTAGTCACTGAAATGCTGAGTCCCCACGTGTCTGGATTTGCCATTCCAGGTCAGTGCTGGAATCCACACTGAGACTGGCAGGAAAGGAAACCCAGGGAGTCCTGTGACCATCCCCTTCCACTTCACTTTGCCTTTCCCACCCAAGGGATCAGTGCAGAACTCTGTGGGACAAGGTTTTTTTGCTTGTTCTTTCACTTCTGGCTTAACTCTCAAAAATAACCCATCTGCATGGGGAAGGACAACCCTGCCTCAATCAATATCCTCTTTATTTTTTTAAGACTTGGACATCTGCATTCTTGGGGAGAATTGAAATTAGAAATCTTCCATCATTGGGAGAAAGGCAAGTGGTTTCCTTCAAAAAGACACTTCCCAGGATCCTGGAGTTGGAGCCTTACAAGTGAACAAGTCACTCCACCCAGAACTATTCTGCCCTGCATCTTTCCTGTAGAACACTTTTAAAAGGCTCCCAAATGCCTCCACGGCCATCCCTGCTCCATTCCCATTTCACACTCCCCTGGGCAGAGCTGGATCATCAGAGGCTTCACACTGTCCTGATCCATTTTTATACTAAAATCAGAATAACAGGGCTGAGATTGACCCTGCTGAACTGAGGTTCCCACTGTAGGAATCCAGTTCCTTTAGAAACTCCTTCTCTGCCCAGAGGGTGAATCTGGGTCCAGGAATCCACCAGGAATCCAGCAGCTTCCCTGTGTTCTGTGCAGAACTCAGTTGTCCTGTCATACATAAGACAACTATTTTTGGATACAGCACCCAGTCCTCCTTCCTGTCCCATCTTCCAGCCCCAGAAAATTCATGTTGAATCTGTGTGTCTGTGCTTGCAGTCCAGACCCTTCTCCAGCAGGAATCCAGAAACCCTCCTCTCCCCTCCCTTCTCCCCATATCACCCACCTTTCAAAAGCACCAGGGAACCAATTTTGTCCTTTTCCAGCCACCCAGAATTTTGACAGAAGGTACAGCAAGCGTGAAACAATGAAAACTGAAAATGCTTCTTTCCATACATGCACTGCCAATATGCATGAAAATACCCCAGAGCAGCTATGCATGCAGCTTCAATACTTACAAACTCTGAATAAACACTCACATTTTGCTTTTGCTTTAAGTTAGTTTGGTTAGTGGCAAAAAGCAACATGTTCTTTTGGGGAAAAAAACCCAAAACCCAACAAACTGACATTCAAGTAAAGTATGTGGGGAGCAATAATTTGCATTTTCTTGGAGACCTGTGACCTGCATATAAAGAACAACCCTGGCCAAACGGTCATCAGTGTTTTCTAAGTGTTCTAGTTACTGTGCAAATAAGGAAAATTCTAAGAGGCATCTAAAATGCTCCCACTTTGGAGAGAACTCAGTGAACTGTGGGATGTTCACAGAGGTGCTTTTTGTGCCTGGGGCCCTGAGGTGCTGCTGCCCTGTTTGGGGCAGGTCACAGGGCTGGGCTGAGGGGAGGGTGTAAAGCAGAAGGCCACAATAAAGGTCAGGGGTGCTCCACGTTTTCTTGCACTCCAGAATGGAAATACTGTGAGTCACTGGCACAGAAATGAGAAGCTCTCTCCAGAAATGTGGTTCTGCTCCCAAATACCTTTATTTTCAAAGTATGATTGAGAGGGTGGCTGTTCCCCACTTCCCAATCACAGCACCATAATCAAGGCACAGAATACATGAATCAAGAGGAATGCTGAGTACAGACTCTTGTTTGACAGCAACCAGCAGATACATTGGATTCCAGCAATCTGTAGTACCTGTAAGGCTGAAAACACATCTCAGGACAAAGCAGCCACCAGGGAAGGGGTTCACTTGCTTTCTGCTGCAGATGTATTTCCCCTCAGTGGTGCTGCCTGATATCTAAAGGCACTGAGCTACCACACCTACAAAAAAACCCCTTCTCTTTTATTGCAAGGTGAGGTGTAATTCCAGGAAATATGAGCTTATAAAACCTGAGAGATCTTATAACCAACACCAACATTGGTCTTCAACATCCTCAAAGTGTTGTTTTGAGTAAAAGAAAGGAGGAGTTAATATTCCTTAAACAAATACCTCCAAGATAAGGCACCATGGCAGTTTCTTGGTTACGTGGATATGACTAGTTTAGAGACTGCCACAGACAAAACCAGGAAAGGAAGTTGAGCTCTAACCATAATAATTTCACATGGGACACTAAACTTGTTTTTTCCTTGTTCTATAAATTCTAAGAGTATAAAAAAGTACAAAAGAAGGCCATGAGAACATCAGGGGAAGGTTTCCTAAACGGCACACTAACATTATTAACCGGTGACATCTATCTGAAGCAAGCCGCTTAAATTTATTTAAAAACTTAGTAAATTATTAAATTTACTGAAGCTATTTAAATTTATTAAAGTGATTTAAATTTGCTGAGGTTATTTAAATTTATTAAAGCCATTTAAATTTACTGAAGTGATTTAAATTTACCAAAACCCAGCCAAATGCAAGGAGGGAGCTCTCCCACTATTCCCCTGAGGGGGTGAAGCCGAAGGCCCGACTTGTATCTTTAAAACAGGGACTTTTTGAAAGGGACCACAAGCTACTCCTTGAGGGTGAACCCTGACCGAACACTGTGTTAACTAAGGAAAAAAAAAAAAGGGTTTTCTGTTCCCCACATGAATCCCAAGTGTAAGGAAAAGCATTGAGGGGCTGTGTGTGGTGGCTGCCGCTCTCATCGTGCTCGTGGCCGGGGCGGGGTTGGGGCACGGCCGGGCACGGCTGGCCTCAGGCACCCCCCTGCCCTGGGCTGGCCGCAGGGTGACTTACTTTCCGACTCGGGAATTGAGCTTGTTAGTGAGGAGCTGGTAGATGTGGTGATGCTCATGGAGGGGCTCATACCGTAACGGGGGTACGCTCCCGTCATGGCCGTGGTATGAGAGATCCAGGCCGCGGGGTCGATCGGCCGCACCGGCTCAGCTGCGGGAAACGGGGAGAGAGACACACACGGGGGTCACATGAGGCACCCACACCTTCAGCAGCCCCAGGGGGTTTGGTTTGGTTTAGGGCAGGCTGGTTTTCCCTGTGGAATTCGTTTCCAAGGGCAGCGCCATCCCCAGCTTCAGACTGGGAACAAGCTGGGCTCGCCCTCACGGGCTCGGCCCTCACCAGCAGGAGGCAGCCGTGTCATTAAGCCTCAAGTTTTAACTTAAAACGAGATCTTTAACTTTAAAACAAGATCATTTTCTGCTGCCTTAATTTCAGAGGACAAGGCCATCCTCATGTTCAGACTGGGACCAAGCTGGGCTCGCCCTCACGGGCTCGGCCCTCACCAGCAGGAGGCAGCCGTGTCATTAAGCCGCAAGTTTTAACTTAAAACGAGATCTTTAACTTTATAAAACAAGATAATTTTCTACTGCCTTAATTTCAGAGGACAACGCCATCCTCGTGTTCAGGCTGGGAACAAACTGGGCTCACCATCACAAGCTCAGCCCTTACCAGGAGGACGCTGTGTTTGTCACATAAGCACAGATCTTTTATTGCTAGTGAAAAGTTTATTAAGCCATAAGTTGTAAAATGGCATCATTTCAATATTATCTATTAATAGAAATATAATTCAATATTATACTAATGTTATCTATTATATATTAATATGTATGTCAGTATTAATTTTGTATATCTCTTTGCTGTTGGCCTCAAATGTTAAAAATATTCAGTTTAAATTCTAGGAAGTGCACATGTGACAAAACGAGGCTTTTTAACAGTTATGGATGCTTATCCTCCAAACTTCCTATCAATTGAAAGGTCAAGATCATGAGGATATACCCTCCAAAAAGTTAAGAGCTTGATCCAAATCCATGTGAATCAAAAGAAAATCTCCCATGAATTCTGTGGGCACTGGAATCTCAGAAAGGAACTTAAACCCCTGCCTCCCAAACCAAAAGCAAACAAACAGAACAACCAAACTAAAAAGGACTGAACTTGTAGGGAATGGGAATCTGCTAGATGCCAAAATAAGTGAAAATATTCTAGACCTTGAGGGCTCCACAGGAACCCAGCAAAGAGCCCAAATGTGTACTCACCCCTGGGGATGGTGAAATAACTCCTGGGAGTGGGGTCCCAGCATTTGGCTACTGTTAGGCTGATAGGTCTAGGAAGAGAGAAAACAGGTAAGGATGACTCTTAACTTTCCTGCAGAGTTGGAACTGCTACAAGAACTATTTGAAACAAACTTATTCCTGTCCCAACAGTTGTCAAGCACATTCTGAGAATGTTTTTGAGATGCTTGTTGAAATATTTCCCGTATGAACCAGTATCTGGTTTTGCACTGGTGATGAGCACTATTGGTGAAATCTGTTGAATGATCAGCCATTAAAATGCTCATCACATAAACAAATAGTGCTGCTGAAACCAGGCAGCTCCTAATTTGTGTTGGTTTTGGCTGGTGCATTGAAACCAGTCTCACCTATCCATCATCACACTGAGAAGTTCAGGGCTGGGATCAATCATGCTGGTTCCTAATGGAGATCAAAGTGCTGATTCCCCTGAGGTTTTGCCCCATTCCAACAACTGCACATGGAGGATAAATAGCAGGAGGTTTTGTAATGTGCTCACCCTGGTTTGGAGACTATTTCCCGTAGAACCCGAACCGCATCGTCATTGCTCATGTTCTCAAAATTGACATCATTCACCTGGAACGGTGCAGAAAGCAGAGGTCAGGCTCTGGGACAGCAAAGGCAAAGACATTTCAACTATTTGTGTCCAAATTTATCTGCCCTGTAACTGTTTCCATTCCTTTGAGCAGCTGTAGAAATGTCGTTTCTCAGAGCACGTCTCACAAAGAACTCTCAAAAACAGTCTTTGTGACACGTTTCTCTGAGTATGAATGAATTCTGTTAGGTGATTACTGTGGGCCTGTGGGCCTGGTGGGATGCCTGAGGTGAGCCAGCCCTGCAGAAGCCAGCAGCAGGTGTTTTGGGATGCTTTGGGACCAACCTGCAGGAGCATGTCTCCTGGCTCGATCCGGCCGTCCGCTGCCACCGCCCCTCCTTTCATTATGGAGCCGATGTAGATGCCGCCATCACCCCGGTCATTGCTCTGCCCCACAATGCTGATTCCCAGGAAATTATACTTTTCTGTTTGGATGGAAAGTGGAGGGTGGGAAGGGGGGAAAAAAAAAAAGGCAAACAGAGTGATTGGAATGACAGCGAAGAGTTAACACCAGGCTACTTCGGCTTCGAAAAATCAGCTCTCTCAACACATCAGCTGGGCCAGGTTTGACTTGCAATGATCTCAGGTTGCCCTGGTGGCCAGTGTCTGCCTGGCCCCTTCAGGGAAATACTGCTAAAGACATTATCTGTTCATACAGGATAATGAAAAGTTACATTAAAAAAAAACCAGCAAGAGAAACAACACTGAAAGGACATGTCTACACCTCAAAATTGGGCACCCCATCAGCACTGAGCAATGTTTGTTCCACACATCAGAGCGGCAGGAAGGGTTTGGTGCCACTGAAAGCTGCTGAGTTAATTGGCAGCCCTGCACATTTCTGTCTGGTTAAACAATGAAACGCAGGAGCAGCAGAAACACAAACCTCCAGTTCCCTTCTACTCTTGCTTCTGACAATGTCTGACCCCTCACCATCCCTACACCTCACCACTAACTGGAATATAGTTATATATCCTGGAATTCCAGCCCTTTCCCAGGAAAGCAGAACACTGCTTTGCTTGTGCAAATGGCTCAGAACTATCCAGTTCTGAACTAGGAATCCAGGCACAGTCAACACAGCAGCAACTCTCAGCTGCCATTCCCTTTTGTCCACCTGTCATCCTTTCAAACCAAGGAACTTTCTCCTGGCTCCAAAGGCTACCACACCACCACAAAATACATCTCCATCACTTGAAATTCATTGCAATAAACGTGGCTTATCCTCTTACCCATGTTGAGTGTGACAGTGATGATGTTTAGGGACATGGTGGAATCAGTGATGCTGCTGAACGAAGACGACTGCAAAAGACAACAGAGAATTCTCAAGGTTTTAAATGGCCCAGAATAAGACAATTAAAAGAACTGCTGAGGATTAACTCATCAGGATTTGATTAATAGGTTTCCATTTGGAAGGCATCCAGAAACTACTGTAAGGGAATCTGTAAGGGAAAGAAATCTGAACACAGTCTGCACCTTCCCCAAAGATTTGTTCCCAAAACGCACAGAGCCCGTTCCTATATTGAGGTTTCTCAGCTGAACTTCACCTTGAATCCTTTCTGCTTCCTGCCTGTGACTGACAGGCAAACATTTAAATCCTGAAGAGCCTGGTGCAGTGTGAATTATTGCATCCACAGCTCCTCCCTGAAGAGAGGGGTGAACAACATGATCTGCCAGGAAGTGAGAGGACAGACACTCCCTTTGCCTCCAAAACTAAACACAAATGTGCTCATCAAAGACCTTCTCAAACACTACCCCAGTTCTTGGGATAAAATGTATGTGAGCTCATTCTTTAATGTGTGAAGACTGGTATTTATGGGAGAACAGAACAGTTACTCCAAGAGCCTCATCCTCATCCTGCTGCCACAGGACTGGCACAGGAAAGGGTAAAAGGGAAGAGTTGAGATTTCCTATAAATTTAGATTTCTCCTTCCAGCCCAGTGCAGGTCTCAGTGATTTATACACCAGGCATCTGACACCCCTTCCCACATCAGCCAGTGGCATAGTGGACCTTCTCCTGCAGGGACTGGTCTCGGAAAAGACAAGAAATGGGATCACTGACCAGCAAAAGGAAGAAAAGGAGAGGAGAAAAACTTGACTCTGGTGCTGCAGAGCTTCAAATGCAGAGATTTATCCAGACTGGAGCCAAAGGGAGCCTTTCCAAAGAATTCAACAGGCACAGACCCGTTCTGGATCCCTTCCTAAGCCAAGAGCTACGCTCAGGAATCACGGTTCACCTCCCTGGAGGAGGATGGTGCCAACCTTACCCTGTCAATCTGCCGCATCCTTTGTTTCCTCCTCCTGCGTTTGTGCTTCCGGATGAGCCGGGATGAGGTGCTTTGCTCCGTGGAGCTACTCAGCCTGAGGGGAAAGGAGAGCAGAGATGTCACCTCTGCAGGGCTGAGCCACCTGCATTTCCCTGCCAAAAAAACCCACCCAGGCTGATTCCAAATGCAGGAGAGAGTAAATCCTGCCGGCACCATCAGATAGTTGGCGAGAGCACGGAGAAGATTCCAGCTAAACTCCAGCAGGGATTGGAGGATAATTTAGTGGCTTCCTTTCTTTTGGGAGCAAGTCAGAGTGCAACCCTTAATGCCAATTTTTGTGAGTCTTGTCCTGGTGCTGTATTTTCTTCCACTGTTAAGAGGAACTTATGGTTAAGGCTTGAACTCAATGAAATAAACCAGTAACTGATAACACCAAATAGTGGCAGAGGAACAGTGAATATGATTTACCTTCACATATTCTGTTAATTTTACCTTGCTGTGAGTTTTTTTTTCAGGCTCTTCAAACTTGTAGAACCTACAAATGCCACATTCTACACAGAAATCCTTAAGATCCCTCAAATAGTTCAGAGCTTTAATCATCCTCAATTTACAGAGAGCGGAATGAGACACAGAGAGACGTAAATGGATTTGCCCAAATTAATTTCAGGAGCCTGGAACAAAGCCTAGATTTCTCAGATACCACTATAACACCACAGAGACATCTCTCCTCTATTTATTATGTTAAGAATGGGGGAAAAAAAAAGTAATGCTCCATCATTAACCAAGATTAAAAACTCCAGCCCTGCACAAGGCAAGTAACTGAACTGGCACTGTCACAAAACAAACACTGCCAGGCTTCTTCTCCAGTCTCTCAAAGTTCCCCACATGCAGGAATGTGAGAATATATCAAGGAAAACTTGACACCAGGAGTTTGGTGTCATGAGATTCCAGCCCACCACGGGAAACCCACCGTGCATGGAGTGTCCTCACCGAGGACACCGAGCTGGGTGTTACAGACGCTGGAGCTGCTCAGAGGGTGTGAATCTCCTGACATTCCCTTTGGGTTCACAAAACTATTTCAGGCATGTCAACCTCACACACTGCTTTCCCCCCCTCCCAGCAAGGCCAATTAAAGAGCCAAGAGGTGGGATTTTCAAAAAGAGATCAGAAATTCGATAATTCTCCATCTGTGGGAAGAGCTCAAAGCACCTGGGTTTGGGAGGTTCCACCTTTCCAACAGGAAAAATAAGGAGGTCTCAGATACAGAGCTCCCAAAACTGGACTTGTTCAACACTCCCCACTCACTCAACAGCACCAGCAAAGACTGACACAAAAACATTTTACTACCAACATTCTCCCCCTTCCTATTTCCTCTCCCATTTCATTCTCCTCCTCTTCTCTCCCAGAATGTCTCACCAGTAGGATTCAGCCAAAACCTTCCAGCACACAAGAATTTAGGAGAATTTGAGCAAAGGAAAGGTGTGTTGCTCACAGTGAACCTGCTCTTTAAGAAGGGGATTTTCTTTTAAATTAAGCCAGCAAAATCAGAATTTTGGCAATTCTGTGAACTTCTGTTACCAGATGATAATATGTGGAAAGTGAAGTTCTTCTTTTATGGTATTTTTTTTCCATTCTTTCCAATATTAGAGTGGAAAAATGGGAATCAGCTCCTTCAAAAAGCCCCAGTTCAGGTTTAGTTCAAGAGAGACGATATTTCAGGGAAGTAACTCCTGGAGCTAAACCAGCCTCTCCCATTAGTTGCACAAAATTGATGAGGCATTGCAGGGATATATTTATACCTATTTTCATGTAGCTATGGCACATTTCACCATCTTCTCTTGTAATTTCTAAAAAATCCATAGCCTTAATGCATCCTTGCTGAATCCTTCCTATTTCAGGAGTATCTGGATGCAGAATAACAGCTCAAACCTATTCTAATGAGGGAAAATATTTTGCTCTCTCAAGTATCCTCAGAAATACTGAGCAAAAGTTATTACTGCAATTTGATGAGCAAGACAAGATGGTGTGTTTGAGCTTTTGAGACAAATCAAGTGCAAAGATGAAAAACAAATCTGGAATCATCACTACCAAATGATTTCCTGCACTGGCTACTGCCCAAAAAACCCTGACTGCACTTCTAACACAAAGGCTATTAAATCCCACAGAAGACATTTTTTTAAATAATAATAATAATAATTTCACCAATCTATATCCCCCAAAGGAAGGGGGAAAAGGTAACATTTGTTAAAGAAAGCTTATCCATACAGTTTAAAGAGAACTAATGTTAATTTCTTAAATGAGAAATAAACATCAATTTTTTTGCAGTGAGTTATCTTACTTACACTGAACTGAGAATACCAGTTGCACATAGCTGACAATAATCCTACAGATGTCACCTCTCTTAGACCTTTGTTTGCTTAACAGAAATAAGACTTTTGCTGTAAAGCTCACCCTGAGCTCCCCACATCAACCTGTGTTCAAAGTCCTACCTGCAAACAACACGAGCATTCAATCATATCCTCCTTTGAAAAGAAAGCACATAAATTATTGTGCTCACACTGCCATTCTGTGCTGCCCTGTAACACCTGGGAACAAGTCAATTCACCAAAATAAGACATTACTCTTTCTCTCTAACTGAATGCAACAGATTCTCCTTGGACTGGGAGTTGCCCAGCTCTACTGCACTGCCCCAAGTTAAAAATAAAACCAAACCAGTGCCAAACACACACAGAGTCAGAAAAGCATCCTCAACCTGCAACCTCTTCCAAGACAGTAACATCCTTTACATCTGATTTCTTCTCCCAGTGGTCTCCTCCCTGCACAAATCTCCTCCACCAGGCAGGCTGTGACAGCAGAGTCCCTGAGCTGTTATTCCCCAAACTTACCCCTCTCCTGCCTCCAGCGGCTCTGCAGCATTCTCGATGTGCTATTTGCCTGCGTTCCCCTCGGAAGAAAAAACTTCCCCCTGCCAGCACAATCCCTCATCTGCCTGAGAACACCATCCCTGGAACACAACAGCATACCTTGGAGCATTCCATGGAGTGGTTCTTCCTGACTAGCTGGCCTGGCAGCTGCTCCCTGTGCCAAAAGCTCCTGCCCCAGCCTCGAGAGGGAAAGGCTGAGCTGCAGCTTCGAAGAATCTCTTTATTCTCGGGGCAGACGCAGGAAGTTTGACTTTATTAGCACAGAAAGGTTTAGCTGGGTCTGCTCTGAAGTGCTTCAGTGCTAATCCTGCCCCACTGCATTGCTTGCTGCCATGGAAATGGTTAATTTATTTACCAGAAACCCCAAATCAGCTGCGGGGTTGTTGTTGTTTTTGTGGGTTTCGTTTTTAGGGAGGGAAGGAGGGTTAGAAGCCCTAAAGCCTTTATGGAGGCTGAGAGTGCATTCAGGTTAACTGCTGATCTTGCCAAGCCTTTATGCACATGAACATCCAGGTGAAGCACAAAGTAATTTTTTTGTATCTTCGGGTGTTGGGAACTTCACCACAGAATCCTGGAATCATTTGGGTTGGAAAGGACCTTAAAGATCATCTCGTTCCAACCCCCTTTCCATGGGCAGGGACACCTTCTACATCATTGCAATTGCAAAATAAGTTCTTGAAACTAATTCAGAACTAAATCTTCAATGTTCATTCAGTTATCCTCTCAAACCTTTGGAAGCACACGGCCTTTAAGCAGAATTTGGAGGAACTGCTGTTCTTCAGCAGCTCTTTAAGCCATGACCAACTGCAAGACCAAAAAGATCCACCAAGTTCAATAAGCTGATTGTGTTTGTAAACACAGAGAGTGGTTCAGTATCTCCAGCAGCTGCTCTTGCTGTTTCCATTCTAGCTAGAATTTAAGAATATCACATTGCACCTTATTTGTTTTAGGCTGCAGGTCTCTGTGAACCACCAAAGATCTACAATCTTGTTCTTTGACAATTCATAGAAATCTGTAATGGGTTTTCAGAGCTCACAACGGCTCCAGATACACTGTTTATAGAGAAGGCTGCCAGGAAAGAACATTTGTTTTGATTCATTTTACACCCTTAAAAATAAGTATTTTAAATCTGAGAAATATATTGGTTTATAAACCTTTTATGGAACAACAAGAATGTCTTTTGAGATTTTCAAAGATCTCTCCAAATGGAGAGGTGCTTTTCAAAAAGTGAGGAATAATTCACAGAAAGACAGAAATAATGAAGAAGCCATAAATATATATGGCAACCCAGCCTGCCTTTCAATAGCATTAACTTTGATGAATTCCTGTGCTGCTCACAGGCCTCAGACTATGCAATTACACAGGAATTCCTTTATAATTCAGCTCTAGTGAAGTGCACACTTATTAGGAACCTATGCTGAAGGTATTTTAATATTCACACCATTACTTTATAAATAGGTAGGCAGTTGCACATTGCTTTGATCTTAAAATGTGACCATTCTTGCTATTGAAAGGAAAGGGCAGGAGCAGAATTTTCCTCTTTATTGGAGCAGTGGCTACAGACAGGTTGGAGAGTGACCCTGTAACTGAGCTGGGTTCTTAGAGCAGAGATTATACACAACATGATGTCACTGGTGAGTTATCACAGGGTCAGCAAGGTTGGAAGAGACCTCTGAGATCATCGAGTCCAACCTGCGACCCAACACCGCCTTGTCTACCAGACACTGAGTGCCACATCCAGTGCTCAAATCATACACAGCAGGGCAAAAAAGGAACGAAAAGGGGGAAGGAGAAGATCTAAATCAAGCCCAGAGCCACAGTGGAGAGCCTGGAGAGAGATGCAAAGAGCATTTCCCGGCTCTGTGACTGTGGCAGTGCCCCCACCTGCTCGTGTTGTCGTCGTCCTCGGAGTCGATGAAGCTGCTGGACTCCAGCTCGCTGCTCATCATGGTGGAGGAGCTGTCGTAGCCAGGGGGGTGCTCACGGTGCCTGTCCAGCTTTGGGTGCCCATTGATCCGAGGGGCTGCCAAAAAATCACACAGGGGGTGTTATCAGGCAGGGAGGAAGGGCAGGGAAGAAGCAGTGGCCCTGTGAGCAGCTGCAGAGGATCCTTATGGCCAAACCAAGCTGATCCCATCCAACAGCTGGAAAATCTACTGTCCTGCCTGGTCTGCCTACCTTTGCCCTAACTTTTCCATCTGTCTGTGGCTCAGTTCATGGACAAGTCACAAACAGACTGATGCAGAAGGAGGAGGTTTGAACAACTACTATAAAGGTATCAGACACCAGTGAGAAAGGCCATGAGAAGTTGATGTCAGTGGTAAAACCCCTGGGAAAGCAGCAGGTAACACAGTCTGAGTTTGGTAGCACAGAAAACCTTAAAACAACAATCCCTATTCCTAGCTAATCCAAAACAACCTGGTTTATGTAGATTAGAAGCACTCATTATACCACTAATGCCTCCTGTTTATATTTTTCCCCTTTCCTTTATCCAGCTATATCTTCTCTGCTATATTTTAAACAGAAAAAAAATAGGTTCAACTTCACATTTCCTGTTTGAATTAGATATTCTCTTACAGAAAAGCTCCCATGCACTGCTCCAGTAGCTAAAAATTATTTTATCAGCAAGTTAAACTTCAATTTTAGCTCTGTTTTGTACACCCCAAACAGCACCAGGTGGCCTTGAACTCACAAGAAAGGTTTCCCGTGGAATTAAGTTGTGCATTTAAACAAATAAAGTTTTTCCTAATTTCTCTACCCCAACAAAATTCCCTTTTCCAAGATCTAATTTTAGCCAGCACAGTTTGGGGGCGGGGAGTGAGCACTTTCACAAACCATGATTATAAGGAGTTTATTCACAAAATACTCTCACATATCTCCAAGTTTTAAGTCCCAACAAGAATCATTCCCTGCTCTGGTTCAATGCCTGTCCCACTAATGACCAGGGACTTTCTGCCCTGCTGACCCTCTGCCCCTGTTTCTTCCTTGGAGGATGACAAGAGTTCACTGGGACCATCTGACAAAAGCCTTTGAGTGTCTCACAGAGATGAGAATAAAGCATAGCCTGGGAGGGTAAAATATGTCCTCCTTGACTTTTATCAACAGCAGAGTAGGCCCTGCCTGAGGGACAGAAGCACATCAAAGACCAAATCAAAGCAGCCTCGAAAGCAGAAAGGGAAGAGCAGCATCTGCTCAAGGAAGGTGTAAAGAGGGTTCTGTGATGCTGCAGAGAACAAGGGTGTCTCAGTTAAGAGGAAAAACAACTGCCCTTCCAATCCCCTCCAATGCAGGAAGTCTTTACCAGTTATTAACAGAAATATGTTCTCAGTTTCTCAATGAAGATTCCTCACTCCTCTGGGTGCAGGGCTCTGTCCCTGCTATCTAAGCAGGGGAGAATGATGAGATTGTCCACCCCTGCTTTATGCTTGTACCCATGGCCATGCTCTACCCCTGCATCCTGCTTTGCCTCGTGTTTGAAGTTCTCTGGAACCCTCAAACAGCCTCTAATCACTCCACCAAAGACAGGCTTCAAGTCCCCATTGCAACTGTTTTCGAGTTCCAGCCCTTCTTCGGATTCCTCGGCACCCTCTGTGGTAAAAAATCCATATATTGCAGCACCGAGTGGAAACCTGCAACAGCTCCTCTTCCCAAACATTTGGGGATCCACAAACCTGCCCACATGAAGAGCTTCTCAAGGCACAGGCCATTATGTGGCATTTTTCAGCTGGCTGCACAACAGTTAAGTTCACCCCACAGCAAGCAGGGTGTTGAAACACCAGTGTCGACACTTGACATCTGCAGACTTGTCAGACACCGAGCAGGAGCTCTAAAACATCTCTCAACGCCAAAGGAAACTTGTCCCTTAATTACCACCCTAATTAGAGCTTCCACAGGCCCCTTTCCCACTCCTCCTCAGCAGACTGACACGGGAGCTTTGTTCTCCCCAGCGAGGGGTCCCCAGAACATGTGCCAGGCAGACCTCCCACGTCTCTAATTAAGATCCTCACTCTACTTTCACTTAATAGGACTTTGTCAACTTTCCAAAGCAACTTTTTGTTGCTTGAAGAGACAAAGCAGAGCCCTGGGTATACTGATTTTTTTTTTCCATATCAGCTTTCCTGAAGATTTCCTCGGTTTGTATCTGCGGTGTCACAAACCTCCAAAAGCACAATGATGAACAAAAAAGGTTTATTATCATTATTATATTCCTCAAGGCACCACGTTGTGGGTATCACTTGGAAAACAGAGAATATAAAAGCACAGGAGAAAACACAAGCATTTGTTGCCCCTGCACTGAAAAGAGGTGCATAATTTAAGGGAAATGGGTGGAAGAGCTTACAAATGCCCCAGCCTGTGTTGTTATCTGAGTGGATCCCTGGTCTAGCAAATCACAGCCCCTCTGCTGCAAAATCCTTTTGCATTTTCAATGGGAAGAGGTGTGAAAACATTGTCAAATCACCAGGTGTGTCCACATCTTCCAGGGCCATCAATATTTATAATGGCCTCTCTCTGTGTGTCTGTAACTGCCCAGCAGCAATTCAGCAGAAATAGCTTTTCTGAGATGAGTAATCCTGCAACAACGAAGGAAAACATACAGGCTGGTTTGGTGAACAACCCACCCATGATACCACACTTTTAATTACCACCTGGTTAACTTCCCATCACCCAGACTCCACAGCAAACCTGAAAGCCTCTGCAAGAGCCCCGCTGCATTTCAAGCCCAGACTGTCAGGCTGAAAGCTGGCAAAGCTTTTCAATAAAATTAGGAAATAATTCTTGCAAATTAAAAGGGAAAGTAGGACAGAAAATCTTCGCTTTGCCTCCCTTCTCTTCCCAGCCCTGGGGTTTTCCCAGGTCAGAACAAGATCCTGAGCTGTGCTGAGCCTCTCAGTTCCACGGTGCTCTGGGATCAGTGGACTCACACTCCTCGACCTGTACAGTTTTCAGCTCAATGTGTCCACATCTCTACAGCTCCCAAACGGCTCATTAGCACCTTCTCTCACTTCACCTGTTTGAAGTGAAGGCTGTTAATACACTGCTCATGTTTTCCTGAGGAACAAGTACTCCTTTCCCTTTGCAGAGTATCCAGGGAAATCCTCAGGTAGGTAATTCTTCTGTCCTTCACTTCACACCACCAGTGAGCTCAGACGTTCACACTTTACCCAACAGTTCCAAACACTCCGTGGTCAGGTCGTTGTTCAGCTGGGTGAGCCGGCAGGGCCGTCCATCCCTGTGTCTCTGCAATAACACCTCTGGAACAATCCTGTGAGTAATGCAGGGCTCCAAGGAGATCCCTCATCCTGCCCCTCCAAAACCACCAGAGCTGTAATTTTGGTATTATTCAAACGAGTCCCTACAGGACCAGATCAAACACTCTCACTGCATTCCCTTCTTTCTGCAGGGAAAGGAGGAATTATCACTGTTTCATAATGAGCTGCCCCTGGAAGAGCTGTGAGCCAGGTGTCACACCCTGCTGCCCTTTCCCCATCCTTGTCCCCCTTTCCCCAGGACTGTTCCCCCATTTTACATCCAACTGTGCTCCACGCAAACAAGACACAAAGACTCGAGAAAAGAACGATCCCTGTTATTAAAAGGCCTTAAAATCCTTTCCAGAATTAGGGTATTTAATTTCTTTTAGTGTTTTCAAGTGGCAATTCAGGACACAGTGCTCAACTGTGCACTTTAGGGATGCTTTCCACTGAAAACAACACACTGGTGTGTTATTGTATGTCCTGTATGTCATTATATGTATGTATTGTATGTCCTGTATGTCATTATATGTATGTATTGTATGTTCTGTATGTCATTACTGTCAAACAAAATATTGTTATGACCACAGAAACACGATGGAAATTAAACAATATATTGTGATGATACAGCAGTTACCATTGTTTTGTGCATGTTAACCAAAGTCACCTGCTTCAGGTAGAAGAAGGTTCAAGTATTCCAGATTCTGGACCATTTTAAACTCAATGGGTGGCACCTATTAATTCTTAATTAAGCCTGGAAATTCTTGTCTGGCAACGAATGAAAAAACCAAGCTTACTTTGATGTACAGACTGGAGGCAAGAGATGGAGTTCTGCAGTTTATTTGTGTACTTTGGGTGTATTTAGATATAAAAAAAAAGATCTCCAGAGCCAATGTTACATCAGCATAAAACACCACGGCTGATCTGAGCCTTGAGAAACCAACAGTTAGTCCTCTCTCCAAGCTACTCATCTTCTAATGCTACAGAAAGCTCTGAATGTTGTCAAAAATAATCTCTCAGCCACTTTACTGTAGGTTGTCCAGACCTCTCAGAAAATGCTGAGCTTCAAAGAGTTTCAAAGCAATTATCAAATTATTCCATTAAAATAATCACAGTCCCTGACAGCACACAGGAACTGCAGACACAAGTCTCCTGGGCAGCATCCACAGCAAAAGCAATTGTTGCCCTGAAAGACTGTCAGGAAAATTGTTCTTTCTGAATGAAAAAAGGAGGGGGGGAGAGATTGAGGCAGGACTCACCATCCTCGTGCCCTTCCCTGTTCCTCCGCCGGTGCCTGTCCCGCCGGTGGCTGATGACTGACTCTGTCCCTGTGTCGTTGTCCAGGCCATCCCTGCTGCTGGCAGCGTTGGGGCTGTCACAGGACAGAGAGGAACAAACACCAGGGTCACCCCTTTTTTCCTCTGTTTCAGTAAAACAGTTGGTTCTGAAGCCAGAAAACTGTTCTGCACCAACCCCCAGCTCCGGCTCTGCCCACCCCAAAACCACAACGATTCCACATCCCTGCCCCAAGACACACAGTGCTGTTTTCAAACAGTGCAAACGTTATTCAAACAGTGAAAGGGTTATTTTCAAATGCCCTGGGACACACAGAGCTGTCTGGGTGAGTATCTGCACATCTCCATGACGTGGGAAAAGCTGCCACAAGACTGCTGCCTGACATTTCCATGGGAAAGAGAGGTACTGTTGGGCCAAGCAGAGGGATCATCCTGGCACGTGCTGAGCTCCCAGCTAAAGGGCAGAAGCTATTACAGCTCACTGGCCACTTTTAATATAGAGCACTGACCTTGAAGGTTGAAGTCCTGCAAGTCACAGCAAAGCTGAAAATAATTAAGTGCACAGAAGCACAAGAATGCTCTGTGCCAGAAAGCTCATCCTGTTCCACCCCCTGCCACGGGCTGGGACACCTTCCACCAGAGCAGGTCACTCCAAGCCCTGTCCAACCTGGCCTTGGACACTTCCAGGGATGGGGCAGCCACAGCTTCTCTGGGAATTCCATCCCAGCCCCTCACCACCCTCACAGCCAAGGATTCCTTCCCAATATCCCATCTAGCCTTGCCCTCTGGCAGTTGGCAGCCATTCCCCCTTGTCCTGCACTCCAAGCTATTGTAAATACTCTCTCTCCATTTTTTTTGTGGGCTGGAAAAGGTCACAGCTCATTTTAATGGATTAAACTGAGGGAAATGACCTAAAGCTCCTGAAAATACAACAGTGTATGATGTGACATGGGCTAAAGCTCTGCTGTGGAACATCTGCCTTGGAAAGTTACTGGTCCTACTCTTCTCTCCTACACAGAGGGTGTAATGACCATCATTTACTGACACCAAAGCATCAGAGTCACTAATGTATCACTCCTGGAATTCCCTGAGGCTGGAGAACACTGCCCTGCACATTTTACACAGGGAATTAAACTCCCAACAATCCAACCAACTGCTCCCTGGACCCAGAACTGGTCGTGTGTAAGCACAACTGTGGAATGTTATATTTAAGAGGCCTTTGTGCCTCCTGCACACCCACACACTCTCTGGGCACCAAGGAAATAAATGTGCTGACATGCCCACCACAAAAATTAGGAAATCGAGGTTGTCACTGGAGAAAACCTTTGCCTGCATATCTGAAGCCCTGCCAAAATGCCAGGCTGTGTTTCAGTGCTGTCACACTTACGTTTGCACTTTTGGTTTAGCTCAAAAGGGGGAGAGGGGTTGGCAGATCCCTCAGGTCACCCTGCGAGGCTCTTGGACATCCCAGCAGCACCATCTACTGACTCCGCTCATAATTCCCACTCCCAAATCGCTTCCTGGGCCAAACCCGCCCACAAAAGGTGGTTTATTCCCTAACAAAGGGGGCAAAAGGAACTCACAGCTGGTTTGTTTCCCCTCTCCCTGCTGAGCCAGCTGAACCCAGCTCAGTTTTCAGAGCACATACCCGAGAGCTGGGTGAGAGAGGCGACTCAGAGGTCACTGCTCTCACCTCCTGCACCTCCCACCACCAGCCTCACCCACTCCCATGGACTTGGCAACCACCAAAAAGAGGCAGCAGAGCCTGAAAACCAGGATGAACTTCAGAACCCCCATCAGGGAGGGCGAAAGTTAAGTTTGATTTGAGTTTAATCAATGATTAAAGGAAAATATCAATGCTGTCAGGAGGTGGTTACCACTTCACCTCCAACAAGGACCTCATTCCCTTTCATGGCATTGCCTGCTGATGTCTCTGCTGCATCTGTTCCCTGGATTCTTGGTTTTCCAGCAACATTTCTATGAAATTCTGTCCAATTTCTGTACAATTTTACAATACCCAGCTCAGCTGGTGCTTCTTTAATAAATAAGGCCTCAATCAACACTGAAGGAGGAAGGCAGGAGATGACACATCTCTGGTAGCTCAAATAGCATTAAAAAAAAAAATCTCAGGGATTTATTTAGGAACCAAGAAGGTAAACCACACTTACTGCAGAATCACCACAGCAAAATCCCAAGAAACATCATTTTCCAAAATTTCTGGAGGACAACAGTCACGATTCAGGTTCTGGTAGCCAGGCTTTACAATTAAAGACCTGAGCAGCTCCACTTAAGTTTATTCAAGAGAAACAAACAATTTCAAAACCTAGAGGATTCTTTATCACTTGGAATCTTTAAACTTGGAGTGGGTGTGTTTTAAAATTAAATTCTAAGAGTGAAACAGAATTTAGGGCTTCATGCAGAATAACTGAGATACTCTGCCCCAAGTTATGGACATAAACTTAGGCCATTATTTCATTAGACACAACAGCAAAAACCAGTGTAACATGTTAAGATGTTCAACTCTGAAGAGAAGAACCTAAAAAGGCATTAAGGGAGAACAAGGTTTAGCCCAGATCTCCCCACAAGCCAGAATCTCTAATGCAGTTTAAAACAAGAAAGAAAAAAGGGATGGAGAGAGAGTGTCTGACTTCCAGGGTGGTTATTTTTATTTTTTAAATAGAGGTTGATCTCACAGCTATTCCATGCAGGTTTAGGTGAGAAAGACAAAGAACTAGTTCTATTTTCTGGTCACATGCACTGGCAGAGGCCTCTCCCAGGCAATTCATGAACACAGGAGGGCAGCACAGCCCTTGCAAGACACACTGTCAGGTATTTCCCAGGATTTCTTGTCCCCTCTAGAAGGCTTTTATCTGTAAAACACTCACACACAACACTAAGGGCTCTCCCAGGCAATAGTGATCCCAGATATCAGTGGAAACAACCAGGCAAATCAAGGCCACCTTTCCTTCTCCAAACACAGGCTGAGATCTCAGTTAGAATCAGCTTTAAATCCTCCCTAAATTCCGAGGCCCTCCCTAAAAATGAAGGTATTTTCAGGATACCCATTGGCTGAGCACACGGATCAGGAAATAAAGCTCCCATTAAACCAGATGACTCCCAGTCTGGCCACACACAGAGCTCTGGCAGCCTCTGGATGGACCATGGAGGAGGCATTATTCTTCATGGAAATTTTTCCTCCTGATAGCAGTGTTCTGCTGGCTCTGCACACTCCATAATTACACACAACACCCTAATAAGTTGTCATCCATCCACCACAGAAAGCATTTTGGGCTCCCTCGCTGCTTAACTCTTCCACAATGGCTTTGAAAATGAGGTATTTTGAATATTTATTTTCATTTCCCTTTTATTTTAACAACAACTGCAGCAGCAGGAGAAATAAACAGGCAGGAATTGCAGTTTAATAAATAAATGAGACAATTTGCCCTTACTGGAAGGATGGAGGGCGGGAGTCTCCGATGCCTCCTGTCCTCTCGAGGGGTGGTGGAAGGTCTGTGTGGCTCTCAGTGCACTGGGAACCCGTGTCAGAGTGAGAACTTTCAGCCAGGACCAGCTGTCAAGAGAAGAAAAAGGAAAAAAAAAAAAGAGAATTACCCACATTTCTCCACTCTGACACAGAGTGAAAATTCACAGCCTGGTCTGGCCCGACCCCAAATCTCCGAGTCGCCTGTCAAGAGCCTGAATTAAAACCCAAATCCACCCAACCTCAACAGCCATATACACTTCAGGGGAGGACCAGATTCCTGATGTTCATTCTGCTTATCTCTTGTGCCCCTTTTGTCTCTCAGTGTTCCCTTAAGGCAGAGCTGCAGGTAGGAAAAGGCTTTTTCCAGTCGTGCCATAAAACCAGGATGTGCAGTGAGCACTCTTCTGTAATTCATGAGGACCTGAAAACTCTGACAAAATGTGGAACTGTCACCTTCAAAACTCCTCTGACACTGGCACTGGCATTCCTGGAAGCTGGAGGGGCCTGGCAGCCTTTCAGCCAGGGTGGGAGGGAAGGCTGCAGAGCACCCATCATACACAGAATCCACATGGAAACTGGGAATTAAAAGACATGCTGCAACAATCCATCTTCTCATTCCAAACACCACATGTCTACACAGAGCCTGGTGTGTTTGGGAATTATTATCTATTCCAGTCCTGTCACAAGGCAGGATGTAAATTCTGCACAGAACAACTGATGCCATCAACATCCTCAATCATTAACAGGGATGCTCCTGGATAATGGATCACAGGCACGGTCACGGCACACGAGGGGTTCACTACACTCAGTCTTGTTCCCAGTAAATTCAGGGCATCCATCTCCACTCAGCACTCCCAGTGTGACATCTTTAATCAGCAGATAGACAAGAGAAAGAAGAATTTGAGTCTCTTCCTCTCCCCACCTTCCCGGTTTGTAGCTCATTTTAATACATTGATTGACAGAGGATCTTAGATTTGACTAAGATCTGATTCTACCCACTTATCACTGGCTAGGACCTACTTTTCTGTGTTTAAAAAAGAAATAGTAAGTATTTTAAAATGCTTTGTGTTCAGGAATCCTTTTGGACACCCAAGGGAAACCGGTTTTCCACATTATTTTTGTTTCTAAATCTTTCTAGTGCTAGAAAAAAACTGAAATGCACACCCAGGAACCAAAGAGAGCAGGTCCCTCCTCTGTCAACAACTCAGTGACTATTTTATCACAAAATCAGCAGTTTTGCCTCAATTTTCTACCCTGGAAAGGCAGGATACCACCGATTTTGCACAAGTGAGATGAAAGCAATCAACCTGCCTAAATGCAACCTGAACCCCAGGGGAGAAGAACCATCCACTGGGTGAAGCACCACTGTAGAAAAACAAACAGGCTCTGATCCAAGACTCCTTTTAATTTATCTCTGCAAACAGAACATGATGATTCCCAATTAGCAGTCCCAGTTCTAAGTCAGCTTTACCTGCTGGATTAAGTGGTTATATTTTATTTAAAAGCCTAAAAGTGGAGAAAGAAATCCCAGTTCTCTGCTGTTCAAGCAGGAAGGCAGATGACCAACCTGAGAGGGTTTGTGTAAAATGAAAAGAGGACTGAGTTCTCATTTTAAATGACTTTACAAAGAGCATTCTCCCATTAAACTGGAAGAATTTTGCATTTCCTATGCAAAAGGTGCATTTCAACAGTCCATTGACCACTTTCTGGCCATGATCCACTGCAATTAGACTTGAACTAGTGGCCTGGAGGTGACCAGGGTTATATCCTGTCACAAATCCCCTGAGCCCCCAAATCACTTGGCCAAGTCTCCTTAAACAATACAATTATAAGGTCTTTAATTAACTAAATGCTCAATTAATGATATATTTAATACTTTTCACTGAGAGGCAACAGGGCCTCAGCTTCCCTTTATTTTTAGCTGTGGAAGAACTGGAGTATAAGAGGCTCCCACAATAACTGGTTAATTTATTGAGGACTAATTTTAATCTCATGATCAGATGGATGCTGGCTGTTAAAGAAAGGGATGGAGAAGGACCAGGATAGGAGGGGACTGGCATTCCAGATGCAGTGCATTATTCCTAAGAGCATAAACCATAAATATGAGAAGGGAAACACGCACAGGCTGTCAAAAAGGAACTGCCTGGAGACAAAACAGTTCTCCAGCACCACATGGAGTCAGCTGCATTATTCAAACTCTTATCACCAAAGCAAGAGCAACAGAGGAAACACTGAAGGGAAAAACAACACAAGCTTTTCCTAATAACTTGATAATTAAGGCTTCTTTCTTTCAGGTGGGGGAGTTAAAGGGAGATGTTTAGAAAGTATGTTGGCATTATGGAGATGCAAGGATGGCTCTGAGCATGGCTCATCCCCTGAGGAATCTCTCTGCCAGTGCTTTCACCGACAAAATCAAACCAGGGGATAAAAAGAGGAAAAAAGAAAGAGAGGAAAAAAAAAAAGATGAAACTGGGTGTAAGAGAGATCTACACATCCCCTCACCCTCCACACTCTGGATTGTAGCGAGCTCTGCAAACAAGCACTTGGCACGAGGTTTTTGGGGGCAGGGAAACACGTTCCTCCTTTGGGCCTTTCTGCTGATGGCAACCCCTGACTCCAGGACAAACCCCTTCCATATTTCTGGGTGTTTGCTCTTGAGCCTTTCCCTGCTCCTGGAGGAAGAGGCCTTGGCAATGCAGGACACACTGTGGAGGCAAAGCCACCTGATGGAGGCTGCAGGACACCCTGGGAGTGCTGCTGAGCAGAGGCAAAATCCACCCCAGCAAAGCAACTCCTTGGGAATGTTTGCCCTGGACCGTGATTTCCTGAAGGATGAGGCACTGGGTGCCCACTTCTTACTGACCTGCTGTGGGATTAGAGTCACCAAACACCCTCAGACATTGCCATCACCATTACAAAGGGAAAAAGGGCTGCAGAAATTACCCACACTGATCTTTCAAGCTGCCTCCAGGAATTAAATCACCTCGAACTTGAATCAGTTCAGTACCAGCCAGAGTGAACTCGAGATACATTTGAACTCAAGAAAAACACACTGGCAACATCCCCTGTTTCTGAGTAGCTTGTTAATCCCAGATAAACATCTTTCACATTTCAAGCAGCAAATCACAAGCACAACAGCCACGATAATGTGGAGGCCAATGCAGATATTCCCATGTTCACCTCCCCAAAATAAGATCCAAGTTGTGCTGGCCGTGCTTGCTGGTTGCAGGCACTTCCACAGAAAGCACACTTTAACTCACAGACACATCCTTTGGGGTGAAATTTTGCCCCTGAGAAATAATAATAAATAAATAAACCCTGGAGTGTAACAGTTTAAATAAGTTGCCCAAGGTGATCTTACTCTTATGATTAGCAGGACCTGGGAGCTCCTGCAAGAGGACCCGACTTCAGAGGTTTAAGCAAGAGATCTTGAAGCAATTAAGTTGTTAAAACGAGACACAGACTGTCCACATCTATGTCTGGCTACAAGTGGAGCACTTGCCCTTCATCAAAGCTTTCCCTCTTGACTTACAGATCCCTGTGTTCAAGAGCACTGAATATAAATGGGCGGCTGCAGACCAAATTTAAATAAAAAACCGGCCCAAAAGAGCATCAGAACAACATTTGTTGTGCTAGAAAAGAAAATCTGCAGCAGGAGATGGCACACATGCAGCAAGACTGTTCTGCTTGCACTGCCTGGTTTATTCTTCCCACATATCCAAGGGATCAGAAAGGTGGTGGAACACCTAACTCCATGGAATCCTGGGCTCAGCTGGAGCTTTGTGGTGGGCAGCAGCCCTGCCTCTCTCAAGGCAAATGCCTTCAATTTGGTGAGGGTTTGTCAGCGACTGCAGAAGAGGAAGAATTCTGGAGGGTGGTTTGCACTTGAGAGAATTCACATGTCCTTGCCCTGGCAATTCCAACACGGAATTGCTGCTCCCTGCCTCACTGGGCCACCTAAAGTCCCTCATTTCTCCCACCAACGAGGCTGTAAATCATTATTAAGATAAATTCTGCCCTTTTCTTCGAGGAGCCAGGGTAGGAATAAAGCACTCCAATATTGCACCCCTTTGAATGGCACAGGTAATGCACTCCTGGGCTGCCCCAACACAGACTGCCCAGTGTCTGCAGGAGAAAGGCAGTGCCACAGGCAGCTCCCTGGCCACGAGCCAGCCCTGATAATTACATCTCGCCCATCAAGCCTCCCCTGCAGTTTTGACTGGCAGGAGCATTTTAATGGGTTTCTCTCCCTGCACTGTGCTGGTACTGTGTGCAGCTCAGGAACATGCCTGTGGGCTGGGAAACAGCTGTTGGGTTCCACCCAAAGGGCTGCATTTCCATGTGAAACGGGGATGTCTCCTGTGTGGGGCACACGGAGGAAGTTAATAAAGAAGTGTGGAACTAATTGCAACTGTTGATTCAGCTCATTCCATCCTACTGAACGCTGTTTGTTTTTGCAACTGAGGTCCCACCATCACACTCCCCACTGAGGCTTTCCCAGGAAATGGAGAAAGCATATCAAGCCTGGCATGTTAGAAAAGAAACTTATGTTCTTTTGGTATCCCCAGTGATTCCCACACAGCCACTTCCAATCTGTGGCAGGACACACCAGTGAGCTGTGCAAGCAGCAAACCCTGCAGCTCGTTCATGCTGAGAAAAAACTCCTGTTTCCCTCTGTGCTGGAGAAGGTTTCCAGCATTTCCAGTGAGAAACACGGCTGAAAACCAGTTATATTGGAACTTGTTTGCAGAAATAAGTGCTCAGCTCACTGCCTGTGTCAACACCAGACTTCCAGACACCACTATTGCTCCTCATCTTCAGTGACTCTTTGGATCAATTGTTTCACCTCTCTGGAGCTCCATTTCCCCTTTTCTCCTCTACACCATGTTCGATTCTGATTTCTAACTAATTATGGCAAGTCCTGCCTTTCACAGAGCTCAGCAGACATCTGAACAAACTCCCCCAGGTGCTGAGCCAGCCTTAGGAATCACCTGGATGGGGACACCAGAAAAGAACCAGCCTGGGAAGGGGAAAGAGCAACACTCTGCTCTCATATCCCCACCTGCCTAAACATTTATTAATTTATCAGCAGGAAAACGACAATATTTAAATTCTCACTGAGAGCAGCAGCAGCAGCAGCTCCTGGTGTTTCCCTCAGCTCAGCGAGAGGTGAGGGACTGACACCAGCAACTAAAGAAACACCCCAAAAGAGCCGTTTATATTTTTGACAGCAACTTCAGAGCAGCCACGTTTATCTGCAAGTTGAAAGTAATTACTTCCCATACAGTCACAGGCATCTCAAATCCCCAGTCAAGGCTTCAGGGACGTGGCCCATTATCCACACGAAGGCTGCTCCCACAGGACCAACTGCACAAAAGGGTTTGCTGATGAGGCCCTGTATTCCAGCAGGAATTCTGTCAAAGGCAACAGGACTCCACGCTGCTGGAAGGCCTGGAAAAGCCTATCAGGAAAGGGTTGTTTATTTGAGTAACAAGAAATTGTCTTATGCTGGGCAGATCAGGCTCCAGATGGATGAGGGTTTATGTGATGCACGAAGAGACTGAAATCAGCTCGTTTTAGACATAAGAGATCACCAAAAATCTGCTTCTGTGGGTTTTCCTTCTGTGCACTTTGCTGAAGATGACTGAACAGTCCTGAAGCTCCTGTGTTGCCCTTTAAGTGGTTCTACCCAACGGGGTTAATTGTAATTGCAAATACAGTCTCTCAAAAACTTATGTACAAACAGGACAAGTGTTATCTGTTGGCACCCAGATAATGGAGAAGAAAAACCAGGGAAAGCCTCACAGAAGGCTATGACATCACTGGCAGCCAATAGGAAACAGGGCACATTCCCAGCAGCCAGGCAAGGGATTGTTCCCAGATGTTGCAAATCCTTCCTAAAAAACACAGATAACAGCCAAGCCAGCTGCTGGCACAGCCCTCCCTCCTGGCTCCGACCTGGCAGCACCCACAAGCCAGTTCCTTCCACTCCCTGGACCATGCAAAGAGAACAGAAAAATATTTTAAGCTCTTGCAAAAAAAAAAAAAAAAAGCCTGAAGGTAAAATATTGTACATCTTCCATGCAAGCTATTTTTTTCTTTCCAAATTGCCCAGTAAGGACCTGAGGAAAACAAAACTGAAGTAATAATTTCGTTCATGTGAGTGGTCCCAAAGAACTCAAAATAAACGATTCCCAGGGAAAAACTGTGTTCTGTGTTTTGTGTGTGTAGCAGAACAGGGAATCTATCAGCTATTTTTGGCAGAAGCTGCATTTACAGTAAAAACAAGTCAATTTAGAATTCTGACATACAATTCTATACTGCTGAAAACCTAAAGGTCAACTACTGAAAAGGGATCTAGTAAGTAGTACCCCTCTGTCCCAAATTATTTAGTGCTTAAAAGAAAAACAACCAAAAAAACCCCACTAAATAAACAAAACCACACACACACACGCACCAAAAAAAAACACCAACAAAAACCAACCCGCCCTGAAATCAAAAGAACAAGATCTAAGATGCAGAGGAGAAAAACAAGCAGGACACAGGAGGGATGGGGAGGAAGTTTAAATAGCTAATTAGCAGCAGTGATTCTAATTCAATCCTAATTTAGCTCTACATTGAGTTCTCAGGGCAGCAAAAGTAAGCAACAGCTAAAGACTTGCAGATCCTCCCTTGAACATCTTCCCCTATGGAAATCAGTCCTGCATATGACACCAAGATCAAAGTTCCCACCTCTGACAAATAGAAGGATTCAAATGTTATTAAAAAAGATGAAAATCTCAAATTTCTAAATGCCACTCATCTTGTAAACTTCAAAGTAGCCACTGGATCAGTCAGGAGGGGAGTTGTGGGGGGAGAGACGGTTCAGCTCCGTCGTGTGCTCTTAATTTTCCAGTTTGAAATGCGTTGTGTGGGTCTGAAATGCACACACGGGGACACTGCAGTCATTTACAGTGAGGGCCACAATCATCACAGATGGTTTTGTGAAAGAATCCCAAGCTGTCTGCTACCAGCTGACACACATTTTATAGCACTGGAGACAAAGAAAGCTCAGGCCCAGCACGTTGAAAACCAGGGAAGGAAACAGCCCTGTCCAAAACACTTTTTTTTTTTTCCCCAAAAGGTAAAGACCAACTTTGCTATCCCTGAAAGATTTGTATGCAATTATCTGGTAAGTTCCAGTGAATAAGATATTAAAGAATTCGAAACTGTGAACAATTAACTTACAGCAAGATTTACATAAAACTCCTCCAGTAATTAGCAGCAAATAGAGGCAGATAAGCCCTGCAATTTTATGGGTGTTAGTGTGGAAAAAGTAATTTGCAATTCATAATGCAGGTCAGACACAGATGTTTCAGCTGATTGCTGAGCCAGTGAACAGAAGCCCTTGTCAACATCATCTGCAAAAAGTGCCCTGTGTGATCTCTGAGAGCTCCAAACTGAGGCCAAACCAGGGGGATAAGCACATAAATTTGGAACCAGGCTGAGGGGAGGAAAGAGCCTGAATTTTGAAGCAACGTATCTCTCCCTACTCTGCCTCCAATCCGTGTGTCTGCCTCAGCTGAATTAAATGGGTTTATAATGCATTATGTCATTCGCTGCTGAGAGCAGAGTCTGCCAGAGCCACGTTGCTGCAGCACACACAAAAGGCTCCACGGTGCTAATTCTCTGAAATAATCAATTTAAGCCACACATCTAAATTTTGCTCTGAGATCCCTGCAGTAGCACCCTTCTCTGTCAGAGGCCTGGCTGCTGGCTCAGACTGATCCTCGTGGGTTAAGTTCCAGCAACCTACACTGGAACAGGAACAGTGTTGATAAATTGAATTAATTCTTAAAATTCTTAACATCAATTCTTAAAATTTCAGAGATTGTAATGTTTCTCTGAAATGAAAACAGGAACAGCCCCAGAACTAAAACATGATGTTGAACCTGTGTGTGTGTACATAGATGTGGTCTTGTTCTGATCTTACTGTTCTTCATATTCTCCTGTTTTTCAGCTGGAAAACAGAAAAGCCATATATTTTCATGTTTCATTTTATTTAAGGAGCTGGGCAAAGAATTCAGCTCTCAACCAGAAATAAAATACCCTTGGGGGTTTGGTTGGGAGAGGGAAGAGGTTAAAGACGTTAATTCCTTATTTTTGTGGAATAGTTTGGTCTTGGGGGACGGGTTTTGCTTCAACTCCAAGAATGTTGGCCCTTGTTGGAACAACCTGAGTCACATTTTGCTGCACAGAAGAGCCCAAATGGTCAGGATGGAGTAAGAATGAATCACTGGTGTATTGAATCAACAATGCAAAGATAAATGTTTTAACTAGACCACACAGATAAAAACAAACACCACTGGACTGGGAAGAAGAGACCCAGGTCAGGGACACAGAAGACAATCCAGGTATCAGCTTGTTATCTAAATTAATATTTACCAGTTCAGCAGCACGGAGGGAAAAGGGGAAGAAACAGGGAAGGGAATGACACTGAGGAGCAAACACAGTGCAGGTGTTGCCCACTATGGAGGAGGAGGAAAGGGGTTCTCAGGATTAATTCACTCTCCTGATTAAGAGCTACTTTTAATTTGCTTTTTCCAACAGAAGCTGCTCTCACACCACGGCCACACAAGTGCCATCCGAGGCTTCGGGGCCGCTCGTTAATCACACGTGAAATCCCTTTTTGTCCCGTCCATTCCCATCCTGCCAGATCCCCATGCTGCAGCCCCCAGTAATCCCTGCACTGGGGACAAAAACAGCACCACCAACACCCAGGGCTCAAAGCAGCAGATTCAGCAGCACTGAGCCCTCTCGGCCAAATCCAGCCCCTCCAAGGGAACGTCCCACACCAGCGGCCACCAGGATGGGTGTTCAGGGGTTGACACCCCCCCTTGGGCTCAGTTCCCACACCAGGATGGACAACAGCCAACCACCTCATTAAGGAAGAACTTTGTGCTGCCTCCAGATGGACCAGCAGGTCTCACAGACCGCGGCTGTTTGTTTGTTGGTTTAAACATTAATTTGATTCCCTAATGCCAGTGATTTTATTCCTCTGACAACCAGTTTACTCCTCCACGGAGCACAGCACGTGGGGATCATCCCCTTTTTCGTGGAGGCAAGTGGGGCAGATCCCTGTGGTGCTCATTTCCTTCCCTGAGCACTGCCCAGCAGCACAGCTTTGGGTCAGCATAGCTCTGCTTTAAAACACTCACCCAGTTGCAAACCAGGGCATTCCAGTGCCTAACACCCACACTGCTGGGTGGAAATACAGTTCTTGGAACAGCTCTGGAAGTCACACTGGTTAGCAGTCAACTACTGCTGCTGAGGCAAAAGGTTGGGGCACCTCAACTGGTGTGGAGGTCCCACAGAAACAAACAAACAAAAAAAAATAGCTTTTCCTCCTGAATGCATTTCCCAGGGAGTAACAGAACACTTTTAAGAGTACAGGATGAAGGGATAACGCTCTCCCAGTTTTTCAGACCTCAATTTAATACCAAATCCAACAAGTGCTCAATACTCCGTGCACGTCTGGGTGTGTGGGAGGACTGAGGTGAAGTTCACGCAGTACAAAGCCATGGGATTTACCTGCCCAACACCTGAGAACCTGCTGGGACTCCACAGCTGCCAGAGCCTGAGTGCCCTGAAATGCAAAGCAATCAATAGGGCAGGAAGAGGTGCTAATATTGTGTGGCACAGCTGAGCTCAGCCAGCCCTGCCCTCCCATGAGGAGCATTTCCAGCTGCTCAGATCCCAGCAGGGTTTGTGTCTCATGATCCACAAGGCATCCCTTGCCTAAGAACGATCTCCCAATCCAACTGATGTTTAAAGGATCCATTGCACTTCCCTCACACAATAATGGAGTGCACACACACACACTCTGCTGCAGGAACCAGCATGCAATCAATACTGCATTTGATTTTAGACTGAAAGGGCATGTAATCCTGTCTACAAGAAGCCAGGCTTAGAAACTTTAAGCTACCCAGCAGGATTATATGCAAATTCCCTTATCCTGTCTAACTTCAGTGACTGAAGTCTAAAATATTTCAGACTATGGTCTAAGATACTAAAATATTTTAGGGATCCAGGCTGTAATTGTGTGAGGAAGATCTTCAACTTCTAAATTCACTATAGGACTAGACAAAAAGATGGAGACAGAGCAGCTCATTCCAGCTGAGAATGCCAATAGCCCCAGCTGTGCAGCTGGAAAAAACTCTTGTAAAACCTACTTTATTACTACTGCTTTCTTGTGTACTTTGATCCTACCAGAAACAGGAAGGCTGCAGACAAACATCCAAACATTTATCCAGTGCTGAAAGGCTGCCCCACATCTCCAGGTACTTCAGCAGAGTTCTCATACCATGGCACTACATTTCTAACCCCTCTTGCATCACTTGTTGAAGCCAAGCTCTTAATAAAAATACATTTCATACTCGAGGCAAACTTGAGTTTTGGGGAAACGAGCAATTCTTCTCGTCCTCTGTTGTGTCCCTGTACCCAAGACTGTAAGGTCAGCTTGAAAGAGGGTATTAAAATCACAGACTATGTACCAAATTTGCTGTTGAAATATAAAATACTAGTGTTCTCTTCTCTCCCTGAAAGTGCACAACCACTTAATAAACCCTGACAGGGTTAAACCTCCTGTCCCCAAGTGGAGAAACGTGTGTGAATTGGCCAGACACCAAATTTATCCAGGGGTTTATCTGTGCCTCAAACATCATCTGAAGATGGAAATTACTGCATTTCACAGAGCAACCCTGGAGAACAAGAGGCTTTTATGGCATCTCCATTAAGTAGAAAGTAACAAGTTTAAAGAAGGAGGCACGTGGAGAAGGGACCAAGCACAGCAGCACCAGCACGGTCTGTGCTGCTTGTTCACACCCAGCTCAGCACCTGCTTGTGAATGGGAAGCAACCAAAAGCTGTGGAACACTTAGGAGATGGTAATTAATCACTCCAGTTAGCTGACAAACAAATATCATGGCATGCTGGAGACATCAACACATTAAAAACAGGCAAGAGAAAGAATAAGGGAGATGGGATGTGCAGCACAGCTCAGGAACATCTGGATCACTGACTCCCTCCATAACTGGGCAAATTACTCACAGCCCAAATTCCTCTGCCCTGTTTATTTTTCCAAGGCTATAAATTGTTGTGTCTTTTTCCTGAATGCAAACACAATGTTTAAACCTCATTTAAACCTTCCAGGCACTACCACAATGCCAGTGCAATGAAATTTAAGCGACACGACCAAAACCCCCCAGAATATCACATTCAGCTGGTTTTGAATAAGTTGTTTTGGCTGTTTAGTCACAGGACTAAAACTGTTTTCATGTTTAAATCCCCTTTTCAGCCCTGCAGACTTTGTGGACTTCACTCTCATTTTTAAAATAGATTACTTAATAACAGGATGCTATAATTAAAAACTAAGCTTTAGTTTTCACGTAATTTGAGATTCAAGACCCCTCTAAAAATCAGGATCCAGGTACCAACTATGCTGCTACTGTACATACTGTATCAAACAACACAGATTTATTACAGACATATGACCAACATACCCAGGACACCACTCTTCCATTGAAGCAAGGGAGCTTTGCATTGTCATCTGAGATCTCTTCCTTTACCACCCTGGAAAAAAAAAAAAATAGGAAAAAATCAGGAGTTTGAAATTACATGAGATTAGAAGTGGTTTTCTCAAATGGTGCAGGAAAAAATATAATTTTCTGTTAAAATGTTGGTATCAGCAAGTGTTCTATGGTTAAAGAATATGTGACTACTAGAACAGAGGAAGCAAATAAAAATAAAGGGTTGAACAGGACCTTTCCATCCCAAACTGGTTGTCACAACAGTAATTTCAAGTATTTCCCCACTTTGGATCCTACCATTTCTCCACAGTCTTTAAAGCTCTGATGGTGACTAAAATCCCCCTGTGCTGTGCAGCCTCTGTGTCAGAGATCACAGTGGATTCCCAGCAGAAAGAGATTTCTGGCCTCAAATCCCTGCACAGGAGAGCAGGTTTTGACAGAAAAAAAAGCCAACCTGAAGTCCAGTCAAACTCCATAAAAATGTGTGGATCCACAACCACGCTTTCCTTTATTTATGTTTTTGTCTTACTTGTTGCTGTGTAAAGAAAAACCACAACAGCCACAAAGCAACTGAAACATGGAGGGGGGAAAACTGGTTAGGAAGGAGAAGAGAGCAGAGCAAATGGACAGTTTCTTTCCATCTTACTTTTGGAAAACTGCAAATAAATAACTCCACCACTAATACCTGCACTTGCACATATTTTAAGAGGGAATGAACACCACCTTTTTTCTCCACACTTATTTGCATTGTTAATGCCTGGCAGTGCAATATTAGGCAGTTCTTCACCCCTTTCCTATTATTGGAAAGAAAAACATTTTAAAATACTCATTTAACTCCTAAAGCATCTGTCCTCCCTTCACCTTCTGGCAGCAGGAATCAGATCACACAGTTCCATTTATTGGTTTTAGTCATTTATACTTGGACTCTGAGGAGACAATTAAGAGTAAACTCCACTGAAAGCAAGGGCTTTAAAAACCTTTGACAATTCAATGAAGCTCTCAGACCTGTAATTCTGGAGCTGCAAAGCCTGTGTGCAGACAGAGGATTTCAACACTTGCCTGGATCTCCAGCCCCAGTGGATGGACTCAAATTCAGACATTACCTTTTGATTTTCATGCAGTCCTGCAGAGAACACTCACTCAGCAGAGCCCCAATTGCTGAGTCAGCAAAGAAAGACACTGCAATAATTTTATCTTGACAGCTGTAGGTTTTAAATGGCAGCATCTTCCCCCCCCCCACCTCCCACCCCCATAAGGAAATGACATTTATGGCACCCCAGGAATCATAGGGAGGATTTCTCCACCGAGCTCTAAGAGTTAGGCAAAAAATCAGGCATTAAAACCACACTTGACAGAAAAGGCTTGGGGGACTTTCTCAGCAGGAGCTCCCTGCAATACTGCACTGACTGGTTCAGTTGTCCTCGTGATGGAAAACGAGCTCCTGGACTCACCACTGACAAACCAACGAGCTCCATCACAGCCCCAGCCTCTGCTGCAGCTGAAGGGAACAACTTCCAGATCTGTTGCAACTTGAACTACTAAATATAGCCTTGAGCTATGAGGCAAGAGGATGACAGACTGTAATTCCCAGCTTGCTTTGGGTAGCAATCAACAGTGCCAAGAACATCAAAGACAGCAGCAGCCACTAATTTCAAATATCACTGTTTTACAAATCATTATTTGTAGTGAAGAGGCAGCTCCTTTCAATTCTCAGCAAGGAGAGAAGCAATGGAGAGGAGGCAAGAAAGGAACAGGAATGGCTGCAGCAAATGCCTCAGTCTGAGGACAACTTTGTGTTTAAGAAGATGCTGCTTGTCCATAAAAACCTGGGAGCCAGGGCAGGGGGAGACACGTGCCTTAGTCTGGTTTTGGAACATAAGGTCCATTAGGAACTGATATCCTGAATAGCAGGGTGGATAAAGCCCTAAATAATGTGTTCACAACCCAGAGCCAACCCAAGGCAGCGTGGCAAGGAAGAGGGGATGCATTTGGTCTGCCAGGGAGCTCCTGTGAGGTGAACAAGTCCACTGGCATTGGATGTGATCGACTGTGGAGAGACATCACCAGTGCTCTCAGTGTAATTGTTAACAGGCTTACTGTCTGGTAACCAGACCAAAAAAGACCATCTGATACCAAGAAACACATGCCCTGCTCTCCCAGAGTGAAAGCTTCCCTTCAGAAAAGGAGACATTTGTTTCCCAGGTCACATCCTGCCTCTTGGCAGCCCCGTGTGCCCCTCTGTAACTGCTGGTGAGGCTTGGTCCCTCTCCCAGCACACACAGTCTGAGGAGCCACTCTGGGTCAGGGAGAAGAGAGCAAATAAACACCTGTCTGTCCACAAACCAATCACAAAGCCATCACTGAGTGAAAAAACAAAAGTGACACAACAAAACAGCCACTTCCAGCTCAGCTGGGTCACCAACCACTCTGTGTTCCACCTGTACACAGTTCTCCCTTGCAAAGGGGAGGGAGGGGAGACTCTGCCAGCACACCAACAATTTAAGGGATTTTTTCTTCCATGTTCAGAGACTTGAGGCACTTTCCTTTTCCCTGCACTCCAGCAAAAACCTCGATGCACAGGACACGAGATCCTTTAGTTCCTCCTTCAAATGCACCTACCAGGTAAAAGGGAGGTACAAGAAGACCGTGGGGGAACAGCTCACCCAGGGTCACTCAGAACATCAAAGACAGAGCAGGAAAAAGACCCCACACTCTTGAAAAGCCCCCCAAGCACCTGCCCTACATCACCAGCAAGCCCCCCACCACCACACCTCCCATCTGAGAGGATCTGCAGAGAAGGGTGTGGATACGTGGGGAAGGGGAGGAGGGAGCAGTTCCAGGAGCTCACATCCTCTGCTTTATTTGACTTAGAGGAGATTTAACAACTAATTACTAAATGAAACAATCACTGCTGGTAACGGCCCCTCCTTCCTCTCGCTTCCTGGAATTGTGTCTGGATCCTCTGGCTTTTCTACCACCCTGCTCTGCACAAAAAGGTGTTTGTGCATTTACCAACCCCAGCCCTGTTCACCCTCTCACCTGTTTCTGTGACAGGTTACACTCCTGCTCACCCTCCCAGTACCCTGACTCCTTGTTTTCCTCCAAAGAGTTGGGAAAACAAGGACTGTTTAGGCTCACCCTCCCTCTCATCCTTCTGCCAAGCTGTTTGCCTCAGAGTGTCCACTGATTCCACATTGACTGGGATATACAGGTGAGCCCCACAAACCCCCAATGACTGTGATTCACAAGCATTTTGGTAATTGCCCATTAAGCACTGGGTTTGATAGTGTTGCTCACACTTGCATTTGGATTGCATCATGCCTGTCTGTGACAGACTGCACCTCCACCACGAGCTGGAGGATTTTTCTTGGAAAATGAGCTTAACAAGAAAATTTCCCTTTCCAGTTGCAGGCCCAGTCCTCCAAGACCACAGGCATGGGAAATGCAGGGCTGACACAGCAGTGTGGCCCTGCAGATTCACTGCAGGTTAATGTCTGCCATGACACAAAGCGAGCATCCTAATTTAATTCAGCACCAGATTAATCCCATCTCATCACTGGGATCATAATCAAGTCTTTTCTTAACTCTAATTGTCCTTTACTGATGGGAGAAGGGGAGAGAAGCTTCATTCCTTACTAACTTGCTTGGGAATCCTCAGAGAGAAATCAAAGGAATGAAATCCTTCAAGTATCTTCAGCGACTCCTGTCACCTCAAAGGCAGGTAAGAGATAATTCAGGTGTTAGTTTGGATTCAGAGAATCATGTTGCTTGGAAAAGAAATCCAGGCATCATCTAGCCCACAGCAGGTTTAGGTTGCTCAGGGCCATGTCCAGTCAAGTTTTGAGTATCTCCAAGGATGGACATTCCACAACATAATTTGGGCAACTTCTACTTATGGAGCAGCAGTTTTCCAAAAATCTGTTTAAATTAGTAAAACTGTAAGTAATCATAATTTGGAATGCAAGGCTGCAGCTTTAAAACAGTCTTGCTGAAGCTGATTAACACTTCAATTTGAATCTCTAAAAATAAAACCTTGGGCTTTTTGTACCTGGAGCCAGGACACAGAGAGCCTTTAACCACTCCCCCAACACAGAAAAATGAACAGAAATAAAGCCACTTGCTGAATTTACAGGTGAGGTTTTTTTTCTGGAAAGAAGGGAGAAGAGAAATCCCTCTGCTGAGCAGATAAACACCCTGGTGCAGTGCAGTGTGGAAGGGCTCTGCTCAGCACAAAGGATCTGTGCTGCACGAAAGCCTCAGATCTCGTCTGCACCCCACAGAGCTGGTGAGCAGGAACTGTGTGGCAGCATTTCCCTTCTTCCTTCTCTGTGGAAGGCTCGTGCCAATCACTCCTCAGAATACCACAGTGGAGCCACCATTCTCTCTTTTTAGGCTGTTATTCCCAAACTACTCTGCCGGTGCTGTGCCTTTCCATATATGCACTGTTGTGTGCCAACTCCCACATAAACCTGTCAAAAATGTGTATGAGTGTGCTACCCACAATTATGACAGAAATGACACACCCATATCTACAAAAGTGACACCACTGTGGAACAAAACCCTCTTCAAAACCCTCTTCAAACAAAGACACCCAGCTTCAATGCACACGAGCTCCTTTTTTTTTACAGGTTCTATAGAAATTTTAGCGAGAAACTGGGAAATAAGTGTTGGGGAAGTCACCTCTTCCCACACAGGTGACAAACACATAAAAAACCACTCTCTTTTTCTTTGTTTATATATTTAGCTGCTAGTCTCTGTCTCCTGTTGTTCTTAACCCTTGTAAAAACCCAAACACACAATCCTGGTGATTCTGTCTGCAATTAACAGTTAATGCTCTCACATATTTACACATCATTTATCCCCTGCCACATCTGATCTTCAGTTGCCCACATTAACTGCCTCTTCCCTGTTTTTTCCACCCTGCCTCTATTCCTGCAGGCACATCCAGCACTTTGCCCTGCCAGCCCTCCTGGAACAGCAGGGATAATCCATCATCTTCCAGGAGAACTGCAGGACACCGGAAAAGTTTTGGCACCTTGGGCCTGGATGACCTAAGCCTTAAGCACATGGATGAAGTAAGAACTGCTGTGCTCCCTGAGAGAGAATCAGCCCAATTCTGCCCTTATTCCAAGCATAAGGCTTCACTTTTTATGGCAGTTAAGTTGGGACTCAAGGACAACTAAATTTGTTCGGGCTCTGCCCTGGCACCAACGCGCTGTGTGACCTTGAGGAGGGCACCTGGCAAGAAGATTATGGCACCTCCACGTTTAAAAGTTCCTTTGTGGGTATTTAAGACAGACATTGAAGCAGCAGAAAGCCTCCTTACTTGGTCAGGGAGGTGCAGATTCTGCCAGAGCAAGATCAGGGCACGAGAATCCCAAAGGAAGGACGGGAGAATGGGAGGGAAGGAGGGAGGGAGGGAAGTGTTTCTATTAGAGCTGCCTGCCTGTGAACAGGAGAATTCTGATCCACAGCAAGCCCGTTTTGCCCTCTGCATCACACCCCAAGCACTCTGAAAGGCCTGTCAGTCCTCCCCAAGTGCAGCCCTCTGACACAGTGACTCATAGGAAAAGGTTCCACGTGTTTTGAACCAACTGGTCCTTGGGCTCCCAGCCCAGAGCTGCCTCATCCTTCCATTTCAGTCAAGTGCAGCTCCAGACCCTGCCAGAAATTCTGCCCATTACCTCAAAAGGGTCTCCAAACACGCTGCACTTTGCAGCATCTGTGAGGAATGGCTTCCAATTAAGCACTTTGAAATATTTATGACTGACTGTTAAAGAGCAATGGCATGTAGAGAGTATGATTTGCTTCTCTGCCCCTTAATTAACAATATTTCAATAGCTGTGCGATGCTCAAGGTGTGAAAAATCCCACTAAAATACGGGCATTTATGGCTTTTAAATTGATATCTCAAGAAATTAGTTTGATTTGAGCACTAACAGGCACAACTGTGCACACTGTTATCCTCCACTCCGTGCCCAGCTAACCCAGAAAAAAGGTTACCCTTAATTGTGTGCACAGAGAAGCGAAGAAATGGTTGATTTTTGGAGTCCTAAGACCTTAAAATGTCTTTTTATCTATACCACCTACTCCCTCAGAAAGAGTTTGGAACAGAACTGGCCAAAACGAGCATTTTAGCCACACTGACAGTTCTCTGCCTTTTCTATTAGTTCCCTTTTCCCTCTGCTCCCTGTATTATTTAGTAAATTATTTATGTGGCTACATTTCAATCTCACAGGTGTTAATGAACCTATTCTTGCAGCTGTCCCAAGGGACAGGCACATCTCTGCCACAAACCCAAGGAAGTCACAGTATGAAGGGACAGGTCAGCATAATTATGACCTGAACCCAGCTTTCCAAGTCCCTGAGCTACAAACCAATAAATATTAACAAGCCCCCATAAAATTAAACAGGTCTTGACAAACACTGCACAGGAGACGAGTGCCAGCAGTGAGCTGGCTGTGGAATGCCCATTTCAAACAGCTGGCTCGGATCTGCCTTTCCCCAGGGGGGCAATTATCTTCCAAAACTCCGGAGCAGGACACTCAGGGATGTCATTCACACCGAGTCAAGGCAGGGGTGCAGCCTGTTGGAAAGCTGAGGCTCTGCAGGCAGGTCGTGACCCGGCACTCTGAGAGCTGCCCAACCTTCCTTGTGCCAGTTTGGGAGGCTGGGGGATTGAAAGGCAAGGTTCAGGATGCTTTTAGCTGCTCAGCAGCAGCTCTGAGCCCCACTGATAAACAGCAGCAGAGGCTGCACACCTTGGAGGTGTGTTGGCCATTCCAGCTGCCATCCATCACCAGTAACACCTCTGGTTTTGTGCAAGGCAAGGCTGACTTTGGCAGTGCACAGACACTTAACAGCACATCCTTTTAGCTATGCTTTCAGCCCTTCCAAAGTCATTTGGGAAGCTCTAAGGGTTCAGTGAATGCCCAGGATGTCACAGCATCCCTAAGGATGTTCTGGGATAACATTAAACTTCAATTCACCAACGTGCAGCCACTGCTCTTGGACCTCCAGCCAGAATTGAGTGTGGGTGTCTCAGCCTGAGCCTGGAATTCATCTGCTCA
>JAWWLV010000061.1:5469833-5511788 GCA_035041135.1 Platyrinchus mystaceus | reverse complement strand
CCACAACTGTCGAAGCCTCATGGATTTATGAGCAACTCCTGCTTTCACTTCTCCCCATAAAAAATACCTTGTGGATTTATTTTTTTTAAATACCTTGTCTCTAAAAGCTTTCCCAATTATGAAATTATTCTGAAGCTCCATAGCTACAGACAGATACCTGTCAATTAGGACTCCTCTTTCTCAGTTATGACTCCTCTTAGGGCAAGGGTGAAAAGAGAGATGGTGCTTTCCCTCCATGAGAAAAGGCACAAAACAGTGATTCTCATTTTCCTCTTCTAATCCAAAACTGCCCCATTCAGCTCACAATCCCAAACCAGATTCCTAGTGCTTTAAATCACATTTGCTTGCTCGTTTTCAACACCCCAAGTACCAGGAAAACCCAAAATTTCTGCGCAGAAACAGCTGCACCTAAAAGTGTAGTCTGAAAGGAAGTTCTTTTGCTGATACCAAAGGAATGCTCAAAAAGCCACTCCTCAGAGTACTCCCTCAAGAAGTATAATCAAAGGAGTATTAGTTCACACAATGGAAAGAATGAGGAGTTGAACCTCACCCAGAAGGATGGCAGGACAGACACACTCTGGAATTCCATGGCCAGAGATTGCACAGCCCAGGACACGGTGACTGAACAGAGCAAAGGAACCACAGCAGTGCAGGGAGGGAATATTTATCAGTTTTTGGAAAGCCCATGTATTTCAGATGGTTCAGCTCTTCCTCTGAACCTTTCCTGCCCTATAATCATGTCACAGCATCTGGACCTGAGCTGGAACAGCAGCACCAAGTCCCAGAGTAGGTTATTACACAGCAAAATTAAAACACATAACTTATGGCAATGCCTGGATCGTGCACATTCATAATTTCATGTTTTTGGAAGTTAATGGTAGTGTTTTACAAGCAAAGCTCTGGAAATATCAAATATTTAAAAGCAGACAGATAGGAATTCCTTTTGTAGGATCTGTCACACAGATTCATTATGAATCATTTGGATCCCACACAGCTGTCACAATTTCAGTCATGAGAGCCCAGACATCACAAACTGAAGCTTTATTTTTAGATGGATTCATTAGTTGTCATTTTTTCAATCATCAAAGAATTAATGGAACTGCATTGTATGTTCTTGTGTGGCTCTAACCTTACGATCAGCAATCTCAGTGATGGGAAGTGACCCCTGAGGAAAGAATCAGTGGCTGTAAGGAACTAAATCAGCTGATGACACAGCTCCTTGTCTATAAAAACCACACCACAAACATCACCTTTTCTAAATTTCACTGCTGGAAGATACTGTCACATTAACGACTCTGAGCCTGCAATGCCCCTGCTTAATTTCCCACCAAGGAGAATAAAAATAGAAGCTACAAAGCACTTCCAAGGGTTGAGTCTTAATGTCAGGGCACAGTTGGACATCCTGCATCACAGACACAGCATCATGTCTACAGATGGAGTCAGCAGGAAAGCCCCTGCTTGCAGAATAAAGGCAGGGCCATCCCATCATGAGCTGGGGAAAAAGTCACCCTTGGGAATGAACTGGCACAGGGAAAAGTGGTGAAGCAGTAAATTAAACTGTAACCAAAGTTCAGAAGGAAATACAGCATTCCTACACCTTTTCCTGCAGCTTCCCAAGGAGCAAAGCTGGACTCAGCACAGGCACACAAAACACAGGACTGCTCAGTTCCATAAGATATCCATGACACAGCTCCATATCCCCAACCCAGCTCTGTTCCAGTCCTTAATAACTCTGTCTTTCATGGCTGGAAACCATTCAACACATCCACTGCTTCTGAGCACAATTATTTATTCCATTATTTCAGGATCCAGGAAAAGGCTGTGCCTTAATTACAACAACATGTGCAGAATTGCAAAGTCAGTTCCCGATCATTGGCTTCTCAAGGAGGCTCCAATTCTCCAGGAAAACATTTGCTCTCCTAACACAGGGAGACTGGATGATCCTTGTGGGTCCCTCCCAGCTCAGGACATTCTAAAAAAAGTCAGTTTGCAGACAAGATGATGAAAAAAACAAACAAACAAACCCATGTTTACTGTTAACATTTACTAAGACAACCAAAATTCATCCAAGTTTTCTTCTCATTTTTCTTGTTATTCCTTTTTTTTTCTTTAAGCATTTAGGATTCAGAGAGAAACAAACATGCATGGAACAAGACACACAAACCAAAAGCAAACAAAGGTCTATCTGACAGCTCTGTGGCTTCCAAGAGTCCCATCTACAGAGTTACTTGGAGCTGTCTCAAGGCAATGGATCATCACCCAAATGCTTTCAGTAGCTGCATTTGAGAGTATTATTTAAATAAGACAGAATTTACAGATCCCCACGTGCAGCCCTTCATCTTCCATCATCTCCAAGACAACACAAGAATAACAGAGCATTTCCACCCCCATTTTGAGAGTAACAAGAGAACCCTCTGTAGGGTTTCCTCTGCTCCCCGGTCCAAGCCCAAGAACATCCCAAACGTGCTAATGCCACAGCACAGTTTACATTTGCTGCTCCTAAATTTCTGCAGCAGAGGGAAGGATGCAGATGCCGCCTCAACGAGCCCAACACCCTTTAGTGAAGCTGCACCACAAACCCAACTCGAGTTTCTAGGCCAGCTGCAGGGTTTGTGTGTCCCTGTCACTTGGGGGTGAAGGAGAAAAATTTACGGGCTGATGATTTCAAAGATGTTGTTTTGAAAACAAACATTCTGTGTAGTTGTTTCCCCCCCTCAAAAAAAAAAAAGAAAATGTTTTCACGACTCAGAAGAAACAAAGAAGTCAATCCACCTCCTGTGGTAATGGGCCAATACTAACAGCTCCCCACATAAGGAATACATGTCAACAAACAATACCCACATTCCAGCAGGGGATGAAAACGCAATCAACGTGAAAGGCTCCGGGTCTCACAGATAAGGAAGGGGCTGCACAACGTATAAAAGGATGCTTGGGATGGTCTATCCCACCAAACATGAAACCTGCACCCCAACCACGCCGTTATTCTGGAGTCAGGTCTGTATTAGTTTCCCACAAACCTGCTCCCCTTTATTTTTTTTTTTTCCTGGCAAGGCATTTAACTGTGCAAAATTGCCTCGCCAGCGACAGATGTGAGTACAAAGAGAAGTGATTTGCTACAAAGGGATTAATACATTTTGAAAGTTACTGTCTGGCAACCTGTCAAAGGGACTTTTATTGGTTTATTTTATTATGGCTGTCGATAAGCCCAGTGGCACACAACCCACACTGGCGTGCAGGGACCAGAAGGATGGCAGATATGCCCTGGCTCTGCTCACAGCCCTGGCCTGCACCACCACAGAGGGCCTTTGGAAGTCTGGCCCTTGTCTTCTCCAGCATTCCCAGTACGAGGAATGTGTGGGCAGTGATGAGCAGGGCATGTGCCCTTGCAAGTGGATATCTGACCACTGGCCACTTGTGTCACCTGTTTGGCCACTGAGCATTTGATACCTGTCTGCACCCCAAGGATGTGACACCCGTGTGACCACCGAGGATTTGACAGCTGCCACCCGAGCACAGCCCCTGGAGCTGTTTGGCCACTGACCATTTCATACCAGTTTGACCACTGACCATTTCACACCCATTTGACCACTCACCATTTCATACCAGGGACCATTTGACATCCCTTTGACCCCCAAAGACTTGACAGCTGTTTGACCACTGACCTCTTGTCACCCGTTTCACCACCAACCAACCCTTTTCACGCCTGTCTGACCGCTGACCACTTGTCACCTGCTCGGTCACTGACCATTCCACACCCGTTCGACCAGGGACCGCCTGACACCCGAGGATCCGTCACCTGTTTGACCCCCGAGGATCTGTCACCCATCTGACCCCGGAGGGTTTTACACCCGTTTGACCCCCGAGGATTTTCAGCCGCTGTCTTGAGCACAGCCCCTGGCACCGTGTGACCACTGACCACTTCATACCCGTGTGACCACAGGTGCCATTTGTCACCCGTGTGACCGCCTGTCACCCCTCCGACCCCCGACGATTCGCAGCCGCTATCCGAGCGCAGCCGTCTGACCATTGTGCGACCCCCGAGGATGCGACACCCGTTTGACCCCCGAGGATCTGACAACCCGCGGACCCCCCTCGCTCTCTCCCCACCCGCGCCAGGCACCCCTTCCCTGCGGCCCCCCCCCGATGCCCGGGGATCCCCGGGTGACAGCCGGGTGATGCGGTGACAGCCCCGGCCCGGCCCGGGCGGCTCCGGGGCGGGATGGCGGCAGCGCCGACCCCGCTCCGGGCACGGCCGGGCGCGCCCGCCATGTTCGCGGCGGCTGCCGGGGCCGAGCGGGGCCGAGCCGGGCCGGGGCCGAGCGGGGCCGAGCCGGGCCGAGCCCGGCAGGTGCCCCGGGGATGCTCCGAGCGCTCCGCCGGCGCCGCGGGGGCCGCGGGATGCGCCGGCAAAGCGCGGCCGCTCACCCGAAATCCTGGTCCATGGACTTGAAGAAGAACTTGTAGCTGTGCACGGGCCGGTTGCTGAGGACATTTTTGAAATCGGCCAGCGTGACTTTCTCCGGCGGCACCGGCAGCTTCACCAGGTAGGGCGTCTCCTCCTCGTCGATGTGGTAGATGATCTTGGTCTCCGCCATGGGCGAGGGGAGCGGGGGCGGCCGGCCCGGGGCCTCTCGGCCGGCGCTCGGCTCCGCTCACGGCCTTCCCGACAGGAAGGGAGCTCCCGGCTCCCGGGATTCCGCTCCCTGCACTGCTCTCTAGCTGCCCGACCCGGGAACGGCAGCGCCGCCCGCCCCGCCCGCATCCTCCTCCGGCCGCCCCGCCGGCTGCCAGCGGAGCCCGGCCCGGCCCGGGGGGTGCGGGTCGGGGGTGCGGGGGGGTCCCGGGCTGCGGGTCCGGGGTGCGGGAGGTGCGGGGGATACGGGAGAGGCTCCCCCGGTGCGCCCTCCGCCCGCACCGCGCCCCCCGCGCAGCGCCCGCACCGCCCGCACCGCCCCCGCACCGCCCCCCCGGGGAACCGGGTGGGGTGGGATACGGATGAGGGTGGGAAAGGGATGAGGATGGGACGGGGAGGAGGAAAGAGAAGAGAGAGGGAAGGGGATGGAGAAGGGAAAAGGGATGGTGGTGAGGATGACAAGGAGCAGAAGGGGACAGGGATGTGGGAGCGGGGACGGGACGGGGAGGGGTAAGAGAAGGGGAGGGGAAGAGATGGGGACAGGGAAGAGTGAAGAGAAAAGGGAGGGGAAGGGGATGGGACAGGGAAGGAGGAGAGGGAGGGGAAGGGGATAAGGATCACAGAATCACAGTGCCCTCCTTTGCAGGTGATGTATTTGGGAAGAAAGGGTTCGCCTTTTTTTCTAGAAATCCCCAAAAGATGGCAACCAGAAAATGAGCGTTTCAGACCTTAGGTCTTAAGGAATCTTTTGTTCATTTAAAAAAAATCCTTCTTCAGGTAAATCCCAGGCTAATGATGTTCTCTCCTCCGCCCTTTCAAAGGAAGGGGACATTCACTTTCTCAGAGTGTTCAGCTGCTCTCTGTGAAGGGGTAAATCACAGCTCAGTGACTGAATTACCCGTGGCACTGGAATGATTTTCCTACCAGCACAAAACAGAGGAGCCAACTGTGTTAGTGGCTGCCAGAAGGTTTGTTAACATTATTGCTATTTATTATTTTAAATTTTCTGAAAGTTTAGTCATTACCAGGTCCCAGATCCTGACTGGGAACTTCTTTACCAATGGCACTGGATAATCCACAACTCAACAAGGTTTAACAACACCGAGAAACCAACACATCATCACCTGCCTGCTGCCATTTCTGGTATAGCGAAGGAATTACAAAATCACAGCCACTGAGGTTCTCCAACTGCTGTTCCTACCACTCCTCCCTGCTAAATGGGAATGCTTGTGTGATCATCAAACGAGATAAACACCTAGGTAAAGGTATGGCCTTAGTCCTTGTCCTGTAACGAGTGATTTGGTGCTGGTTTAAGTCAGGAATCACCAATTTAGTGCATTTCAAAGAGTAATTTTCAAGAGTTGTTTCTATGTATATAAAAAACTTTTCAGGATGGTTGGTCGTTTCTCACTTCTTTAATTTTGGCATTCTGAGAGCACTGAAGATTTCTGATGAAAATATGTGTTCAACTTTCTGTCCCACGTGTGCAGACACGAGTTAAAGGCTCTGCAAGCACCTTGGTGCAGAAAGTGCTCCATCAACCCACGAATTTTACCACCCTCAAGAAACTCTGGGCAAGGATTAGAAGGCTCCCTTTTGGCAGGACTACAACTCTGGTACAAACTGTATCTTCTGAGGTACTGACCTTTATTTTGCAGAGTGAAACTCAGGCAAAATATTAACACCCAACCCTTTGGTCTCTTCAGCTGGTACTTAACGAGCTCCTGAGTTGCTCAGAGGCCCAGGTGGTGCCCACACAAAGGCTGGAGCTGCAGAGTCTGCTCTTGCTCTCTGAGCTTGGCTTTTACTCTCGACAACTGAAAATATAACGACTTGTATAATTGTCAGATGACTACCTTGGAGCAGGCATGATAAGGCTGGATCTGTGACTCACAAAAAGCTTTCTGTGTCCCCATAAAGCACAGAAGAGAGGAGAAAACCCACTTTCATGTTGCAGTCAAACCACGAGCTAATCCAATTAAAGAGAGGACACAGGAATGCAGGAGACACCACTGGTCCATCAGGGCTAATATCTCGTTTCTCGCAGAGTTCAGGCCTGAACACTTCAGCAAAAAATAAATATGAGGCACAAAATCCCCTGCTAATAGTGCTGTGCTCTCTGTGATAGAGGAAATACTCTTGCTGGCCCCTGCAGGGAGCTGAGACTGTCCTGAGGCATAAAAGCTGCTCACCCTTTTCTTCATTTATGCAGCAGTGCACTTGGTTACCACACAGGGAAGAAGCAAGGCCTTTTAAAAAGCCATGCTTTGAATTATAGCAATGGTTGTTGCTTGTCTCAGGGAATTCTGAGAGCTCATCACGCTCTGGGTGCTCAGCAAATCACTGTTTGTGTACAGGGATGTGACAAAAGGGAAACCAACGCTCTGGGCACCCACTCGGAGATTCCAGGGGTGTTTTTCATCCACCTGCAAGAATTTATTTGTAAAAGAACAGAATCATCTTTCCCTGGGAGGACTGTTGGCAAGATTAGCATCGGTGCAGAATGTGAACTAACACGGAAATGATCCTGAAACAGAAAGAGAAGCAGAAAAATATCACAGCAACAACGTATTTTGGATGTGCTAAAGAGGCTGCAGGCTGCTGCCAGGGTGGGGTATGGCAGGGGATGCAATCCAAGGCACTTTACACTTCTGCCTCTGGTCCAAAAGATCTGCAAGTTGGTTTTTTTTCCCGTTTATTCTTCCTCTCTGTGCAGTGGACCTTGGGCAGGACTCAGTCACAGCAGCTGACAAGGAAATAAAGCCATTAAACACTAGAGGGAAGCAAAAGCCTTTGAGTGCAGCTTCCTGCTCTGGAGCCTCCTGGGCAGAGCTCCCCGGGGCTTCCCTCACCACTGGATTTAAACACGAAAAAACCCGGGGGGAAACGACAGGAGGTGTTTGCAGTGACATTCCCCAACCCCCCTTAACTGAGGAATGTGTGTTACGGAGGGATATTGCCCTACAGGTCACCTGGGAGGGGAAAAGAAAAGGATTGAGGACAATTTTCATGTTGGTTTTCAAACAATTCCATGGGATCTGCACCTCATCAGTTAATTTACTGGGTTGATCCCAGCTCCTGCTTATCAGCACCCAATCTGTTTTCTTTCCTCTGGGTTTCCTACATCTTCTTAGCAGCTGCAGCACTTAAAAAAAGAAAGAGTCACACTTCCTTTAGAAAAGGAAGAGTCCCTACAGCAATTGTCTTCAGAGCAGCTCATCTGCCCAGGGCCACCTACAGACCTCTAGAAAAGGAGTGGGTTTTTTGCTTAGGAATGTCTATTCAGGTCTTTATCCTACTTCTCTCAGGTCCCCAGTGTTTATCATTCCCCTCAGAAATTTGTTCTGTTAATGACTTACAAGGAAGACTCTGCTCAGACTGGGAGGCAGAAAGGAAATGGGGACAATCTGGACTTCATTTCAGACAAGTGGGAGACAATGACAATATTTAATTTCAGTGGTCTGCAAAGCAGGCCCTGTGGGTGCTAAATCAGCTCCTCCTTGTTCCCAGCTGCTTTCCTGGAAAATCAGATCCGTTGCCTGGAGACAGAGAAAAGTGACAAGATGCCCCAGCCATAACCCAGCAGAGACCAGTAAAGCCCCACAGCAGCACCAGAGAGGGTATTTAGGGTGGTGATTCACCCCAGGGAAGAGGTGCTGTGGAATGGCAGGAGTCTGGATGGAGTGGGATTTCCAGCCAGGGAAGAGAGCAGATAATACTTTCACCAGAGCTGGACAAGCTGGTCAATAATCTTAGTTTGCTGAAGTTTGCACTTTTTTGCCACTTTTCAGTTCCATATCCTGCTTTGATCCTTCAAATTCCTGCCCCTGCACCGTCCATCCAAGCAGCAACACAAGCTGTTTCCATCAGTGTCCCTGGAAGAACTCTGGTGCCAGCTGGGAAACTGCTCAGGGGGTGGAAGCCCTCCAAGAGCGGAATGTGCAGCAGGAACTTCGCAAGGTGTTAGTTCTGCAAGGCAAAGAGGAATTTGGGCTGGGAGTGAAATACATATTCCAGCAGGATGTGTTATCTTCCCCTCTGGACCTGCAGAATGAAATCCTGTGGAAGAGCTGCCAGCCTTCACCTCTGATGGATGGTTTGAACTCCACCTACAGCTGTGGATCCGCCCGTTATACAACACTTTTGGGGAGCTGCAGTTTCTCCATGGGCCCCATGACCCTGTCAAATAATAATGTCCCATGTGGAAAGGATATTGGAGTCACTGGAATAACTTACTGAAGCCAATCTGCACTTTGTAAAGCACTTTAGGATGCTCTGAGATGAAACACGCTGCACAGCTATTGGGAAGAATTAGCTAATGCTGGCTAATGGCTGAGATAGCATCTCCAAAGAGCAAGAAATAAAACCAACCTTAGCTGGAAACTCCATTATATTCTCCTTTATTTCTTAAACATGAGGAGAGTTACACAGCGATGACAAATGGTAAAAGTTAAGCAACAATAACAATGAAAATTAATTCAGTTACAGCAAATTTTAAAAAAAGAAAACAAGCTTTATGGAGTAAGTCATTTTCTCAGACTGGAGAGGAAGCAGAGTGTGCACAGAGCTGAAGAGGGTCTAGTTCTAGTCTCAGTTTTAACACCCTTTAAGGTCACTGCCAAACACCCTTTCCTTGTCCCACACCAAGGGCTCACAGTCCACACATTATCCTAAAGGAGACTTTGATTTCTCTGCCCTCACTGAGCCTCAGTACTCACTGAGGAGGAACTGCTGTAAAAATTAGAGATTATTACTGTTTTAACTAACTGAACATAAAATGCATGTCTCAGGAAGCCAGGGAGGCTGTGATGAGGCAAAGCCTGCAAAGTGACAGGCAAAGAAGTCTGTCAAGGTGCAGCTTTTAACTGGTACAGGGAGAACATAATTTTGAATAACTCGGGCAAAGCACATTTACCAAAGTGCTACCTACTTTAAAAAGGTGTTTCTCCACAAGAGGCAAGTTACAGCCCCAGATTAGGGAAAGAAAGGCTGAGATAAGAGAGAGAAAACCAACCTGTCTGGCACTGCAGTGAGTCTGTGGCAGAGTGGGGACACAGAGCAGTGGTCCTGCAAATTGAACCCTTTAATTTTCACATGCAAGATCAGCTACAGGGCCTTCCCCCCAGTGCCAGAGACTGACAGAATGCAGAGTGCACTGTGAAAGACCCAAGTGGCTTCTCATCACTATTTGAGGGCAAACAGCCCTTGATAATCCCTCTGCATTAAGAAATAAGCAGGCAGAACTCTTCAGTTTGGCGTTCCATTTGTCCTTTTCTCTTTTTAAAACGGTTTAAAAACACGACTGGTTGTCCAGCAGTCTTGCCTGGGTCCCCTTCAGCCAGAATTTTAACACCCTGAATCACACCCTGGATGTGGCAGCTGCTTTTTGAAACCCACTGTTGTGATCAGCAGGCAAATCACTCAACACGTGCCCCTCCTGAAGGAAAAAGGGCCACAATCCCAACTGGATCAGTCCAGGGTTATGCTGGCATGTCTGACCATCACCCAAATTCCAACTGGTGATCAAAGTAAGGATGAGGAACTCATAAAGCTCTTCCTAGTCCTTGTTACAGAGAACATATTAATTTTTCTCCCCTTAAGCTATTTTGCAGCCTAGAAGTCCACTGAAGTATTTAAATGCCTCTGGAGTTTGTGAGGAGCCCCACTTTGAGCTGCTGTCTCTGTGAGCTGTGCTCAGCAATTGGAACTGGCAAGTGAAAATCTCCAGCCTTTGACTCACAGACATGAAAGGGAGGGAGAGAGACATTAATGACAATTATTTGAGACTGTGCCACCCTGATGGAATAACCAGCAGAGCCTCCTGCACCTGCAGGAATGCAGCCTGGGTTTCAATCAGCCCCAGCCTAAGGCAGGCTGAGAATCCCTGGTTGTTTTGGGGAAAAGCAGGCAAAAAGGGGCCTGGGACCAACCCCAGACCTCCTCTCCACTAGTCATGGGTTTGCCCAACCTGAGCACTTTTGTGGAGGTGGTTCTGAACTGATGACAAAGGCAGTTTAATTGCAAATTACAAAAGCTGTCCAAGGAGCAGTGGAAGGGCTAAGCAAACTAGAAGATAAGGAGCTGCTCAGCTGTAGCTTAGGGAGGCTCACCTCCACCTCTACTTATATTCTATTATTTACTACTTGAAGGCATTAAAAATAAGGATCCTCACTATAATTATTCTTTCACATAGACCCCACTAACAGAGAGAAGCATTGATATCTATAAAAATGTCCATGGACCATTTTCCATCCCTATAAAAAGTGTGCATTGAAGTCAGGATGTCCAAACCCTCTGAACAGACAGTACAGCTCCTCTGGCACACAGGAGGCTTCACCCACCACACTTTTGGCAGAGCTGAGCAGCTGAGCTCAGCTCTTCAGGACCATCCCACCCAGTGCAGTGTCCCTGTGACCTGCTGGGAGTCCTCCTGAGCCCTGGCACACAGCAGGTGCTTGTGGGAGGAGGGAGACGGGGTCTAGAATGGGATTTAGATGTCTAAGAGCATTGGCATCAGTCAGACAAGACACCCAAGTTGGCAGGGGTGGAAAGAAAGGGGTCCTGGAGACCCTGCCCCCAGTTCCATCCAGTCACCAAGGCCACACACAACCCCTCCCTCTGCCACTCTCTCCAGCCCACCAAAGAGTAGGTTGGCAATCCTGAGCCCCCTTCACCCTTGGCAATCCTGAGCCCCCTTCACCCTTGGCATCCTCAGCCCCCTTCACCCTTGCACAGCTCACTGTCATCGTGCCCAAAACCTTTTCTTCTGTGCCCCAAGGACCACAGGAGTGCCTGGTTTGGGAATGGTGCCACAGAACACCCCAAGTGGTCAGAGGAGCTGTGTAGAACTGTTAATATTCTACAGCTTCCACGCTGCTTTAACCTGCTGGGATCACAACACCGAATTACTGCTGATTTTTTGGCATCCCTACCTGACACGCTGTTCATATGTAGAACTCCCCTTCAGCCCACAGCCCCACTACCTCAGGCATCCTGCAAAATCTGTGAGAATGGATTAACCTCACTCCTGGACTGCCCTGCTGAGGCCCTGGCCCAGGAAAATTCCCAACAGGCTCTTCAGGGTTGTTACCCTTGTTCCTCAGGGGCTGCTCCCAAGTTGCTCCTCCCTTTCCCAACCTGCCTGTGCTGGAACCACCATACCTGTGTTTTGATGTGCCCTGGGTCCCCCCAAGGGCTGCAGGAAAATCACATCCCAGGCTCCACACAGGAGTTCAGCCCCCTCCAAAGCACTCCTGGTTCTCATCTAACTGAGACTGGTATCACAGCACTGTAACTCCATCAGTCAAGTGTCTGCTCCTGCCAAACATGATTTGGTCTGCACTGGAATGAAAACAAACAAGCTCAGAGTGAGAAACACAGAGTTGAGCTTCCAGAGCTCTTTGGAGCTGAACCCAATCTACTCTTGGTCATTTATCTGCCTCCCTTTTCCCTGCAAAATGAGGGTACTGACATTTCCCCATTCACAAAATGAGGTGTTTCTATTGCCATTTGGGAGGGCTGTGCTCTTTGTACTTCACCTGGAAGGTGTAAAGTGCTGTGTGACACTGATCTATGCCAGCCCACGAGAGACCAGGCTCTGCTATTATTATTCTGATGAATACACTACATGGAAAAATGCCTGATATAATGATGGCTCCGGATGCAGTGATGCAGGTTGGTTTATTTAAAGCAATAACATCAAAGCAAAAGGGTCTGCTGATTCAGCTCATAAAAACCATTGATGCATAAAACCAACAATAATATCAAGAAAGAAAAGGGGAATGGAGGATTGGGAGACAAAGAAGAAAAGGCAACCCAAACCCATAAATGCACACGAGACAGTCTAACTCTTTCAAGAAGCATTTGCAAACACCCTCAAGTCTATGTGGAAAAAATCTATGGGAACTGGAGGGAGATGGCATTAAGAAAAGTCATCTCTCTTCCATGTCATCTATCTTTGGTTGAAGCTTCTGGTCCAGCCAGCAGCCTGGGAATGTCTTCATTTACAATATTCCTTCCTGAAATCTGAAAGCAAATGGAAAGGGAGGTCAGAACCTGGAGAGAGATTTCAAACCTTTCACATGAGCACAAAAATACGGACTTACCTACACAGTGACAAGTGACCATTTGCAGTCAGCCATGTCCCCAGTACCCCCTCATAACTATATATAAATATCCCCTCATAAAGCCCCCAGTGAGATGTCCTGTGTATTAAATTATTGCACAGATCACCTCTGAAGAATGCAGGGAAAAGTATCCTGAGAACTCCAGCAGGGACAGCAGGTCTGAGGCAACTCCTGGGCTCTCCAGACCATTCCCTGCTCGGTATCATTTCAGTCCCATTTGTTATATTCTAAATTCCTCTTAAATGAGTCATGGAATCTAGCAGCTTATTACAAGCACTGCTTGACATAAGTGCTACTCTACAAACTGAGGCATAACACTCAGGATTAATACTGGATAAGCAAAAGGAGATTCAGCCCCCGGGGAGGGAGAGCTGTTTGCTTTTGTTGGATGAAGTGAGTGACTGCCCATAAATTAATTCAGCTCAAAACACTTATCTTCAGCACAGTGTTTTCTCCCCAGACAGCACTGCCAGGACATTTTTGGGATCCATCTCCCTCTGAGGTTACAGCAGAGCAGGCCCTATTCCAGCCCTGCCAGGCATTCTTTTTTCCAGTGAAGAAAAATTCGCTTTGTGCCACGCCAAAAGCTTTTAAAAGCCTAATCACCACTTGCATCTTGTGGCTCCATGATGAAAGGATGGGCAGGGAACTGGCTCCTCATTCCTGCTGCCATTTGCCAGGGTGTTTATCATTCCTAGTTGGGCTGTGGCTTGGTCAGCTCACTGATGGACTGAGTTGCTCCCTCCTGCTGCCCAGCAGAAGGTTCCTACAGCCACCAATTAGGGGGAAGCAAGTCATTATTACCTTTGTCTAAATCAATGTTCTTTGCTGGGAAGCTTCTGGCTTGCTCAGCCTTCTCCTTCAGGATGTTGTTTTTGTAATCTGCATAAGGGAGGAGAGTGGTTCAGACAGACATTAGAATATTAAAAGAAAACAAGAGTTTTATAGGCAAGACAGACATGATCAGGCCTTCCTTCATGTACTCCAGGCCTTCAGATTTCTGGGAGTGGAGTTACTCAGCTACTCAGCAGCAAAAGGAAAGCTGCTCCTACCTCATTTTTGCCCTTGGCACTAATCAGTTATGGATATTTCAGGTTCCTGCTCCTCACAGGAGAATCCCACAGATTCTCCCAGCACGTAGCAGAAAGCTCTGGATCATCCACTCAAAGCTCACTTTGAGGTGACTGATGCAGATATTCAGAGGATTTGCCTTTGTTGCAAATTTTTTTCCTGCCATTTTTCCCCCCAGGTTTGTTTGCCCTAATTGCTCTCACAGATCTGGATAGAAGGCCCAAATGGTCACTAAATTTTTGGCATCCAGGGAGGATGAAATTTGACACATACCCAGCCTGATGTCTTCACTTTTGTGTGGGGTCAGATCTGTTGTGTCCACTGTAAATTCCTTAAGGTTCACATCCTTCCTGTAAAGGGAATAACAGTGGAATATTGTCACATCCTTTAATAACTGTCTCCTTTCACACTTTTTCACAATAGCTTTTCTAATGGGACTTTAAAGAATTTAATTTATAGTGCTTATTTGGTATAGCTGGACCATTTTTTTTTTCCCCATGTGTTTGTCCAGAGCTTAGAACAACAGGCAGCCAATCTTTACTAGAACTTCCTATCTCTTCCACTTTAATAATATAAAATAAACCATAAAGGGAGCCAGATACATGATCTTGGCCCCATCTCATAGTAGATCTATGCATTATTCCTCTACCACTAATTCCTAATGATGTCTCACAGAACAAGGATCTGTGAATCAGTTCCCAAAGCAGAACAAGAGGAAATGCAATTGCCAAATCAGCCCCACAAACCACTTTCTCCTTCTAACCAAATCCTCAGCTGGTTTAGGTTCTTAATGACAACTGAGGAAAGGGTCAACAAGTTCATTTTTTTATGCCTTTTAATCCTAAATAACAAACCCTTTAATTATACTCACTCTCCATATTTCTTCACATTATATTCATAACCTGAAAAGGCAGAAGAAACAGAATGAGCAGTGAGGTCCAGTGCAGCCAACCCCTTGCTCTGACAGTGATAACCCCTGGTATCTTTTCACACTGCTCCTTATTTGTGCTGCTTACAAGGGTCCCTTTCACAATCCCTCCAACACCCAGGAATTAGAGCTTCCCTTTCCTTTACTCGCCAGCTTCCCAGTGGTCTCCCCAGATTGATGGATGACCAGCTATGAGAAGCCACAGCCATTGCAATACTTCATTTCTTTCCCATTTATCACAAAAATAGGAACTTCTATTTGTGTAGAAATTAGCACTTCTAATTTTCTTCTCCCTTCCAGCAGCACAACTCAGCAAATCACGAGTGGTATTTGGTCAAAGGTTGGTTCTTGATGACCTTGGAGGTCTTTTCCAACCTTAATGACTCTGTGAAATCAAGGCCTGGCACTTTTTACACCCCACTAATTAATCCCTCATGGCATCAGCATCTGCAAAGACTCCCCCCAGTGCAGGCTGCTGGTTTTCCAGGAGGGGATCCCTGCCTTCAGCAGGAACTATTTGCAGAATCATCCCAGGATATCCCTCCAAGCAGGACAGGGTGGGTTTTTTGGGACTCACCTCTCTGCCGGCGCTTGCGGGTGACGAGCACCACGATGATGAGGAGGACGATGAAGAGCAGCAGGGTTGCCAGGATGTATCCCAGCTGCTGGAAGAAGTGCATCCTGCTCTCAGGGATGATGACATTTATCACATTGTGGCCCCTGACAACATTTGGGTCTGAGAGAAAGGCAAACAGGTTGGTCATTGTAATCGGTATCCAGAGCAGAGCAGGATCACGCGTGGGGCCATTTGTGGGCACGAGAAGGACACTGAGGGAGAAACTCTTCTGAGCTGCTTGAATTAAGGAGCAAATCCCTGCCTGATTTAGAAAAGCTCTGGTTTACCTCAGGTGGGAGATGCCTGTGCACTTCACAAGACCACGACTCCCAGGAACATGAAGTTTTCATGTTGCACGTTCCCTTCCCGCTGCCTGGCCATCGGTGCTTATTGCAGAGGGGAAGTTCAGAGAAAAGTCACCCCCAAACCCAGCCCCAAACCTTCCTGAGGGTAACACAACCCTCCTCTGGGTCCCTTAAAACACACCCCCCAACACTGCTCAGGCTCCAGACAGAGAAAATATGAAGCAGCCCCTCCCTGCCAAGGGTTATAATTTACGGAGTGGGAGGAATTTTCAACGCCAAAAGGATAAGTTTCCTTTGAAATGAAATAGAAATCAATAAAATAAATAAACCAAAAAAAAACCAACCACAAAGAAAAGCCAAGATTCCATTCCATTTGAGGGTGCAGCAGCATTGCAGTTCCACAGCACGGGCAAGGGGAGCTCAAAAGTTTTACGTGGAACATTTTTGTAGATCTCAAATAAATAGGTCAATGTTTTACACATATAAAGAGGAAGAGACTTCTCTGCTTGCAATAGTCAGAGGAATGGACAAATCCAGCCCTGGAACAGACTGGAAACCCATAAGATTGTGCTTGGAGAGGTTTTTCTTTTCAAAACAGAGCTGAAATGACACTCTCACTCCTTGAGAGGGAACATTCACAGGCAAGAACCAGGATGGAGTCCTGGCCTTCCATTCCCTTGGGAGTTCCCCCTGCAAATTAGTCAGAGGGAATAGGGGGAAAGATGGGGGGGAAATACCTCAAAAGCCACAGTACCACTCAGCAGATGTGTTCTAATGTGAGGAATGTTGACATTTCTGGAAGTGCTGGCACAGTGACTGGTCCCAGTTTGTCAGGCAGTTTTGTTTCCAGCGTTTAAAAACACCAACCCCCCAAAAGTAAAAATCAAATAACACGAGAGGGGAGTGAAATAAACACTTTGAAACCAGAGGTGAGAGTTTGTTAATGCCAGCAGCAGTCCTAGAAAATACAAAAGTTTGAGCAACAGGCTCTGTTCTGGTTGCCCAGAGCTCCACTCCAGCAGCTTCCAGTTGATCCTGGCACTGCCAGATGCCATGTGCTCCCTGGCTGCACTGCTGGAAACCACCATGTGCTTTTCACCACTGCCAAGCTACAAAAATACCAAACCAAAAAACCCACTTGCAAAGCTGCAAACACTACTTGTGACAGTTCTGCTTTATCACGTCCCTGGATCCTGAAGGGCTCCTCCAGCAGCTGCCACAAGGAGATGGTGCCACTGGAGCAGCTGTTGAGCCAGTAGTCAGCAAACCAAAGCATCCTATTCCTGGCTTTTTTGCTTTCCCACAGTCCTGCAAGGCAGGGTTAAGAGCTGAGCTAAACTTTAGGCAGCATTGGAGAGGTCACTGTGACAACAAACAGTGGAAATAGAGATTAAATAACTTTGGGCCTCCTTGGCTTACTTGAGTAATACTAAAAATACTTGTCACACCAGTGTTTAGACAGAGCATCACTGGTGGGTCTCAAAGTGCATCATCAGGAAGGCAGTAGAATATATCCCATTTTATAACTGGGGAAACTGAGGCACTGAGTGGCAGCTGATTCAGTCACAGCAGTGAATTTGAGGGCCCAAAACGGGATCATCGAGGTCAGACAGACTCTCCTCCTCACCCTAGTCCTATACCAGAATTTAAGCTGAGGTGATGAAGGTTTATTCTGTAATCAAGATGTGATCTCTCAGTACATCTCATGCCCATCTGCCTCCAGTTCACCCACAGGATCTGGTTTAACTACTGGAAAATAAAACTTAGATCAGGGGCTCCTTACATTACTTTCCCAAGGTGTCAAGGGTCAGATTCTTCTGCTGGAGCACGTGGAAAGCTCTCCACCAAGAGAGCTCACAGACCTGGCCACGGGGCCTGTTTTTCTGCTCAAGGCTGGCAAAGGGCTGTGAATAGTTCAGCACAAAGCATGAGACACAGCAGATGCCCTTCTCCAGCCACTTGCTCCAAAGCAAACACCCAGTAAAGCTGCTCTGAGTTAGCAGCCATGCACCCCGTTTACACTGCTGGGACTGGGAGCAGAGCTGAGCTCCGGCCTCTCTTCCAAACAGGACCAAGTTTCCTGTCTGGAAATGGCTCCAGGCCTTGGAGCAAGGCCAGAAGCTGTAGCTGTTTGCTGAAACAGCTCATTGTTGTGCTGTTGTTATCTCCTGAGGTTTCATCTATGCTATATTCCCCACCACTCCATACAGTTTTCCAGGGAATGGGGCAGCACCTCAGCCTTATTGGTGCTGCCCACAACCAGGGCATGTCCCTGCAGGCTGCTGGGCAGGAGAGGGTTGGGACAGGCATTCTGGATGTCTGCACTTCTTGCACATTCCCATGCACTCAGCACATTCTTGTGTGTGGAGCTCTCAGACCAGCTGAGGGTTCACTGCCCGGAGGGGCAAAGCTCTTCCAAAGGGTTGCTCTTTCCGACAGTGGGAATGGCTTTTCCCAGGAAGGAAAATCCCTCCAGCACCGAGGGCTCTGCTGCCAAACTCAGACAGCCCCTGGCAGGTTCAATCATGTGGAGGTTCCATCTAAGTCCTGAACAGGTAGGGAACTATTCAGCAACAGCCAGGACAACATCCAGGAAAGAGAGGAATAAATTCCTGGGTGGACAACTCTGAAAACAAGATCTAGTTTCCATCTGCACAACGTGATCTGGAGAGGGCTGCAGGCAGGGACACTGAGATTTGGATGTCCTGATCTCCCTGTCAGCCCCACCAGCCACCTCTCCTTAGCACTGCCAGGGTTTTCTGGACACCAACCTTAATCCCAGGGGGGGAGGTTTAGGTTTCTGTGACTTGAGAAAGCCAATTTCTAGAGAAGAATAAACCTGTTTAAAAATGTATGAAGTGTATCAAAATTCTGTATTAAACAGCCAATAAATATTAAACCACAATGAATATTTTAAAATGTTAATAAAGAGCTATGCCCAAAAGACTTTAAAAAAATATTAAACTTGGGATTTTTATTTTATTTTTCTGCCTGAATGAAGCGTGATGGTTTTGAGTTTGGACAGGCTGTCAGATGATAGCTCAGTGCAGTGGAAAATATGAAAATTGGTTTAAGACACACACAAAAAAAAAGCTGAAGGGTGGAGGAAAATTCCTGGGGCTTGATCCTGCATGGTCTGGCACCTTGCACAAAGTGCAGAGGGGAGAGAAACACTGGTGAGAGTGGTGGCATGTTGTAACAGCACAGGCAGAGCGGCATCAACCCCCTGCCCACACCTTCACCTGATCCTAAAAGCAAGGAGGAAAGGGAGCCTGTTCCAAAAACAGCTTGTTTGCCTCGGGGCCTGTCAGCAGTGAGAGCAGAGCAGGCTCAGGACTGCCCTGGGGTGAAGGAAGCAGGAGCTGACACGGTGCCACCGCAGCACTGCGAGCTGGGCGAGCGACACTCAGGGGTGGGACACTCAGGGATTTACCAGAGTGTTCTGGGTTGGAAGGGACCCACAAGGACCACCGAGTCCAACCCTTGAGTGAACGGCCCACACCGCCCTCCCGATGGACCCTCATTGCCACGGCCACAACATCCAGCTCCGGGTGCGCCCGGCGAGCGGGAGCAGCTCGGGAACAACCCGAGCCAGGCCGACTGAGCTCCTCGGAGCCCAGAGGCGCAACTGCAGCGACCCACCCTCAACCAGGAGAGCCGCTTCCAGAACCTTCCAGAGGCCACTCACCTGCGGCCGGGGCGGCGCCGTGGGTGGTGAGGTTCACCACCTTCCTGTCCCTGGGCGGCTCGGTCACGGACACGCGGTAGATGCGGCGCTCGTGGAGGCCGCAGTAGTGGTGGTGCAGGTGGCAGGAGTAGGTGCCCTCGTCGGCGCTCTCCAGCTCCGAGATCCGCAGGGAGAAGTCCCCCAGGGCGAAGGCGGTGTCGGTGATGTTCATCTTGCGGCGCAGGAAGAGGGGCCCGTAGGAGCGGCGCTCCCCGGAGGCGTAGAGGTCAATGAGGCGGTCGGCGCGGTCGTGGGGCACCCCGGGGGGCTGCCTGTCCCAGTGCACAACCTGCTGCTCCTCCTCGCTGTGCCGCTCCGTCCAGATGTGGTTGCGGTTCACGCAGGGCAGCGTCACCGTGCTGCCCTCCAGGGCCACCAGCACCGGCTTCTCCCCGTCCCAGAACTCGCCGGCGTCCTCGGCTGAGGGGGCGACACACGCAGGGTCACGGGATGCGCCCGGCCGGGAGGGACCCATGAGGGTCATCGAGTCCAGGGACGTCCCCAAGGGTCACCCCCTGTGCCCCAGAGGATCAGCCAAACCCTCCTGGAGCGCTGGCAGCCTTGGGGCTGTGCCCACTGCCCTGGGGAGCCTGTTCAGTGCCCAATCACCTTCTCAGGAACCTTTTCTTGAGATCCAACCTGACCCTGCCCTGACACAGCTCCAGCCGTTCCCTGGGTGCTGACCCTGGTCCCCCCAGAGCAGAGCTCAGTCCCTGCCCCTCCTCAGCCCAGAAAGTTGGAACTGCAATGAGGTCTCCCCTCAGTCTCCTCTTCTCCAACTGAACACACCAAGTGTCCTCAGTGTCCTCACACGGCTTCAAATCAAGGCCCTTCCCCATCTCCATGTCCCTCCTTTGGACACTCTCTAATGGCTTCATCTTTCCTATGTTGTGATGCCCAAAACTGCCCCAATATTCAAGTTGAGGCCCCTGCAGGGCAGAGCAGGGCGGGACAATCCCCTCCCTCACCCAGTGATGCTGGGCCTGATGCCCCCCAGGACAGGGTTGGTCCTTCCTGGCTGCCAGGGCACTGCTGACTCACGGCCAACTGGCCACCCACCAGGACCCCCAGGGCCCTTTCCTGGCACTGCTTTCCAGCCTCTCATTCTCCAGTTGCCACATCAGAACATACACCTTGACACACCTGTCCTGTTCCCAAGGACACCCTGGGATTGCTCTCGACATCTCTCTGCCATCCTACAACACAACCCCTCCAAAACCCTCGAGCCTTTAAGCAAGGCCACTTTCTTTTCCTTAGAACTGAGAGTTAATCTCTTGCTGCAGAAAGCAGGAAGTACATTCCCTCTCCAGACTAAGAATGGAACGAGGATCTTGGATATGCTGCATCCCAATGCTCCGAGCAGGAAATGCTTTGCTACCCACAAACACCCTAATTACTGGAGAAGTCGAAGCAGCACTGCTCTGTATTTTGCTCTTGAAAAGGAATAACAGAAGGACCAAAACCCAGCTGAGCAGACTGGGGCTCACAGGGTGTTTTTATTGTGAGTGCAGCAGCAGAGGAGATGCATTTCCCTCCAAGAGCTTCCCAGCACAACCAGCCCCAGCAGCTTCACTTGTGTGTTGCTCAGGGGTGGATTTAAATGACATGGCAGTGATGGCTGTGTGGCATGGGTGGCACACACTGCAGCTGCCAGCAGCTTGCTTTTAGAGCTGGGCTTAAGGTGTGGTAACTTGAGGCGGGTTTTTAAGTACAGACTTCTCTTAAGGACAAGCTCAGAAGCCAAGGACAAGGGCAGGTCCTTGTGGCTGAGCTGAGTGGGGATGGACTGTCACCAGGCATGTGCTGCTGCTGCAGAAGCAACAGGGCAGTCTGGGAATTGGGCTGCCAAGAGTAAACAGGCTCCATGCACTGTTTGGCACACGCCAGGGAAGGAGGGAGGTTCATAAATACACACACAATGAAATGTCTGAAACTCAGGGAATCAGACAGCAAGCAGCACAGTGAGCACAGAAGGGACACGGAGCTCTCAGCCACACTTACCTTTCTTGGTGATGGTGAGCTGGATTTTCACAGTTTCATACAGGTGGCAGTAGTGATGGTGAAGATTACAGGAGTATATGCCTGCATCACTCTCTGCAACGCCTGAAGGGAACAGGGAAGAGAGGGAAACTGAATGTTTTATTCTCTTCATCATTTACACTGTCTCCCAAATCCTTGTATGGATGAAAAGGGCCCTTATACAACTTAGTTCCAGGGTGGGTTAAACAGAGACAAATCATCTCAATATAATAATTTGTTCAGTTTGTTTGCTCTTGGAAGGCAGGTCATTTGTATTAACAGATGGAAACACAAAGCTGATTTAAGTTTAGCTAAAGCAGGCATAGGAAGAACGACCATGGAGTGTTTATAGCTCAGGAAATGAAATACAATCAAAGGCCCACTAAAAGCCCAAGTGGCTTCCGGGTTGTTACAAATTCTCTTTCAAAATGTGACTGTTTCAGAGGCAATTTAAACACTATTGCCAGTGCTTCAGAGAACCTCACAGAGTCACAGAATAATTTAGGTTGGAAAAGACCTCTGAGATCATTGGCTCCAACCTGTGAGCAATCACTCCCTTGTCCTCCAGTCCAAACCACTGAGTGCCACGACCAGTTGCTTCTTGGACACCTCCAGGCACAGGGACTCCACCACCTCCCTGGGCAGCACCTTCCAATGCCTCACCACCCTTTCAGTGAAGAAATTCCTCCTGATAATTAGGCTCACTGGACTGATATTTATTTATTTATAGAAAATGCACTGTGAAACACCCACTTCCACTGCAAACCACGAAGTGAAGTCGGTCGTGAACCCTCCACCCCTCCAGACAGCGCGGAGCGAAGAGCTCCTGCCTCGTACCTTTGATCACCAGGGAGAAGTTGCCCTCTACAAAGGCATTCTCGGGCATGAGGATCCTGCCCCGGTTGTAGGAGCTGTAGACACGCTGGTCCCCAGCCGAGTACATGTCACACAGCCTCTCCATCTTGTTGTCCCCATAGTAGGTGCTGCGCACGTCCCAGTGCACGACGCGCTGCCGGTCGTTGAGCCGGTCCTGCGTCCACACCATGCGGTGGCTCTTGCAGGGCAGCACGGCCTGGGAGCCCAGCACAGCACTGATGTTCAGCACAGACACCACCACGCTGCTCTGAGGGTTGGAGGCATCAGCTGGGACTGAGAGAGCCAAGGAACAGAGAGCAGGAATCAGAGTGAACAGTGCGAAGACTCGGACCCGTCCCGGAATCTCTCTGCACATCTGCCGCCCAAAAGTGACCTTCAAGACCAGCACGGGGCACTCTCAGGGGCAATTATGAAACATCTTGAGTTGAAAGGGACCCACAAGGATCATCCAGTTCAACTCCTGGCCCTGCACAGACACCCCAACAATCCCACCCTGTCCCTGAGGGCGTTGTCCAAACCCTCCTGGAGCTCTGGCAGCCTCGGGGCTGTGACCAAACCCTGGGGAACCTGTTCAGTGCTCAACCACCCCCTGGGGGAAGAACCTTTGCCTAATAAAGAAATGTAATACAAAAATTTACCACACTGATTTCAGTCAGTGAAAGCAATGGCTGTGATGTCTGTCATCAGGATTGTACACCTGACCTGTCCTACCTACCCTTCCTAATCTTAACCCCCAGTTTAATCAAAGTTTAGAGACACCAGTGCATGGGATGCAGGGTTCTCATCTATGGAAGTTAGCAGTGAAACCCCCGGTCCATGCCAGGGATTCAGGGTCTCTCATTTCTTCTCATGATCACAAAACCAGGCAGATGACAAAGATGTCACTCACCTGAGTATGAACACACAGAACCTGTCAAAGCAGATAATAAAGAATGTTACAGACAACAAATGGAAGAGACAACAACAAATACACTCAAAATCAGCCACCTCCTCTGTTCCATCTATTCCTCCCTTCTCTGTTAATATTTATGTATTACTTTGGCTGTTTCTCTTCACCCTCCTGGCATACACACTGTCTGCACAGTTAATGCTGCAGTGCTCTGGGTGACACTGAAACTCTCTCCAGCTCAAGAGACTCAGACCTACACATTCTGTGCTGACTCAGCAGGATCCCAGAGGTACTCTGTGGTCCCACAATACAGGAAGAGGAAAGCAGCCTGCAAAAGTATTTCTTAATCCCTTGTAAAAAGCAGAGCCAGCTCTTACTTCTTGAATCCCATCCACTTTTCAAGCAAAGAATTAAGCCACAGAAACTGTGGGCAGACTAGAAGCCCTCAGGCTGTGAAAGACGTGTTACATGCTCAGAGCTCTCTGGGCAGTGTCCTTGGAGCAGGTCAAGCAGAAAACTGTCCCTTGAGTCCTGCCTGAACCATCCCACCACATCTCTCCTCCTGGGGCAGCTGCTGATGAAACCACTGAGTTCCTGCCTCATGCTGGAGGATGAAAAACTACCAGAACAGAAGAGGAAACTGTAAACACCACGAGTGCCAGGCGGCTCAGACACTCCACGGGACGTGACAGCAGCAGCTCTACCTGCTGGGGCTCTGCTGAACTCAGGAAGAGCCTGGACACTGATCCAGCAGAGTGAGGATAAACAAAGGGCTCGCTGGAGAAATGTGTCAGAACCCACCAGGTGTGTGGGTAAACAACAGCCTGTGGGGTTCACACTCCACTGGCCTCAGTAAGCTCAGCTCATTATCCCTTTGCACACCTCCAGCATCTCCTGCCCTGTCTCAGCTTCTTTTTCCCTTTTCAAAAAGGAAGTGGCATCTCCTTTCTTCAGGAGCACAGAGGGCTGGTTTGGCCCTACAGAAAGGATGTGTTCTTCACAAAATCTGCGTGTGTCAGACTCCTTCTTTCTCCCATAAATCCCATTGTCTATAGAGGGGGTTTAATGGTCTCTGTAGAGCCATTCCACAATTACTGCAAGAACAGCAGGCTGTGCCACCAGGTTGTTTCCAAACCCTGGGGGGAGTGGCAGTGGCTCCATCCTGACTCCCTGGGCAGCTGACACGGTGTCTCAGAGGCCATAATGGCTCATGATGCAGCAGCACCAGGGTGGCAGCCAAACAAATGAGTTCTGTTCTCTTCTGGGAGCCAGTTTTTTTAAAACCCACTGACCACCAACGGGGAAAAACATCTGGGCTCATCTCAAAGAGGTGAAGGAGGGAGATGGTGAGCAATACAATTCCACCAAGGCTCTTATTTACCACCTGCCCCCACTGGCCTGGGAATGCAAGACTAAGCTTTTCAGTAAAACAAGATTTCCCTTTCAAAGCCCACAGATGGTCAAGTCAGGCTTTGAACCGGGCTTTTATCAAAGTCTCTGTGTCTGTTTATTTTTAAAGGCTTCCTGGGACAACTTTCCCAAGAGCAGAGTCCTCTGCTTTCAAAGAGGATGTCAGGTCTGCAGAGCCCTTAACCACCCAGCCAGCCCCAACAATTCCAACACCTCCCTGCAGGTAGGAACATGCTGGCAAAGAGCAGGAATGTGCTGCCTCTGCAGGAAGGGAAAAGCCTTGTGTCTGGACAAGAAGCCAATCCCCCTCTAGGCCCCGGACAGGATCCCTCAGAGATCTGCCCAGACTTTCTGACAGGCAGCTCAGATGTGAGCTCAGCTTTAGAAACCCTCCCCTGCTCTGTGTGCTTCACCTTGGCTCCAGGCCCACGGAAGGGCTTGTGGAGCCATTCCAAACACGGAGCTGTTCCTCCCTGCCAGACATTAACACTTGAGGGTGTGGTGCCTCTCCAGGAGGGACCATCCCAGCCATGTGCACAGATCTCCTCCCTGCCCATCTTCACTCTTTGTGTCACAGCCTGATTTCTGTGGGGACAGCAAGACTCAAAGCATCAGGGCTGCCTGGCACAGGGACAGTTCATCTCCAAAATACACCTGTCAGAGATCACCCACCCTCAGGTGGGACACCTTTGCCTCCCCACAGCTTTGCAGCAGCCCAACCTGCTATTCCTGCCCTGGGTGCTCCCCAAGCTCTGCCAACATGCTAAACCTCCCTGGGGAGTCACTGGACTGGCTGGTGCTTCTGGAATACAAGATGTGGCCTCTCCTCCTTCTCCTTAACCCACCCCACACACTTGTTTTCTGAGCCACTTTAACCTTTCTGTCCCTATGACTGATCCCATAAATTGCCAATTCCTAAACCTTGCTTTGGGTCACTGCAGAACTGGGCATGACATGGAAACTGGATTAATCAGAGACCAAACTGAGAACTCCTCACCTTCCCCCACCTCAGTGCTGTGTTTTGAGGGGCTCAGGTGTTCAGCCACAGCCTTTCACCAACAGGGCTGGGAGGAGCAGGGGGTCACCAGTCCCCATAAAGCTTGTGCTCCTCACTTCCTACTCTCAGCACCCTGAAAGAAGTCTCTCCACACTATTCCTAGAGCTGTGTTTGGTCCTTTGCTCACAGGGACCTTCCTTGGAGCCCGAAGTGCTGCAGTTGTGGATGTGCTGGGGCTTTGCAATTAATCCTCAAATCCCCTCCTGCCACCCAAGCCTCACTAAGGTGTCTCTGTTGTCTTGTGGATGATGAATCTGCTTTCAGCTCTTACAGAAAACTGTGATTAAGGAAAAAGTACAAGCCATTCTGTTATTTTAAGCTCATCAGACTTGTCCCCATCCCTTTCTTGCACCTTACCCAAAAGTGAATTCCTCTGTCTGAATGTCCTAATTCTGACAGGAGAGAAACAAACCAAAAAAACCCATCAACCCACACTGCATTTTTTAGCTCCATCTGAACACTCAAACACACACACACACAGCAGCTGCTTTTGCTTCTCCAGAAGTACAAAATAACTTTGGATTCTGCAAATCTAACTGTGTGAGGTTTACTGTACTCACACTGAAGCTTATTGTTTTTGAATTTGCTGATCAGGATAACTGATAGGAAAAAGCAGATTGCACAAACATGCTGAACAGAGCACTGCTTCAACAACCTCAAACATTTATCCACTCTCTCCCCAAAAAGCAGGAGAAATCCACGATTCCCTCCCCTCCACGGACAAAAACACAGCTAACTCAGGAATCTGAATGCAATCTTACAGAGACAACAGTTCCAAACCTCCCAGCAAACCCCCAGCCCCGTCCTCTGCAGCTGAAACACAACCAAGTAACAGCTCAGAACTTACTTTGCTGAAGCAAAATGTGCCACAGGAGGAGTTTTACAAGTTGCTCCATTTCTTCGGCTCCTCCGTGTTTTCGCCTCTCTTGAAAAACAAGTTGAAGACTTTCTTTTTTTCCTTAACTTCTTTTTTTTTTTTTTTTTTTTTTCTGTAACTGGAAAACACTATGACCTCATCAATTTACATCCAGAAAGCTGTGGACAGCAGCTCATATTCTGCAGAATTACTCCACCTCCAACTTCCAACTCCCCACCTCCCCTCTCCGCTCTCACTCCACCTCCTTCCCTTCCCTCACGCTTTCTGCAGATCCCTCTGAACTCCCTCTCTTCCCTTTCCCCTCCCTCTGGGTCTTTCTGATCTGCCCCTGACTTTGATGTCAAAGTTTTATCGGGTGAAGTTGGTCCCACACAGCTCTGGGCTCACAGAACAATCTTCCTCCCTCCCCCTTGGGATGGAACTAATTTTCCTTGTGCTTTACTTGATCCAGCTGTTCCTGCCTTTGTTTGACACTCATCCAGCTGTCTGCTTGAGACTGGATTTATTCTGCTGCCTTCAATGGCTTTTTGATCTTTGTCTCCTCATATGGTTTTACTTCAAGCTCAAGTCTCCAAAGACAACCTACAAAACAATATTTACTCTGTCCTGTAATTTGTAAGTGAGGGCTGGAAAGCAGCAACAGGATAATAAGGCCTAACAGCCTAATCCATGCAGGTGACTGAATTAGCCAGGAGTCTTTTAATGCGAGACTTGCAAGAAAATTACAATGAGTATTAAGTCAGGAAATAGTGTAGATGCTGTTGGTGTATGTTAAAAAACAAAATATGGTAATTTTTTTCTGTTTTCCTGCACTCTGTTGTTAGATTATTGTTGTTTATTGTTAGCAGCATTTAGTGAATTTAAGAAAAAAATTAAATCAGTCATCAAGTGGAAAATGTGGGGGAAAGGGAATTAAAACTTATTGTTGATGGATGCCTGTCTGTAGATCAAAGCTAAATATATGTGGGACTCTGTAGCAGAGTTTAAAAACACAAGCCTTCCCATGGCATCCATGGAGATAAACTTAATTGCCCCACTTCAATTTTTCCTCCTGACATTTTTCTGTCTCTCTACTATACCAGAAAATAGATTTCCTCTATCCCAAGGGGAAAGTGTTTCAGGAAAGTGGAGGGCATTATAATTATGACAAAACCCTAAATAAACATCTAAATAATTATACACTGCAACCATGGAACTCGGGAAGCATCCAGTCTAGATCAGAACTTCACCCAGTCCAGGATCCTGTCTCCAGCAGCAGACAGAACCAGAGACTTCCAAAGATATTCCAAGAAACTGGAGCTATTAATATTATTATTACATAATATGACCATGAAAAGAGCCTGCTGTTAACTCCAGCAGATTCTCCCCACTGCCCAAAAGAGATCCAGAAAACTGCTGGTTTGTGTCTAGGGACAAATTCTAAAATAAAAATAAAAATAAAGCTGAGAACCCCACAAAATTTCCCTGCAAACTCCAACTCTGGCACTTTTGGGAAGGGGGGAGGTTTGGGGGTAACGAGGTACCAACAGTCCCTCACTTCTAGTTCCCACACTCATCACCTGACCTGTGTCACCACCTCTGTGCTCACAGGTCCAGCCTAATTACAACCCTTTCCAAACCCATCAGCTCGTCTTTGCAAGCCTCAGGAATTCCCATTAGTCCAGTTCCATAACCACCTACATGCAGCAAAGGCTCCTGATCCCCTGTGCCCCTGAAGGGCAAACCTGCTGCCAGGTTCTCAGGTGTCACAAGCAGAGCAGCTGAGGTGCTGGGCTGCTGCTGAGCCAGGACTCTCATGGAAGAAGGAGCCTTTCCTGCTGTCTCTGTCAGCCCAGGGAGCCACACCAGGCTCAAATGTGACAGCCCTTTGTTGAGCTGCGTCAGAGCAGAGCCTGGAAAATGTTTGGCTGGGAAGCAAAGAGCTGTTCCCAGTGCACAGACAGCAAACCCAGCACCCTTCTCCTTCCTTGGTTTCTCTCAGCCTCAGTCAGAACCTTCCAGGCTGCAATTCCACGTTGCTTTTCCACCTTCCCCTCTCCTGGCTTTGGCACTGCAGAGGTTACTGCCTGGTTCTTTGCAGGGCTTCTGGGAGGGATGCAGATTGCTGTGGTTGCTGCTGTCATGAACTGGATATTTCCTGACTGAAAGGAGCCAAGTCCAGGCTGAACCCGCTGAAGTCTCCTGAAGAAAATCACCCGCTGGAAGGGAAGAGCAACAGCTTCTCTGGGGTCCACAAAGAGAGGAGCAAAGGGACACAGGAGCCCATTTTGCTGATCTCTGCCTTTTCCTCACTCTAATTCTGCACAGTTCCTGCTTCCTAGAGCTTTGCTGCTCCAAAGAAATCCTGGAAGAGCAGCTGTGTCAACATTTTGCCTGGTCAGGAGCTGAATTCATAAGTGGATTCTCCACGGAGGATGACCCGAGCTGTGTTCCCCAGCCTTCCTCCTCCCTCACTCCCAGGGGAATTTGGGTATTGATTCTCACAACAAGCACCAGCCCTTGGCTGCCCACTGCCTCCCATACAGCTGCCTGCCCTCGCCACAAAGCCTGACCAAAGCAAACAACCTCATCCAGGCCAGGGAAAGGCACCTTCCAGCAGCTCTGCCGTGGTTTTTGCAGGCTCTGCACCTGCCACCCTCATCACAGCCCAGCCCAGCAGCAGGGGAAAGGCTCCCAGGTTTCCAGAGGCACCCCCATTTCAGAGATGAAAGATGTGGCACCAGAAAATGGGTATTTCAGATATGAAATGTGGTGACTCGGGTGGACAGAGCCCTGCCAAAAGACAGAGCAGGGCTCACAAGGTTAAGGTCTGCCAGGACATCTCCTCCTCCCCACCTCTTCCATTTTTGACATTTTTGGTTTCAGGCTGCACTGAGGGACCTCCCAATAAATCTGAGTTGAAGACCATCAGTCAGAAAAGCTGAGCAAGTATCAGATCAGGAAGGAAAGTGTGATGCCAAGAGGAACCTTCCATCCTTTACTGCAATTTTGAGGACCACTAACCCTGGGAAACAGGAGTGGAAGTAGTCACTTCCCCCCCACCTTCACAGCTATAAATACATGCATTAAAAAGGAATGCCAGGATTAATTAACTCAAATTACAGTACAAGGCCCTATGTACAGGGTTTGTCAGCACTCCAGGCTTATTATCAACAACTTCTTCAGACCTTGTGTAAATACAGAAACGCAACTTAGAGCAAGAACTGTGAACCAAAAGGACAAAACTGAAACCCAACCACAATAACAGGGCTGTGGAGTGAAGCCTGTCATTACTGCAGGGATGTAACAAGCCTTGCACCTCTCAGCCCCAGCATTACCGTGGTTGTTCCCCAGCCATGAACACCAAAGCCCCTGATTTGCCTTCTCTGAAGAGCCATGTCCAGAATGACAAGTTGAAGGTCTGGCCAGATGTTTTTCTGCTTTGTTTTACATCACTGGAGTCCACTGTAACCACCAGCCCGAGGTGCAGCTGCAGAGGCAAACACAGGTGTGGTGTGTGAGGAGGGCAGGTCTCTGACACCCTTTGTACTGGGGATGTATGAAATGATATCGTGGCAATAATTAACAACACCCCTGGCACAACCAGAGGAAGGTGAAGTCCACTGTGAGGGGCTGAGCTGTGCTGTGCCCAAGCACTCCTGAATCACAGTCACAGAATCACCGAGGTTGGAAAACACTTCCAAGATCATGGAATCCACCCTGTGCCCCATCCCCACCTTGTCCCCCAGCCCAGAGCACTCAGTGCCACCTCCACTTGTTCCTTGAACACCTCCAGGGGTGGGGACTCCAAACCTCCCTGGGCAGCCCCTGCCAAGGCCTGACCACCCTTTCCAGGAAGAAATTCCTCCTGATGTCCAACCCAAACCTCCCCTGGCGCAGCTCGAGGCTTCATTTTGAAGCAAAATGAAGTTTCCCAGGAACTCTCTGTGGTTTTGGGGGCTGTCCTTTCCTCAACTTCTTGCTCTCTTGAATCTCCAGCTGGAAAGCTCTACTTTCCTTCCTTCCCCAGGCACTGGAGCATAAATTAATTAATGTGACTGTCCAGGTATGCAAGGTATGCAGTGAGCTGGATTGCTTGAGAGGTTTCTGATCTGTTTAACCTGCTGAGCTGTGCAGATTGCCCAGGAGAGACCCAGCCATGCACAAACGAGGGGTTAAACTGCAGCATCCAAGCAAAGTGAAGGGATTAAGGTGTTTGTGTGTCCTTCCAGCACTGCTGTCCTCACACAGCTCTGTCTGCACCCTCTGCCATCAGCACCTCCAGAGCTCTGTGGTTTCTGCAGCCCAGCATCCTTGGATGGCACAATATTTAAACACCCCCTTTGGCTGGGAAGCAGCTCAGCTCCAGATTCCTGGGATTCATCTCAAAACCATTATTAATAGGAACCAGTTACAAAAACAGAGAAATTGCCCAGGAAACCAACACAGATTACTTTTTTTCTTCTTTTTTTTTTTTCTCCCCCAGACAGAAGCTACCCAAAAAAAACACTGACCAAGGAGAGATGGGAAAACAACAAGCAGCAAAGCAAATCAGGGGTGGAAACAGAGACACAAAGAAGCACCTCACTGACACCCACAAAGCAGGTGTAAATTATAGTTTTCTCTTAAATTTAATATTTTTTGGCACGAACCAAAGTGTTTAAAAAGGTAAATCTGGAAAGTCAGTTCTCTATAAAAATAATTTTTAGTTGAAAACAACAACAAAAAATTAAGTAGCTTGCCATGGTTGTTTCAGTTTAAATGTCTTTAAAAACTAGACAACCTGAAAACACAGTAAATGTTTTTTTCCTGGTGTCTCACTCAGGTATGAAGGCTCTCTCTTGGTGGCAGCACAACTTGTGTCTGTCCCACACAGCACAGGCAGCTTCTGGGAGGAAAAGTGTGTAGTCTAAACAGTCAGGAGCAGGAGGGAGACATGGAACACAGGAGGAAATGACTCACCCAGATCCACAGAGCAGAGCAGGGGCAGAACTGGGAGCAGAGTCCAAAGCAGCTGCAGCTCAGGCTGTGCTGCCTCTGTCTCTCTGGGAGCCTGGATGGCCCTGGCACTGTAGGATCACCCACTGTGCTCAGGGAATCACTGAAGGGCAGCTTAGACAAAACCTCTCCCCTGTCTGAGCTCCAGTGGAACTCAGAATCTGGACAGAACCCTGGTTTTTAACTTTACAGTGGCCTCTTGCATCCCTGTTGCCTCAGATCTTCCCAATATTCCAATTCCCCAGGGCAAACAGGAGTAATTTCTACCTGCTGCTTCTTTTCAGGACACCAGAGTGAAATTATCTTTTCTGTTTCATTTAAATTATTAAGTATTTGTCTCCCAGTCTATTCTGAGAGCCAGCAGTGTCATCAACACAGAGTATTAAAAAAAAAGAAAAAGCAGGTACGAGCTCAAAATCACCACATGAACCATGAAGTTCCTGAGGGGATGGAAAAATATGAATTGATGTGAACTGAGAAATATGAGTAAGATCTGAATTTGAGTTCCCATCAGTCAGAATTTCAGGAGTGGCTCTGCATCTGTTAATCTTCCCTTAAGGTTCCCAGCAGCAGCCAGAAACTGTTCTGCTGGGGAAACAGGGATTTTTTTTCAGGGCCACTTGCAACTGAGCGTCCCCAAACCTTCCAGATCTATACAATGATCCCCCTAAATTACCTTCAGAATATCAGGTGCCTGAGACAAAAGGGTGTCCAACCCATGACACGGGACTGAGTCACTGCCATGTGGTTCTGGAGCATCTTGGCTCTTCCCAATCCACGCTGACTCCACCGGGCCCCGCTCTGGGGGACAGATCCACTTTGGGCCAACTTGGCAGAGGGGCAGACAGAGCTGAAGCTCCAGAGGAAATGACTGAGGGATCAAATCACCACTCTGAACTCTGCTCAGCCAGTGTGTCTGTCTCAAGAGCTGTGAGGGGAAGCAGCAGCTCAGAGCTGTGACATTCCACCTGGCTGTTGCTCACCCACTCTCTAAATCCTAACATTTCAGATGGGCAGACCTGGGTCCTGTATTTCAGCAGCTGCATTTTGCACACTCTTTCCTTCCAGATCTCAAGACATGGGAGTTGATAATCCTGCAGAAGGCAGGCAGGTTCTGAGGAAGAGAAGGGAGAAGCAACTGGAGCAATGGCCACCCAAAAAACAGCGTCCAGAACTCCTGCATCACTGACCAGCACTCCAAATCCGTGTCCCTTGAGCAGGCTGGGAGCACAGCACAGCCCTTCACTGCTGGGCAGTACCAGGTGGGGTTTGTCCAACCTGGGAAAAGCCACAGGCAGCCAGCACTGCTTATTTCTGTGAGGAACAGCAAAGTTCTGGCAGTGCTCAGGAGCAGACACGCTCAGAGAGCTGCATTTTGTGTCCCCTTCCTGCCCACCAGCACCGTGCCCCAAACCACATCTCCTGGTCTCTCTGCACATGGGAACAGTGCTCTTGGCACCAGGAGCTTTTCCAGGGAACCTCCAACCCTCACACAAATTGCAGCCCATCTGTTGCACCCGCCCAAAATAATTGAGCAGCGGCATTCCAGGCACAGCAGCTTATTTTGAGATCAGAAGTGACCGGGAAAGGGTGGAAAAATTAATAGGTTGGCTCTGAGGAGGGTGCTCAAAGGTGCCTCCCTGAGTTCTGTGACTTACCTCTGGTTTGCAGGCCATTTCATTTAAAATAAAAATACTTTTGGTGCTCTCCATAATGCAATATAATCCTAATTTAGACACACAGATATGGAGCCTGGCCAGCTTTTGAGGGCAGCCTGTGTGAACAGTGTGTTTGCTCAGGATCAGTTCAGGAGAACTCTGGCAACCCTCATTTTAGCTAAAAAACCCCAGGGTGCTGCTGGCTTTGCCTGCCTTAGAAATCAAATCCCCACTCCACAGGAGTGCAGCCTGATGACACCACATTTAGAAATGCATATTCCTCCATCAGGACAAAGTGGAAACGTTCAGGTGACTTTATCCTGGCAGCCCTACTCCAGAAGGAGCTGCTCCTGCACTGAAAACCACCTGTATTTTTGTTTCTGCTCCCCAGCTCTGTAATTAAACACTCCAGGAGAAGGTGTTGCACCCAGATACTGTTATTTTCCTCTCTTTTCTTTTCCCACAGCAGCAGGTTTTTGCATGAATTACTCCCGAGAGGAAGCCTTTCCCCTCCTTGGCTTCCCCAGGGGGTGATGTTATCAGAGAGCAGGACACTGTTTATCTGTGTCCTGCCTTCCATGGGTCATCAGGGATGTCAGGGTGCCAACAACAACACCCTCCCACACCAGAGGCACAGGGAAATGCCCACCCAGAGCTGGGGAAAGCAACAGGGCAGATGCTGCCCAGCTGGAAGCCCCCCAGGGTGAGTGGTTGAAGCAGGCTCAGCCTGGGGGAGCAGGCACACGTTCTGCCCTGGGGATGGACCTGCTGATGCTGCTGCTGGGCAGGGTCCAGCTGGCTGTCCCTGCAGGGACTGGCTCCCTCCGTGCTGACAGCAGGGAAAAGCCCTGGCCAGGCTCTGACTCAGGAGCACCAGGGCAGTGGGGCTGGTGAGTAACTGCTGCTGCTCACACAGCTCCCTGTGCTGACTACAACTCTTACACTCTCTTCTACCTTTTTCTTCTAAGGCTGCTTATCCTTCAACTCTAACCAGTTCCTCACTGGCTCGTGACGAAGCTCAGCCAGAACCTTCTTACCATGAACTGCTCATTCCCTTAAAACAAACCTCTCAAATCCCAAGCTATCAGTTTTTTACCTGCTGTCTCATTTCCTTGCTCAGGACTCCACATCTTTGCCTGCACACCAGTCACTTTGTAAGTGGGAGAGGGACTCTGAGGTGCTCCAGCTGCTGAGAGGCTCCAGGAGTAGTTTTTTCCAGATTTTGACACACCAAAGGCAATGACAGTCCCTCAGCACAACACCTGCCTGAGCTGCACCAAGCCTTGACTACTGAACAAGTGAAAAACCTCGTTTTAGAACCAGTACTTCACATTATTCTTCTACCTCAAACTAAACTTTAGCCACTTCCATTCAGCCCTGCTTCCATTTCCCAACGAAAAAAGGCACCTCTAATTACATGGCCACACTGTCCATCCAACCTCCTCCTCCTTCCCATTATTTTGAAAGACAACAGAAAATCTCAGCTTGCATTCAAGGGGACAAGTCTCAGTTTTACAGTCCTTAGTTCCCAGGCAGGGAGCAAGACTAAAAAAATTCCCTCAGTCCGGGAGCTGACGCAAAAGTGACGCATCAGATGGTTCCCTTAAATTCCCTGGCTCACAGAACTCCCTGTTGCAGTTTTATCCCTGTGTTTTATAGGGAAAGTCAAGCAAGAATGGATCCTTCCAGGGGGAAAGCCAGCACACTGTGTCTGCTCAAAGCCAGCTCAGATGTCTGCAGGAGCTACAGTTATTGATATTTTATTTATTTATTTAGAAATCAGCAGGAAAAACAGACCCCACTTTTCAAACCCGCACAACGCGGCGCTCCAGGTGAAGGACCGAGCGCTGTTATTTTTGGAAGGGGAACCCACCAGGCTCAGCCCAAATGAACCCAAACCAGGATGTTTTCCCAGTCAGAACAGGAATGCCAACAGCAGAACACGACTGGTGAAAAGAAAAGATGTCATTTTAGCTACCCACAGGTGCTGTTTGTGAGATCAGCCGGTGGAAACAAGCCTGGTTTGTTAAATTTGGAACCCCTGGAGCAGGATCAGACCCACCGAGGCAGAGCTGCCTTCAGAGTTTGAGAAGGACCCAGAGCTGTTAAAGCCAACAAACACACACCAATATTTTGACAGTTTTTCATATGAAAGTGTCCCATTTAACACAGGCATGAGCTCACCAGAGTAAAGGTGGCCACTGTTCCTGCTCAGGAATTATTAGGCAACGATAGGCAGGTCCTATTAATCCCCTGAAAGGTGTTTTGTACACCAGCTGCTCATGAGCTTTCCCTGACATGGGTTAACCCTCTTCTTCCTAAGACTGGTCTTGAGTTTACTAATGGAAGAAAGAACAGTTCCCACAATACAGACATGGAAAGAACTTGGGCTTCCAGTGCCAGAGTTTTGCTATGCAGAGAAACGCTCCTCTCTCTCTCTGATACTAAAAAAAAAAAACCAAAACAAAACCAAACAATCAAACAAAAAACCCACAAACAAAGAAAAATCAGTCAAACAAAACCCCCCACAATACAAAAACAAACAAAGAAAAAAAACCCACAACCCCCAACAAACAATAAGCCCAAACAGAAATAAACCACACACACGTTTCCCCCTAATAACCCCCGACTCCAAAAAAACAGGTTCAGGGTCAGAAGCCAACACAGCAGGAACACAAAGAGGATTTCCCTTTCCATTTGCTGCTCCATGTGTGCATCCAACTTCCCTGAGCATCCCACAGCCTGTCCTCAGCACCCCCAACACACTGCTGGGGATCCAAACATCCATGCCTGATCCCAGGAAATCCTTCCCACAGACCCCACACCACGAGGGGTTATGGTTAACTTGGGCATGAAGAGGTAAATTAATTGCTAAGATGATGAAATTTATACACACTTTAAATGTTTCCACTTTCCACCCATCTGGGCTTCAATCCTTGCTGCCAAGTGACCAACTTTCCTGGCTTCTTCATCTGCCCTGCAATGAAGGGGGTGCTCCCTTTATAAAAAGGTAATTGAAATTAATTAATTCTACTTCCCATCAGCATCATAAACCCCCTCTGCTTCTGCATCATTTCTAAAACCCCCCTGTCACTGCAAACACCTCGTGCCTGTGAGCACTGAACAATCACCTCACCATGCAAAGTACTGGCAGCTGATCCAGGTTTTTCCACCCCTGTGCCAAGCAAACCTATCCTGGACTGGGTTAACACAATAGCTGAGGAAAAAGCTGCAGGAAGCAGTTCTTTTGCATTGCTTCCTTTCCCATATACAGCCAGGCCTGATCCTCAGCTCTAAGTTATTCTGGATTCATGTGTGTGGCTCATAGAACTTCTATTTTATGTCCAGAAGCCTCTAAAACACTTCAAGAACCACTCTGATGGAACTGAACACCACGTTTTCTAGAGAAGACTCCTAAAAATGCATTTAATTCTTACCCTACTAGGAAACACTGCTATCCAGGTCAAGGAGACCACCAAAATTTCCTCTGCCAGGAAGCATTATTTGCCAGCACTGAAAAGAAATGGTGTTTCTGCCACATCCAGCCAGCAGCCACTGCTGGGCTCCCACTTTTCCAAGAGGGAGAAGGCTCTCTGAGCCTGCAGTGTGATGTTTTGGCTAAAAGAAACAAAATTCAGAACTTTCAGCCCTTCCAGGTCAGCTGACTTCCTATTTTAGAGCCAAATCACTTCAGCACAAACCTGATCACTGTGAGAAAAACCATGAAACTCAATGTTCTCAGCTGAGCTCACTGGCTGGTTTGAAGTGCATGCAATCCAAGAATTAAGGGGATGAAGCACGAGAGAAACTGGGTTTACAGACCAATTTTGAGGGACTTTTCCAGACCAATGACTGACACAAAATCCCCATCCCACTGGTTATCTCCAATCTCTGGAATCAAGAGCATGAATTTGTCCCAGCAACCTCCTGCTTCCAACCAGTTCCTCTCAGGACAGCAAAAGAACGAGACGAAAGAGAAATCCTCCAAGTCTTAAATATTTTGGGAATTTTAACAGTCCAACCTTTCCTGTTTTTATTTTTTTTTTTTTGTTACCACAGCTACACATGCACATACACATTTTACTAAGTGTGCAGATGTTTTGGAGAGGAACAGCAGCTCATAAGGAGGCTTTGTGAACAGCATCTCCTGGACTCGTGCTCCCTCTACAGAAGGATTAAGTGCAGCTTCTTTCATCTGTCTGATCCTGTTTTAGCAAAGTGAGGGGGTTTCAAATTGCTCAGGAACATTAAAGCACAATAAAGGGTTTGCATCTGCAGGGCAGCTTCCCTGGGCACTGCACAATGACCAGCCCAAAGGAGCTGATTCTTATTCCCTCCCCTCTCAGAGGTCAGTTCACCCCATGAATGCAGACAGGGAAAAGTTAAATCACACTGAACCACCCAGAACTGCCTCAAACACAACCCCCAAAAGCAGAACCCAAACCAGAGCCCACATATAAAGCCCTCTGTCAGGGTTTATTTTTTTAGACACCTGTATTTTTTCACAGCTTTGACCCTCTTCAACCATGCAAAACCAGGTGATCATTACCAGGGCTGTCACAGGCACAAAAGTTTTTGTAGTTAATGAGAATGATTAGCTCTGAGCTTTTGTCTGGATGTTCTGTATTTTTGGGGTCAATCAAATTAAGAAAATAAAAACAAACCAGCTTTTTATTAACACAAAATAGAGCACAAATGTGCCTTTAAGGTTGTCCATGCAATGCCTAAGGCACGTGCACACCAAGGCTTCAGATAAAGCTTTTGCACATTCTATGGAATTTTCTACATTCTATGGAATTCTGATCCAACTCCCATCTCCCCAGAATTCTTAGAAAACACCAGCCTTTCTCAAATAAGGCTACAAAAGAATGCAGTTTTGAACTTTTCCAAATGCTTGTGTCATATTTATATACAAACCAGAGGAATTCTTCCACTGATCCCACCTCCCACAACTGATTGTTCTTACATTCTAATTAATCAAACAGCAATTCCAGAAGTTCAGCTGCAGCCCAGGACACCCCTGCCCAGACAAAAGAGCACAGGAGTGCACAGAGCAGGGCCAAACCACCAGCCAAGAGCTCACACCACTCCTCTGGGCAGGAAAAGCATATTGCTGTCAGGTCTGTGCTTGGAAAACTCCTTCCTGCTTATTTCATCACATTCAGAGAAAGGTTAAGTGTCATCTACATATTGAAATATTTTTTTTTAATTACAATTACTGGTCAAAACTCTTATGACAGGTGGGTTTTATCGCTTTGAGCTCCTCAGGAATATCTTGGGTGTTTGCCAGCCTGCAGGAGGGCCTTTCAAACCAGCTCTTTTCCAGATGCGCTCCAAATCTTTCTCGAATTTTATCTAAAACAGAAAAAAAAAGATGAAGAAAGAAAAGAAAAAAAAAAAAAGGTAACACAGCCCAGAAGCAACACCTGAATATTCATTCACAGCCACTGCCCACACGTGCCAAGGACAATCTAAGTATAACACACACAAAGGAAACAAAGGCAGCTTGTTTTAAGTGACAAAATATTTAACATTGCTGCAGACCAAAAATTAGATGTTAAGATGCACAAGGATCTTGGTGGCATTATTTTAAAAGCCTTGTGCAAGAAAAAGTGAGAAGATGGAAAATGAAATGGTGAGAAGTGTTCAACACTGCCTCCTAGAAATCTGAAGACACGGAATTACAATTAACCCCAATTTGCATTCGGGCAAGGTGAGAATTAGCAGAGAATGAACCAAACTGTATCACAGCAAACCCTACTGAAAGGCAGTGCTGAATGAGAACATCCACAGCCTGAACAGAGGGCCATGTCTTCCCCCACCTTTTCAATTGAGGGAAGAAAAAGGCTTCTCTACAAGATAAAACAACAGGAAGCATTTGAGGATGTTGGCAAGACAGGAGAGAAATTAGGATTAAACCAATCTCCCTGATATAACACAGACACATCTTTCACACAAACACTAAAATTCTTCTCCATCAGCCACATCTTTTTGTAATTTACTGTCATGGAAGAAAAATGTCACCTATTAACTATCTCACCATCCCAGAATCATTAGGGTTAGAAAAGGTCTTTAAGATCATCGAGTCCACCCTGTGCCCCATCCCCACCTTGTCCCCCAGCCCCGAGCACTGTGTCACACCCACTTGTTCCTTGGACACCTCCAGGGTTGGGGACTCCACCACCTCTCTGGGCAGCCCCTTCCAATGTTTAACAACCCTTTCCATGGAGAAATTCCTCCTGATGTCCAACCTGAACCTTCCCTGGCACAGCTTGAGGCTAAACATTGACTTCATTAAGGCTCTCCGAGCTGCTGCTTGAAATCATTTCCACTTCAAAACACCCCCCCAACACCCGAGCAGGGGCCGGTCTGAGGAGCGGCCACGTTTTACACCGGGAGAATTCCCCCTTCCCCGAGCTCACCTGGCGCTTCTTCTTGCGCCCCTCCTTTATCCTCCTGCGGATGAACTTCCTCCTCTTGAGCAGCTTCTTGTACTTGTGGCGGTTCATTTTCCTCCTGCGGATCTCCAGGACGTTCTTGCACCGCACGGCGTTGCCGGGGGCCGCCCCTCCTTCCCCCACGGCGGGTGGGGGGCACTCGGAGCCCTGCGGAGCCTCATGGCCCACCTCTTCCCGAGCTCCCTCTGCCTCGGGAAGGGAGTACCTCACCGACAGCCAGCTCTCCAAGGGGCTGATGGAGAGTTTCCTGGGAATCAGGATCTCCTCCAGCTCAGGGTCCAGGGTGTGCCACTGCTGGGGCTGAGCCCCGCTCGTGCTGGGGGGCTGGGTGCTGTAGTGGGCGGACGTGGCACGGCAGCAAAGGAAGGAAGACACAGACCTGGGCAAAAGGTGGCCTTCAGGAGAAAAGAATTTCATTTAGAAGGCGGAATTTTTGTAAGAAAAGCTCTGCCCAGCTCTCAAACCACCAGGCAGCTCTGGCCAGAACAGCGTGATAAAGGAAAAGCCTTACGAAAACTGTACTGTCATCACAAAAGCAAGGAGAGTCTTTCTAAGTTTTAATTACACTGCTATAATGCCATCTGCTAAAAATACATCGTACTTTACTGTGTGAACTGCCCAAGTCACCCAGGAAGAGCAGGATGGAGGTTCTCCTTCACTGAGCAGACCTGGTCTAAGTGGAAGGTGTCCCTGCCCAGGGCAGGAGGTTGGAATTGGATGATCTTTAAAGTCCCTTCCAAACCAAACCATTCCGAGATTCCATGAAGTGCAGTTTGGAATGGTGAGGAACTGTTTGCTGTATCAGACCTTTCTGCTGCTGAGGAATCTCCTCTTTGGCTTAGAAGAGGTTAAATCAGAGCTACTCAATCCTGACATAATGGATCAGAGATGCAACAGCACCCAGCAACCACTGACTCAACTACAGCCTCCTCACTCCTGCCATTGCTTACCAGAAATTTCTGAGAGACAAATTACCCCAGGGAAAAAAACCCCAAACAAATAAACAAATAAGGTCGCACAACACCAGTTTACCTGCAATTCTCGAAGCCTTCAGCAACTGGGAACTCAGCTGTGCTATTAACATTTTGTTTCACTTTGTTGACTGGCAGGGCCAGCAATGACTGTTAAAATAAGAACATTTATTCAAGGAGGCAAACACGCATTTCACAAAAAAAAACCCTTCTCTGTTTAACCCCAACCCCCCCAAAAAGACAGGCTAAGACACCCTAAGCACCCTCCTCGTTTTACCATATCAGTCTGCCGGGCTGTGCTTGTGTGGGGGGGCAACCAGAGGGGGTAGCTGAGCCGCGGAGGTGATTAATTAATAACGCTCGGGCTGTTTTAGCTTTAAAAACACGGCCACTGCAGCCGGGTGTCCCCGGCACAGCGCTGTTCCCCCGCTCAGGCCGGGAGGAGCAGCCGCTCGGTCTAACGAACGGGCCGCAACCGACGGGCGGCCCCCGCTCCCCGCTGCCCTCCCGGCGCTCCCCGCTGCCCTCCCGGCGCTCCCCGCTGCCCTCCCGGCGCTCCCCGCTGCCCTCCCCGAGCCCCGGCACGGCCCGCCCGGAGCCCGCCCGGCCCTGTCCGGCCCTCCCCGCCGCCTTCCCCGCCGTCACCGCCATCACACACCGGCCCCGCCGCCGCCGGAACTTCCGCAGCCTCCTCCGGCGCCCTCTGGGGGCCGCGGGGGGACGAGACGGCGCTGACCGTCATGGTCTTTTATGGTCCGTCCCTCACGGCCCTTCGTGGTTCTTCGTGGTTCTTCATGGTCCCACACAGCCCCTCACGCTGCCAGTCTCGGCCCTTCATAGTCCCTCACGGTCCTTCATGGTCACGGTCCCTCGCGGCCCTTCATGGCCCCTCATGGCCCCTCACGGTCCTTCACAGCCCTCATGATCCCAGTCTTGGCCCTTCACAGTCTCTCATGGTCCTTCACTAGCCCTCATGGTCCTTCACAATCCTTCACGGCCCCTCATGGTCCGTCATGGTTCCTCATGGTCCTTCATGGCCCCTCATGGCCTCTCAGAGTCCTTCACAGCCCCTCGTGGTCCTTCATGGTCCTTCATGGTTCTTCATGGTCCTTCATGGTCCCTCATGGCCTCTCAGAGTCCTTCATGGGCCCTCATGGTCCCCATCTCTGCCCTTCATGGTCTCTCACAGTCCGTCATTGTCCTTCGTGTCCCCTCTCGTTCCTGGTCTTGCCACTTCATGGTCCCTCATGGTCCTTCATGGTACCTAATGGTCCTTCACAGTCCCTCATGGTCCTTCATGGTCCCTCATGCACCTCATGGTCCCTCACAGTCCTTCACGGTCCCTCACAACCCCTCG
>JAWWLV010000061.1:5457987-5469733 GCA_035041135.1 Platyrinchus mystaceus | reverse complement strand
GTCCCTCATGGTCCTTCATGGTCCCTCATGCACCTCATGGTCCCTCACAGTCCTTCACGGTCCCTCACAACCCCTCGCAGTCTAAGTCCTGGTCTCAGTGACCTTGTGGGAGCATCCCAGGCTGAGCCCTGCCAGCTCCCTCAGCTCCTCCTGGTGCTCCAGACCCTTCCCCGGCTTTGATCCAAAATAAACCATTCAAGCAGTTCAACCCCAGCGTGTCCCTCACCCACCAGGTTTGCACAGACACCTCAGTCGCGCTCGGAAAGTCAATGCCTGCGTTGTGTTCGCCCGCTGAGTCACAGCTGCGCCTCACTGAAACAGGTCTGAGCATGGAAGCGTGGCACAACAAGCCACATCAGGAGGAATTTTGGACATCAGGAGGAGTTTCTTCACAGAAGGGGTTGTTAAACATTGGAAGGGGCTGCCCAGGGAGGTGGTGGAGTCACTATCCCTGGAGGTGTTCCAGAATGACTGGATGTGGCACTCAGTGCTCTGCTTTAGTTGACGAGGTGCAGATCACTCAAAGGTTGGACTTGATGTTCTGGGAGGTCTTTTCCAACCTCCGTGATTCTGTGATTCTGTTCCAGTGAGACTGTCTATCCCTGTTGACATGGGGATCGTGGAAGGCGGGCAGACACCTCTCCCTTACACACCCTCGTCTGCATCCGTGGGCAGGTCTCGGTGGCTGCTGTCCAGGCACAGCCACACCTGTCTCTCCCTCTTACCTGGCTGTTATTTGTCTTTTCTTGCTTTGGTGCAGGAACCCACCATGTTGGCACAGCATGAAAGTGCCTAATCAGCTGGCATGAGGGAGGGATGGTGAAGCCAATCCCAGACTTCAAAGAACTTTTTGCTTTTATACCTCCCTCAGCAGCACACAAGGGATTTATTCACCAGCTGCTTTTAGTGTTTCAGATCAGAACAAGGGTCTGTCTCAGTTTTTACACCCCACCATGTCAAACTCATCTAGCCTGAAAGGGAACAGCAATGGCTGGAGTTCCTACTGCAAGGTAGAAGTGCAGTTCTCTGGTCAGGGAAGAGAAACCAATGAAGAGAAATTACCTGAAGTAGTTCAGTAAACAGACTGGTTTTTTAAACAAGACTTTATTGAAGACACTTCAGAAGTTTATGTACAAAACAACATTCCCACCCCCATATCAGGATGTTAGTCACCCACTGGGAACAAAGCAACACCTGGTGTACGCTGTCAACCTGGGGACAGTTTGCCAAGGAATTTACAGAAGTACCAAATTCACGTGGTTTAGAGCTGGGCAATTTCAGCCTTTGGCTCGGTTAGGACCAAAGGAGACCACAGGACATTTTTTCTGGAGACGTGTCTCCAACAGACTGAGAGTGTACTGGGATCTTACAGCCTACACTGGCCTTGCTCTGAGGTCAGGTCATTTAACTCTGCAGAGGGCAAGAGGCCCACTTTGGTTTTGGAAGTGAAGAGGAACCAGCCCCCGGCTTTAACTTGCAGGTTTTAATCCATTTCAGACGGTTCCAGGAGATACCCACCACCAAGAGCACAGTAGTGTTTGCAGGAAGCATTAGGACAGAGCAGTAGCAATACCGAGTGAAAGAGTCAGCCACTTTATTTTTTCAAAGACACCTAGAGAGGTTGGATATCAGACTGGCTACTTCAACTAGTGTGTGAGAAAACCCCAGAGACACGGACATGAGAGGTTAGGTTGTGACTGATGTGCTGTTTCTGTAGTAACCTGTGCACTTCTACCATGGCAGAGTTTCCCCTTGCCAGTCCAGGAAGGAACCATTCTCTTTTTCACCAAGACGGTCCAGAACAGAGAGAATACCTGGGATAGCCTCTTGCACCTGCATGGGAGCCTGGAAAGGATCAAGCTTAGGTCATTACTGGGAATTTCTTATGGAAGAGAATCCAATGCATTTAAGGAGTTACTAGAATCAAGAGGGATGTATTTTCCTGCCTCTCAGTGTGCCTCTGCAGCACAAGGAGGCGAACACTGTGCCAGGGGTTCTTGATCAGGGGTTGAGATAACAAGGGACCCCTACTTTCACATTTTCAGAGGTGTCACTTACCATGTTGCCACCCATGTCTGTCTGGAGCCAGCCTGGATGCAAAGAAATACAGAGAATTCCATCCGATTTCAAGTCTGCAGCAAGACACCTGGTGATCATGTTCAGTGCAGTCTGCGAGGGTGGAAACCATCTATTAGGGTGCTGGTTTATAAACCTCGAGCAAGACCTCAAACCAAGCTAGTTGGCACCTCCCTTCCACCATTCTGGCAGTAACAGCATCACAGTAACTTATCCAGACTTACTGGACCTTCATTCTCAGAGATACCTGTTAGTTAGAAGCATTGTGGAAGCTCTATAACCACAAGTTGACTGCCCCAAGATGAAACTAAGTTATGATGGAAGATACAGTAGCATTTGAAACTCCTAAGGAGCTGTGAGGAAAATGTTGACATAAGGACTATGTTTTTCTGCAATAACCATTACACAAATCTTCATTTACTTCTGAACAGGGAAAACAAGCGTTTAACAGCTTATGAGTAGGTGGTGTAGGAGAAACTCTGTGTCTGATCTTGACTATCCGTGCAAACTCAGTCTCTGGAGGTGAGAAAACTAAAAATCCCACCCCTCAGTAACCAGCATCACCACATGCAGGTCAGCACACCTTTTGCTGAGTTCTATCTCGCCTCAACTGGAGAGGAACACAGCTGACAGCACACACATTTCATGGCATCACTTCTTCCCCGAGTGCCAAATCCCTCTGAATCACAGCAGTGATGTGGGGAGCCTGTTCTTCAGCAGTTCACATGCTCACTCCAGGTGTTGTACAGGTCCCACTTCCACCCACGTGAAGAGCAAGCACAGTTTCTGTGTCCGTGGAGGTGCTGCACACCTCCCATCACCACCCTAAGCTCAGCTGGTCCCTAACTTCCAGCCTGCCCCCAGCCAGGGATCACAGCCCAGGGGAGCCCACAAACCTTGGCTATCCTGTAGGGGTAGACCTTGAGGAACATCTCATTTGCCTGGACGAGTTGCATGGAGGCAGCGAGAGAGGACATGTTGATAATAGCAGCTCTGTGGCAGCCCATTCCTGTGCTCAGCTGGGCTGCCTTCCTCAGGAGGGGTAGGAACGCCTGGGGAAACAAGAGTTTGGTTTAATTTTGTGATTTTGGTTTGATTTAGTCTGCATAATTTCCCCATTCAAGGCAAGCCAGACTCTTGAAGAATTCCAGTACCACCAGCACAAAGTGGTGATGGTTCCTCAGACTTGGTGGCCATAGAAACCTTTCTACAGCAGCCAGCTGGAAGTAGCAAGGACTTTCAGACTTTTCCACCCACCTCCTAAGCCCACCTGTCCACTGAAGTGACCTCACATCAGGTGGATCTAAATGCAGAGAAAGATCCTGGACAAACTGCTGCTCTCTAGACACGCAGTTCAATACCAGAACTGCATCCGTGCAGTTCCAAGGGAAAAACCACTTTGGTTATGAGAGAAAACCCTCTTCAGTACCCCAGATTAAGCACATTCCTCCCAGTTCTTACCTTGGTGACCATCAGCTGGGCAACGGTGTTGGTTTCATAGATGGTGAGCATGGTCTCTGCCGTGACCTCTTCCAAGGACGCGAGCACGTTGATGCCGGCGTTGTTGATGAGGCAGTTCAGCCCTTTGTCCCCCACGATTTCTTCCACTTCCTTGACTACTTTCTTGATGCTGTTTTCACAGACCACATCTGCACGGAGGAGGCACAGTGAACAGCAAAGAGTGTGGATCAGAGTCTGTCTGACACGACACAACACGTGCCCAACCCAAAGCTAAAGCCAAGTGGGGACATTTAGGCAGCGCACGGGTGACAATGCACAGAAGATTTGAGATAGATTTTATTTCCCCAGTGTTATCTTAAGGTGGTTTTCAGCTGCTGGAGAGCATGTCCAGCTACTGATCACCCAGGAGAGCGGGTTCTTAAGGTGCACTCACCTGAGGAAGTTGAACATATTTCTATGGACAGAAATAAAGCCCTTTACTCACCCAGCTGGAGGAGCTTGATATTGCTGTACTGCTTGCTAAGCTGCTGGAGTTCCTAGGAAGAAGACATTTTTTGGTTATCTTCTACATATATAAATATATATATATATAGAGAGAGAGAGAGAGAGGTCTCCATGGCTCTTACATAAAACAGTTTGAGATCTGAACCTCCAGAACTGTAACGGAAATATTGTCATGACTGGACCGAAGGCATCGATACTACTTTGTTTTCCAACTTGCTGAGCATCTTTCCTGAGAGCCAGATCAACTGCTCCAAGAAACTGGACTCTTTCCCTGCTTAGTCAGATCCCAGCATGCTGGATTTTTAGTGGGATAGTTCTCAGTGTGTTCAGCTCCAGGGTGTGTTTGCAGTGTAAGCACCAAACAGCAGTTCCACAGCAGCCCCGGGGCTCAGGCAGCATTCCAGTAAAAAGCCAGTAATTCCCCAATTCTGTAAGAAAAGCATCATTCTCCTGAAACTCAGCTAGTTCTCATCACTTCAGGGCAACAGGAACGCTTAGATTGGAATTACTGTTTGCAGGAAAAGCAGTTTTCCCATGGAAATTCCGCTTCCCCAGCAGCCTCGTTAGCTTGTAGCTGAAGGTGAAGCACACATGAAACCAGTTCCATACAACAATAATATCCCCTGCTATAATTCAGTCATCTGTCGAGTGCTTCTCAGCAGAGACCGGTGTTCCTGGAGAAAATCAGGACTTTGTGGTGTTGTGGCTGGACAAAGTGTGTCCAAGTTGGATTTATAGGCCCAGCTGGAATACTTAGGTTTCTGTGCCATGCAGCCAAGTGGGAAGCGTGGCCAAACATAACAGATGGATTGAATACTCCCAGCCATGTTCAGGAGACAGAGCAACCTGGCCAAACATTCCAGCTCAAGCAAATCCCTTTCTTTAGGAGCCCTTTGGGAATGGGGGTCAGGAGGGCTGGTTTTGAAGGAATACTTCTCTGCCACTTGGAGACACTCAGGGACTCGGTGTCCTCTGACAAACTCTAATGCATTACAAGTTTTATCTCAGTTCATACCCCGCAGGATTCTCTCCAGGCTTGTTTGGGAAATTTGTTCTCCCACCGAGGCCAATCTACAGCTGCAGTTCGGGCTATTAAGGGGAGGGGGAAGGAGAACGAGTCAGAAGCACAAAACCAGAGGACATTCCTTCCCCTGGACAAGGCTTAGTGGGGCAGTTTTCAATAGATTAAAGGCCCAGAACACACTGTCTTCTCATTGATAGTCCAGGATGAAATAGTTGTGCCATGTCAAGGCCTGCAGTAATTACATGGCTTTGGACTAGCACTGGATTTCAGTTTGACAGTATCACTTAATTGATAATAAACTCCACAAGTGCTCTGGCTTGGGGTTTGTTCATTTATTTATAGTTCATTTATTTATGTGCTTTATTCTCTGACAGAAACAAGCTACTAACTCCTGCTAAAAGGCCAGAGCTGTTTTGTGCAGCAACAGCAACTGAGAGGCTTCTGAAGTGAGTAAACAATATTTTCAATTAAGAACTCCAAACACTGTAGCATTAAACATTCTCCAGAAGAAAAACAACATGAAATTACAGTCACTGCATGCAAATCAGGTTTAAAATCCAATGGTTTTTCCAGTTAATGACTTAGTTAACAAGTGACTCTCACTGCAGTGGTTTAAGTTTCTCAGAAGCAGCTTCCAGGCACAAAGGTAACCTAGACAGCTTTGGTCCTCAAGGATGTTCCACCTAATATAAGCTGAAAAATCCAATTAGAAAACCTAAAAATTGCAGAAAAGCCTATTTTTTCCCCCTACTGTGACTAGAAGGAACATGAGAAGCACAGAGACAAGCAGGTCCAGCCAACATATCCCAGTTGAAGCATTTTTAGTTAGTGTGTTGTGACAGCCAACTTACAAACAAACAAGACAAACAAAACCCAACAAAGAAACCACAACACAAAGCCCTAATTCTGTGTTTAGCATAGTAGCTCTAGAACTGCTCTGCACCCAAATAGTCACCCCTGAGAATCAACTCTTAGGGAGTCCAAGAAGAAAATTAAACTCTGATTAGCATCTGTTGTTTCCTGCTTGCTGATTTTTAATTACTGATAACAAAGAGTCATCCCACTCTGATTTAAACAAGATCCTCTGGCACTCAAGGCTCCAGATACAGATTCCTCAGCACAGGGGGTATTTATTGCTAGATTTCAACAGGAATGTTTTACTGCCTTTGTCATTTAGCAAGATTTACTTTGCCTTCTTTACAAAAGCATTATCCACTCCAGTTACAGCCCTTGGAAAGGATTTGGCTCTGCTAGGCCAGTTGGAAGCAATCAAGGCAAACAAACACAGCCTGTGGGCAGCTTTGTCAGGATAAGGGTGCCTGGGTATCCTGCACATCATCCTGCTTGCACTCAGGACAAAGCCAGAGGTGTATCCTCTGTGTCCCTCTGAGACAGGTTATGTCCTATCCCAATGTGCAGCCAACTCAGTGTTCAAGTGTGTAACAGCTCCCACCAGCACTGCCCTGCCCCACAGTCCTCTCTGACTCAAGAAAAGCCAGACCTTAATGCTGTAGGAAGTGTAAAACACTTTCAGGAAAAAAAAACCCGACCAACCAAACCAAACAACAATACTGCAATAACCCCAAATTGGAAAGACTTCAAGAATGCCCTCTTTGCCTGCTTTAAATTCAGGAATGACCCCTTTGCCTGATATAACACATCTATCACCGCTCAGCCGCTCTTCCCAGTTGCAAACCACATGGCTAAAACATGGACAAAGGGAAAAAGGGACCCCCAAGCTGACAGAGCCCGAGAGGGGCAGGAGAGCTCCGTGTCTGACAGGAGCAGGTAACGCTGTCTCCTACTTCAGAGGAAGGGAAACAGCACATTAATCCCTGGAAGCTTTCCAGATCTCTGGAGGGGACTCCTGAGCAGCGAGGAACTGTTCCTTGTTCACCTGGGAACACACTCGGGCTGCGGGGAGAGCAGGAGGAACGGGGGATGCTGCTGTGCTGCGGTCCCACATCCAGCTCTGGGAACGGGTTTACACCATCTCCTCCTTTCTCCCCCCTCAGAGCAGGGGCTAAAGGGGCTACACCATTTTTAAGCGCGGTTCTAGACCCTTAAGTCAGAGTTTTTTCCCTTTTGTGGGAAAGCAGGATGGGGGAGGAAAGAGTAAGAAAGAAAAGCAGGAGCGTGGGGATAATTACAGCTGCGTCCATGAGCCCGTGCAGGCTGCACTGGGGTTTGGTCCATCTGGAGAGCAAAGACAGGACATCAGGATTATTTTGCAGGAGATTTGTAGCTGCTTCCACTCGCAGTGCTGGAGCAGCCCAAGTAAAGGCAGATTGGAATCCAAGTGTGGCTGGAGGAGTCTCCCGATGGTACTTTTCCAGGAGGGGCAGCGGTTATCGGGATGTGCCTGCGGGCCTGCTGCACGTTATCGTGTGATCTGCAGCCCATTTGTTAGGCAAATGTTCTGGGGAGGCCACCTAGGAGCTACTCAGCACAAGAACTCGAGTTTTTACAACTTCTGCCAGCACAGACTCACATGCAAAAGCCTGCAGCTGTTCAGCATTATCCCAAGGTTAGGGAGTTACAGGGGATGTGCTGCTTTCCCTGGTAAGCAGAGCAAAGCAAAGTCAGCCTTCCCCAGCATCTTCCTCAAGTCAGGTCTTCAAGGGCTCTTCTCTGTCTCCAGCGTTTGGAGGATTGCAAAGTGTTCTGTCATCACTGCTGAGACATTCTTGCCCAGGATGGACACTGTCTTGCCAGCAGCTAAGAATATTTAATCACTTTTCCCCTAAAAACCGAAAGATTATTTTAAAAAGCCTCTTCATTTAAGCTTTTCCCATCCTTTCCTTCCCCTCTGCGTTCTGCAACGGGAAATGCTACTTGGCCAAACCAGAGCAGAGCAGAATTTAAAGGAACTGTCCAAAGTTGCTGTTCTCCAGGTTCATCCTCTAAAGCAGGAGAGGAAGTGGAGGACAGTGAAACTCATATTAAGAAGGATTTTTCATATGGTCACTTATCACAAAGTGGGAGGAAACAAAACTAGACTTGAATTGCTGTCAAGAGAAAAAGCAAACACTGACATTCAGGTGTGCAGAGAAAGAACTCACTCAACTTTGCAGCCCAGTCTGAATGGTCAACAAGCACGTCTTGGGCAAAGCCCATTTCATGTGCCCTAAGCCAAGCCTGCAGTGCCAGTCTCTGCAGAGCAGGAACCTGAACTCAGGGTGTTCAAGATTTGATGGAAAAGTCAATGAAGGCAAAGTTTTCTCTCTGGGAAAGGGAAAAAAAAAACCAAACCAAAACCAAAGCACCAAAAACCAAAAAAAGAAAAAACAAGAGAAAATCACTGAACCTTTGCCTTTCCTACCACACCACACTCCAGCAACGCTGCCAGGTTGGATCCCAGCTTGATCACCAGTTGAATTTGTGTTCCCACAAGCAAGATTCCCAGTGCTGGAGGCTCCAGCAGGTCCCTGCTCGCCCTGTGCCAGCCCAGAGGACCAGCAGCACAGTGCAAACACTCAGGGGGTCACAAGGTTTTGTGCCAACTCCATGCATTGCAGATGGGGCAGAAGATAACACTGGTGAAACCACCACAGTACCTTTGGTAAAGATTTCTCTCCCTTGTGGAGCTTCCAAACCCATCTGTTAGAAATCTGCTTTCAGCTGGCTGCAGAGGCTTCTATTGATGTCCTGCCAAAGCACAGCACATGGCCTAGAGGTCCTCACAAAGAACAAAAACCCACCCTGATCCACCAAGGACAAACCTTGCCCCCCTAAAAAAACAAAAAGCTTAGGATGCACCCCATGTGTCCTGCAGAATCCCCACTGGGGTTCCTGGAATGTGGCTCCGGGCCAGCTTCCTGCCTACAGGACACGCTGCCAGCAGACTTTCCAGGTTTTACCGCAGGCAAGGAGTGACCCAGACTCTTCCCAGACACCCTGCACTGTCTGAAGGCTCTTTAATCTCCTTGTGCAGCTTTACCAGCCTTTTTTGCTCCAGAATTTTAGGTACTGACAAGGCAAGAAACCCGAGGAGTTGTGTTAAGACACGTCCGTGTAATGTTTCCTAGGGAGCTCTTCCTATTGAAGGAACCATTTCGCTTCTCCGTGTAATCGATCCGAGACCATTACAGCGAGAAATCACTGCTGAACACAAGGGCCAGTCGGTGAAAAAGAGAAAGAACCTCCCTCAGCAGCGGCTGAAGCAGCTTCAGAACAAACAGCTCCGCGGGGAGATCTCTATCTGACACAGGTCAGATGTCTCCGCTGCTTTCCTGTGCCGCTGCTGCACCGGTGTTGTGCAACCACTAAAGGAAACAGGCTGGGACAGGTGCCAGGTGTGGGAACAGGAGTTAAAAGGGAACAGAAGGGCAGTGGATTCCTGCTCAGGTGGTGCAGAAGGGGGTGAGGGGGAGCCACAGGGGCCAGAGCTCTGAAAGGCAGCCTGTGCACCTGATTTCAGCCTGGCCGGGCTGTTTCACAGCACTTCTGTTCGGAAATACCCTGAAGGTGCTTTTGTGTTAGAGACATCCTTTTATTTTACAAGAAAAAAAGGAAATTAAGACTTTTCCCTGCAGTTTCACAAGTACCTGTGGAGCAGCAGAAGCAGAAGCTTCAGGTGCTGCCTGACCAACCCTGCACCATTTTTAAGGTTTTATGTAGCTAAGCAGTAAACACAGTGGCTGTGTTTGGTTTATTGCTGGTGTGGTGTAATCACACCCTGTTCGAAAGGAATCAAATCCACCAGAAGGAACAGGTTCTGTTCACCTCTGCACGTGCCAGGGAATTTGCCTTTCCCTTGAAATAAGGCAGATACAGAAATAGGGCTTTGGGTATCAATTCTCCTACCAAATGCCTGTGGCATCACAGAGGGCTTTGAGACAGTCACAGAGCCAAGAGCTCCGATTCCTGCAGCTCTGGAGCACCAGGAAGAGGGTGATACCTGTACATAAGACTGTGCTGCCCTAAATTCACCTTACTGAGCAGAGTCAAGATGAGATGCACCATTGGAGGCCACAAAGTGACTGATAACCCTCATCAATTTGCCTCCCTTCTAGGGACACAGACACACCGCGTGGAGAGACAAGGAAAGCTGTGACGGGTCCCACTGGGAACGTTTCTGAGGGATGCGCTGCCCCTGCCGGGCTCCGGGTCCGTGCAAAACGGCAGAAGACCAGGACAGACTTACCTCCAGCTGCAAATCCAGCGAGAAACTCGGGGATCAGAGGAGGCGGGAGCAGGAGGAGCGCTGGAGATGCTCGGGGGCTGCGGAGCGTCCCGCTCGCTCTGCTCCTCCCGGGAACGCTCCCGAGGGGCGATATCCCCCCGCTCCAGCCTCGGAGACCTCCCCGGCACCGGCTCCATCCGCGCCGGCCCCTGCCCCGGGCAGGAGCTCAGCCCCCGGCTCCATCCCATCCCGTCCCATCCCATCCCATCCCCGGCTCCATCCCTCCCCAGGCACTCGCTGCCGGCGCTCGAGCGCGGAGATGCTCGAGATGTTCCGCGCTTCCCAAAGTGCCTTCTCCTCGCCTCCGCCCCCCCGGGGACCCCCCGCGCCCCCGGCCCCGTTACCTGCGCCTTCTCGGGGTCCCGGCAGGTCGCCAGGACGAAGTCCGGGGAGGGGGTGGCGGCCGCGAGGCCCCGCACCAGCCCCAGCCCGATGCCGCGGCTGCAGCCGGTGATGAGCACGGAGCGGCAGCGCGGCTGGGCCATGGCTGGCTCGGCTCGGCTCGGCTCGGCTCGGCTCGGCCCGGCTCGCTGCGCTCCCGGCGCGGTTCTCAACCACACGCGGTTCTCAACCTGCGCGATGAGGAGCCGTCCCGGTCCCGCCCCCGCCCGGCGCCTCCCCCGGGGTAGGGAAGGAACGGGCTCGGACAGAGGAAGGTGGATCTGCTCTTCTCCCCCTCTCACAAAGCCCCGAGCCCATCTCGCTCCCAAACCCAGCTCCACGCAGGGAACAAGGAGAGCCCTGACCAGAGGCTGCCCTGCCTTTGCTAATCCTCACACGTATTCCCCCACACAGGGCTTGTGTGTGCCTTCCCAAATCAGCAATCCGTTCCTGGTCCACACACTCATACACAAACTGGTATATTAGGGATAAAGGCTTCAATTATATCTGCTAGCACAATATTGTATTTTCTTTATTAAAAGCTCACTGAGCTTTTAAAACATGAACTCCATCCTGATAAGAGGTCAGGGATAGCCTCTCCCCTCAGATTTGGGATACTAAACCACAAAGAGATTTGGTAATATGTTAAAATGCTGTGGAAAAGCCTCAAAGATTTGCTGAGTCTGCCCCATTTCCCATTTGTTGGTTTATTTCTAAGTTACAGCAGTAGCTCCAAAAATGTGCAGGATTTACGTATTTGGAAGTGTCTGAAGGTTTAATGTTCCTGTCACACTCCCAGAGTGAGAGGAAGGTGACAAGACACCTGCAGACATTCCTCAGGCCCCCAGACACACCAAGTGTTGGCTGTGAGCAAAGATGACCAGTAGCTCCTGGATCAGCCTGGATTCCAGGTCCCCAAAGCTGGTGGGAAAAGCTCATCTCTGTGCACACACTGGAGGAAGCAGAAGCCAACAAGAACCCTGGAAGAGTCATCAGATGCTGAGAAAACAAAGTCATAACTCACCTTGAGAGCTGAGACCTGTGTGTGCAGGCACATAAAAATGGGGGGTTTTGATTTCAGCTCCTCCTCTTCTGCCAGCTCAGCCACAGAACCC